>CM038794.1:148248909-148848909 GCA_021764765.1 Vicia sativa
AATTCTGATTGCGAAGAACGGAGCCTAGGCGAAGGACACGAACAAGGATCCCGATGGACCATGGTTTTTGATGGAGCCTCAACGCGCTTAATGGCATTGGCGCCATCGTACATCCCTACTGGTAGGACATACTCCTTTCACCGCTTGATTATGTTTCGATTGCACTATGACATGGCTGAATATATAGCGTGCATCGTGGGTCTTAAAAGGCGCTATTGACTTAAGAATCAAGTTCTTACAGTGTATGGAGACTCGACTTTGGTGATCGGTCGAGATTAAGAAATGTGGGATCTGAAGCATCCGAATCTCATTCCATATCGAGAGCATGTTACGAGTTTGATTCCAAACTTTGAAGAGATCACTTTCAATCATATTCCACGAGAAGAGAATCGGTTGGCGGACGCGTTAGCTCTTATATCATCCATGTTCAAGGTTAGATGGGACAGCGAGGCTCCCCGGATCATCATTGAAGTTTGGCCAACCAACATATTGTTGTGAGCTTGATCTGAAGAAGAAACAGGTACTATGGCGTGAAGAGGTATCTTGAGACTCGGGAATATCCAGCGAGGGCATCTATTAATGATAAAAGTTCATGAGAAGATTAAACTGGTTCTTTCGTGACGGCATCTTATACATGACCACGACTTGTGTTTACTCCGATGTGAACCCGAAAACCTTAATCTACGTATCATAGAGGAGTTACGGCGAATTTGGTACCACTTCGGTTAGGCACCATAGCTAAGAAGATTTTGAAACGAGTTACTATTGGTCTACCATGGAAGGTGATTATCCTTCCTCGATCTCGTCACAAGTGCGGTTATGCCGACAAAGTACACGTACCCCAGTACCTCTGAATGTTTAACTTCTCCTTGGCCTTCCATGATGTGGGGCATTGACATGATTGGAGAAATCAAGCCTGACTTCAATGGACATCGTTTCATCCTTGTGGCAATTGACTATTTCACCAAATGGGTAGAAGCGACCTCGTATGCATACATTACCAAGATGTTGTGGCTCGATTAAATCAAGCATAATCTTATACATCGGTGTAAGCTTGGGAGGATTATCACGGATAACGGTTCCAATATCAACAATAAGATGATCATAGAACTCTTGCAGGATTCAGATCAAGCATCATAATTCTTCTCCATATCGGCCTAAGATGAATGGCGCGATGGAGCGTAACAAAAACATTAAGAAGATTATCTGAGGAAGATAGCGGTGACTTACAAAGATTGGCATGAGATGTTACCATTTGCTCTTCATGCTTATCGCACTTGACAACATCAGCAATGACCCTTCTCTCTTGTGTACGGTATGGAAGCCGTCTTACCTATCGAGTTCGGTACCCTCGACTAGAGTCCTCGGAGACGAGTTAGTGTGAAGATGATTGGAGTTCGAGACTCCTTGACGATTAATTTGATTGATGGGAAAGCGACTGGCATCTATACGCCATGGAATGAGTTATCGAGAAGCAGAATGATCGGGCATTTAACAGAAGGTCGAAGGTCTACAAATCGGTGATCTAGTAGTCAAAGCGCATCATTCTTCCACGAGGTGATCCATGGGCAAATGGACTCCCACCTAGAGGGACCATTTGTAGTCGAAACGATATTTTGAGCTATGATACTTAGCACCATGGATGGTGAAGACTTCCCACACCACAATGAGCGAGAACATAGTCAAAAATACGTATAAAAGAGACCGCTAGGTCGGTAGCCTAGAGCAAAAATAAGGAGCATCTGGCCGAACCAAAAGGTTCGGGCAAAATTAAGGATATATACAAAACATGTACACGGCCAGTCGAAAACACAGAAAAGGTGGCTTGGGCAAAAAGGTATCGATGTTGAAAACAGAAAAGCGGTCTAAACAAAATTAGGGATTTAAGCATCTGCTATATCTCTTCGGATCACACCTTTGATTCTATCGGCATTCAAGATTCAAATAAGCGATCAATTCACTCAACTTTCAGCCTTATTGAGAATGAGATAGTTGAAATATATGATACTAGCATAGTTGGAACTTGAGATTGTTTCATGGCTTTTTACTTTTCTTGTGTACAAATTACTTGGCTTCATCGCCACCTTTCAAATAAATACAAGCTTCTTTCTCTTTACAATTTTGTTGTTGTCGTTTGCATAAGTCAACGTGTGTTTTGAATGACTATCGCATTTGACAATGAATCTAATCACAAACATCTGAAAAGTGAACATACAAAATACTTACTACGAATCAGGAATTGAGATAACTGACGAAAGTCACCAATACATTTCCCCACAGGCATGATCCCATGAAGTCCTCTGACATACCTTCCCAATGAGAATATCGTTAGTCCCAAAGATGATTCCGCTCGGCAAACAACGTTACATGATCTCAATGATAACCTCCATCAATGCGATATTTCTCAATCTCTCCTCGTGATATCTAGACTCGAAACTTGGTCGAGATGGTGCATGGAGAAACATACACCTTTATTCCCGGCCGGAGATTACTTGGACTCAGACTCTCCTAGCAGTCTCGCAACCATCAAATGCTCTCAATGAATCTACACCGAAATCCCCGAAGCGTCTCTAAATCTCCTCGTGAGGATCTACATAGGTCCCCACGGATCGCCTCCCAATTCTCCTCGGCGAGGTCTATGAGATCCCACAACGAGCTTCTCAATCTACCTTCTCGACAATGTCTAGGCCCCGACTTGGTGATAGTCATCGGAGGAATCGAGGTATCTTTCTTCTCCTTGGCGGGGTTCTCACTACTCGATCCCCCAATCGAGAAATCCTGAAACAAAGCATCCGCATCTTCTTCAAGATGGATATGTTTGAAATATCTAACGTCATCATTCATACATTACTAATGAAGTCATAATTCATGCATATATCATTCATATACTATCATGCATCATACTTTGCATAGAACTAACAATATTATCAAAGTTTCTCTTGTTTTCTCAAAAAGCAGTATGATCCTTGGCGCAAGCAGGTCGGGATTAAGAATCGTGGAAAACTATCGAAGAAAAACGCCCTTGGTTGTCCTCCGACGGTGGTCGAGATTAAGCCGAACCAAGCGGAAAAACTATCAAAGAAAGACCTCTACAGTTATCCTACGATAACGAGGCAATGGATCGACACCGATGCACAAGAGAAGCTATCCACATTCTTGCCAAACTACGTCTCCCTCGAGTAATCGGCAATTTATTACGATTATCAGCAATGACTACAATCTAGCGTCGATTGATTACCTTGGATAGCATCTTAAGCCCATCTAAACTACTTGACAACATTTGTTCACTTTCGAATCTGCATATATGGTTAAAAATCAATACAAACCAATAACTTCATTCAAAGTGAATCAAGTCTAACGTCGACTCCACCGGATGGCATCTTAAGCTTCCTCTCCTTTGACATCTGATCAACATCACTCGGCTCCAATCGCCACTTTCCGGATGGCATCTTAAGCCCATCTCGTCAGCTCTCTATCAACAACCTGAGTCTGGCCATACATTTCGTTCCCAGTCAAGCCTTGACTTCTCGAATGGCATCGTAAGCCCGTTCCGCATCATCCACCAGCGAAAGTGCAAATTTCGGTGTACTGGTGTTCAATCATCTTACCTCCGGTCGCGAAAACAAAGCATGTCAATCTAACCCTCAGTACAAGAAGATTGAGCGAGGGCATTTAATCATACCCAAAATTTGCCCTCCATATATTCAAAAGATTTCATACATCCATACAAAGATTCCTCGAGAGTTGATCGGACAAACTCTCTCTGAGCAATCAACAAACTAGGGTTTGGTATCTCTCAAGTCAAGATGAGTTTCCAACATCTCAATAGCTTTCATGCCTCCCATATATTCAAAGTTTCTCATGTCAAATTCAAATCATCATTTCCTCGGCGATTGCTCGGATGGTTGAAAATCGGGTGTATTGGACAAAAAGTCAATTAGGTCTGATCAAAACTTACGATTTTGGTCAACATCCTCATTTTGAAGTTACATTCATCATTTGATCAAGGTTGATCATGATTCATCAAAAACAAGATTTGCTCGAAAAGTCAAACTTTCTAAATTAGGTTTACAGATGAAAAGTCAATTGAACTTTGGTGATCATAACTTTCTCACTTTCTCGAGAAATTTTCCACCACCTCTTGTTTTGAAGGAAATTCAATTCTCTACAATTTCATGTCTCACAAGAATGTCAAAAATGCTTCATTTGAGGAGGTATAGCTCGAAACATTACAAGTCATTTCAAAGTCAACAAAAAGTCAACTTTTGTTTTGAAGATATATTGAGCATGATAACTCCAATTGAGATGAGACCAAAGACATTGTTTAGAGGACTCTTAGAGCTTTCAAAAGTCCAGAACACTCAAAATGTTGAAAATTGAGCAAGTTACACCATTCACAAGTTGGTCGATTTTGGAAGAATGCACAAGAGATACTTCAAAAATCAAATCTTTACAAATGGGCCTACTTTTTCTTCATCCTAACTTGTTCCTCATGCAATTAGAATGTCAAGCCCAATGCCACAATTTTGATTTATTTTTCTATTTAATTTGTAATTTATTTATTTAAATGCAAATTAAATTTTAAAATAAATTATAAAATCAAAATTAATTGGAAGATTGATCTTTATTGCTTTCTTGTGATCAATCAACCCATAAATGCCGGCAATTTGAAATTAGATCAAATTTGGCAAGATTGGATTGAAATTGGACAAAATTTGAAAATTTGATTTCATGAGAATATCAAATTTGATTTCCATTGAATGTTGATCAATTCTTTCAAATTCATCCCAAATCCATCCGGCATATACTTGATGCATACTATCGAAGAGAAAAAAATTGCCTCGAAACCTAACCCAACTCAAAAACCGTGTCACTCAAGCAAGTGAATCCTACTTTCGTCATTCTCAATCGTTTTGAGGTGTCAACGGGTTCCTTGATACCTCGAGCGAATCGGACCTTTACTTTTCCAAAAACATCAAGAATCAAGCAACGTGTTTGGTTTGTTCTTGAATTTTCAAATTCGATTTCGTATTCATGCATTATTAACTTGTTTTGTGTTTGTTTTGTGATTAGTGATGAGTTTACAAGCTTTGGGCACTTTGATTGAGTTTCCATGGCGAAAACACGACATGCCATGATTAGGGTTTCCTATGCCGTTTAGGGTTTCTCTTATTAGGAAAAATTGGACAATAAGACCCATGCCATTGAATTGAATGATGTCTGAATCGAACCATGGCCTTGGATTTTATTTATATTACGTGTGTTGCATTTTGATGTTTGCCGGGAACTTTCGTCGAACCATGGCCGTAGCGGTTCAAATTTTCAAAAGGTTGAAGGCGATGGATGGCGGCGAGGGAAACCAGGAGGCGGCGGTAAATTCCACTAATTAGTTTCAAGCAGTTGACATGCCTAGCTCGGTTGGTCGGTAGCGTTGGTTTTCAAGGTTTGAAGCGAGTCCCTATTCGATCCGGCCATTTTCTTTTCCTTTTCACAAACTTGCATTATTTTCCTATTTTTCATATATTTTCTTTTATTTAATATTTTCCATTCATTTTAATTTCTTTTCACAATTTTATTACGCATTAAAAATTACCAAAAACATTTTTCTTTTTACATTATTTTCATAAAAATCTTTATTTAATTTAATAAATTAAAAATATAATTTTGCATGCATATTTATTTTATTTATATTTTGCATTTAAATCACTTTTAATTGCATTTAATTATTCAATCTTTTCCAAAAATCCCAAAAATTATTTTAATATATTTATCTTATTTCCAGCTTATATTAATTTTCTCATATTAAAATTTGCATTTTTTCTAACATTTTCTCTTATTCCGATTCCATCATATTTTCCGATTTTCTTATTCTTTCACAGGTTGCTCCGATTCGGACGTTTTCTTTTTATCATTTTATTTTTTCCAATAATGTAATTGCTCATGGGTTGTAATAGTTTAGTTTAGGGTTTTATTTTCCGCATTTTAAATTATGTATCGCCCAAAGCCATGTATAATAAGCGTAGGTTTATCTTTCCACCTTCCCACTTTACTTTCATGATTTACTTTCCGCACCTTATAAGCGTTAGTAACTAGGCGTGTATGGCAAGATAATAATTGGACATAGCTCACACTAATCTTCAAGATAAAATATCTGAATTTGACACATTTCTTTCACATGCACCCCTTAGGGTAATTCTCTCGATGCCTTCGATTTCAAATGGTCGAGTCCCTCGAGCGTAGAGGTATTCTAGCTTGGTGCCTTCCAAACAAATCATCATAGTCCCTTGATACAAAGATCATAGACCCACGATGTCGCCTCCGAATACATGATCTTGACCCTCGATTGTCGCCTCTGAAAATGATGATAGTCCGCGGATGTGCTAGGATACTTCCTACGAGTTGCCTTCTGACCATCCGATGTCCCTGAATGTCCGCTTACATCCAGAATGGAGCTACCTCTAACTAATGGTATGGCTAGCGCTATTCTAAAGGAGCGTAGAAGTATGAAAGCGACCAATTACGGTGGGTAAATAAGTCTTTTAGTTGCTTGCTCTAAACAAATGCTTTTCACACCACACTTTTTCAAAGTTCAATTTCTTTCCAAAAACAAAAACATTTCGAACACTTTGTATACACTCCTACATGAGTCATTACAAAGTCAAGCGAAATGCCTTTTTCAAAACATTTTGTCAAACACCGAGCAATTTTAAAGGTGATCTAGAGCGACTAAGAGCCGTAGATAACTACGGATGGAAAGGGTGCTAATACCTTCCCTTTTCATAACCATTCTCCGAACTCGGAATCTAACGAAGGTCTTTTTATTACTTTTACCTTCCCTTAATTGGATAAAAATAAAAGTCGGTGGCGACTCTTGCTATCCGCACATTTGGATACAAAAATCCTACAAAGTCAGTTCACCGTATTACACAACCGCTGGGGCGGCAATACATCCATGTATTGAAGTCAAACAATGAAATTATATTTTAAAACGGATATTTGAATTTAAAAAAACGCGCGCAGTGTTCTTCATCTTCTCCAATCTTCAATCAATCCTCAAATCCTTATTTCTTGTGAAATTGAACGAAGTAAACATCAAACTTGATCGTTTTAAGCCCAGGAACATGATTATGTTGTTTAATTTCATTTATTTTCAGTTTAACATGATTGAATTTTGCAAGAACACGAAGAACCCTAAAACTGAAAATCCTAATTAAAATCGTGTATGGTGAATGAATTTATCAATTGATTGAGGGTTATTGAGTTTTTTGGACTGGAATCAAAGAATCATAGAGTTTGAAGTTCGTGTTCTTACCTATTCAAGTTGAGATCGAAATCGATGATAGAGTGTTTCCAGTTGTGATTTTATGATTCTTAGAGCACCAACAGCCTTCGAGGATCATGTGTGAATGGTCTGCACATCACGAATTTGCTGGATTGTCTTGACCAAGTCGACTGCGGTTTGCTCAAAGTGAAACTTGAATTCGTGGTTAATGGAGTTCTGAGATCAAAGATGATGGTTTGGATCATTCATATGGAGTATATTGATGAGGTTTGGATGATCAAAACATAACTAGCTCGAGCGAACTATAAATTTGAAGTTTAAAGCGGTTTGGTAAGTTTGTGAACATGGAGTGCAAAATCATTTTTTAGCTTTACCTATGTTGATTTTAAGTTACAAACCAATTACATATGATATTTACAACATGTTAGACACCAAACATCTCATGTTTCTTCACAAGTTTTCAAAAATGCAAGATTTCTCAATTTTCACTATGTTACTTGAATTTTAAGAAAGAAGAGAAAGCATGTTCTTGCATAGCTTTGGTGTGGTTTGAATTGGCCAACATGACCTCTATTTATAGGTCTCAAGTTCTGAAAGATAAGGGAAGGAAAATGGCTTTGGTATTTACAAGTTGCCTTAGAGGCAAGGAAGTCATTTTGCATTAAATGCAACGGAGCTTCCTTTTAACCATGGTTAATTTTTCAACTTGATCTTATCCCATCATAATTACTCTCCATCTGATTTTTTATCAGCTCTAACTCTCTTTGCAAGGTGGCATGGCTTCTAGAAGAAGAAACTCAAAAATGACCTATAATCTTGAACTTTGTACTTGAAAATCAAGGATTTTGGAGCTCTATGTTTCAAAATCAAAAGTATAGCTAGACTCCATGGATTTGAGAGTTCTTGGACATTTTGGAAAGCTTGTTTCAAGGGCTAAAACTTTCATGTTTTGAGTTTTTTCCAATTCAAAGTGGAACTATGTGAAAAATGCCATGAAGTTTGGAAAAAATGTGAAATTTTAACACTTGAAAAAATTTCTAAGTGTTGAAAATTTTGACTTTTTGTTGACTTTTCCAAATTTCTTGATTTTTTATGATCATGATGGATCATTTGAAATATTTTGATGATTGAAAAGTTTTATCTTGAAAAAGTTGACCAAAAGTCAAAGTTTGACTTTTCAGTGCAGTTGAAATTTCATAAGATGATTCAGAAATTGACTGATGAAATCTGTGAACTTTTGTGATGTTCTGAATCCAGAAATTAGGTCAACATGTTATATCTAAGATATTAAGATCAATATCCAATCAAAAAAGTCATTCATTGATCAGAAAATCAGAGATTGCTTGTCCTCGATGAAAACCCTAATTGGTCGATCCTTGATAGATCATGAGGAAAAATTTGATATCTGAAGATCAGAGGTTGATGGTTTGATCAAGATAGATCAAATGAGGTGGATAAAACTCAAAACCTAATTGATTTCCTCTTGAATCAGATGAAAAATTGATGAAACCCTAATTTTGACCTGTAGAAGCTACACCCGATTAATTCTGTTTTGAACTGTTAGTGATGCAATGATGCAAATGTAAGGTGGTATATTAGGTCAAAAATTGGGATATGACACGCAATAACTAAATTGAGTTTTTTCTTCAAGTCAATTTGCAGTAAGGTGATCGATCCTGAGATCTTACCAACATTGCAAAAAGAAATAGTTGTTACTTTGTGTGAGCTTGAAATGTATTTTCCTCCCTCGTTTTTTGACATAATGGTTCATCTTGTCGTTCATCTTGTGAAAGAGACACAATTGTGTGGACCAGCTTATATGAGATGGATGTACCCTGCTGAACGTTTTATGAAAATATTAAAAGGGTATGTGAAAAACCGAAGTCGACCAGAGGATTGTATTGCCGAACGATACGTTGTTGAAGAAGCGGTTGAGTTTTGTACTGAATATTTGTCAAATGTTCAATCAATTGGACTCCCAAATCTCATATTGTTGAAAAAAAAGGTAAGAAGCTAATTGGGAATAAAGTTGTGCGATGTCAAGGGTCGAGCGGGATCAAGTGCATTTGTATGTTATGCAAATGAGATTGAGGTTGAGCCGTATGTTAAAATGCACAAGGTTGTTCTTGAGGCTTAAATTCGAATATAAATGAGAATTGGATTGTCTGAAACAACGAAGTTTCATAACATGGTTTAAGGAACATATTTATTCAAAGTATCGTTCGGATCCTCACAGTAATGAAAGGTTGAGATGTTTAGCATATGGTCCAAGTTTGGTTGTGTTTTCTTATAAGCGCATCGCAATTAATGGATACACATTTTATACCAAAGAACAAGATGATAAAAGTACTATGCAAAATAGTGGTGTCACCTAGGTAGTGAAGCAATCCACATATCAAGTGTGAAGGACTTAAACCGAAATTTCCAAATCATTGTATTTTGGGGTTATCGGCGCATTGGGTGTTTGATTACGAAAATTTGATTCCTATATTCGGTTGCAAGTAGGTTGAAAATAGTAATGGTATCGAATGGATAAGTCGGGATTTTGCAAGTGGATCTTAACGAGTGGGGTACAAAGATGAGCCTTTCATTCTAGCCTCTCGAGCTAAACAAGTGTTCTATGTCCTTGACGACAAGTATGAAATGGTCTATAGTGTTTTCTCTAACAAAGTAATTGATGAAAACATTGGAGATCAAGGCGATATTGGTGTTGACATTGAATCTTTTACCAGAAATGATCAAAATGAGAATGAATAATTTATTAGAAATGATCATAATGAGGGTATTTGGATCAATCCAACCGTCCGCGTTGTTAAGAGACGAGTAGAACATATTCCTACCAAGAAAAGAAATAGATGTTAGTGAAAAAGGTAATAGTATATATAATTATAGCCTATATCATTCAATAAAATTTTAATATATGTCATTTCATTTTTTTTCTTTATGGTATATATAATTATAGCCTATATCATTCAATAAATTTTAAATATATGTCATTTCATTTTTTTTCTGTATGGTATATATAATTATAGCCTATATCATTCAATAAATTTTAAATATATTTCATTTCATTTTTTTTCTTTATAGTATATATGATTATGGATTTTTATATATGTCATTTAATTTAATTTTATTTTTCTTTATTACAGGTCAAATGGCTAGTAATCAAGATACTTCAGAAAATGTTCCACAAGATACTTCAGAAAAGGATATCACACGAGGCATAACTATTATGCGGGGTATCATCCGTGATAAAGATAGAGGAGTTACATATAATATAGATTGGAATAATGAGGACCAACTAATTGGATCTAATTATGCAAAGCTGACAAGCTACATCGGTACGCTTGTTCGTATACACATTCCGATCACCACTCCTAGATGGAAAAAAGGAGAGTTGGACGAGGCTAAAGAAAATTTTTGGACTGAAATAAAGGTATCATATATGGTTGTTGTTATATGCTTTATATTGACGATAATGTGTTTAAATTACATATACTAACACCTCATCGTATGTTTTTGTAGAGTCCTTTAACATTGAAGATGCCAAAAAGTATATAATGGGCTTGGCGGAAAAAGACACGAGGGTGGAGAACTTCTTAACAAATAAGTATCTTAAAGATGAGGAAGGAAATTTTGTTGAAGAGGATCTTGAGCGTCGAAAAATATGAGCTTCATTACACCGAAGAATGAGTTGCTTTTGTAGGTCGAAGAAGAGCGAGAATTTCAAGAAAGTGAGTACCGTAAATCGCGAGGCGTCAAAACCCGCATCCATATGAAAAATGGCGTTTGGGATATGCACGCTTATAGGAGAAAATTGTAAGTAAATATCAATTCTACGATCTTATTAATTCTCTCAATGTGTTATAATTGATGATTATATTATTTGTAACAATGCGTAGTTGGAAGAGGCATAAAGCGAAACATCACTACCCGCATGTGTTGTGGAAGGAAGCTCGTGTTGGCAAAGATCGAGTTGTTAATACGATCTGCAACATGTTTATGATGAGTGTAAAGTATAACATTGTGTCTTTAATTAAATTATATTAAATGTTTATTAATATATAATTAACATTGTGTCTTTAATGTTTGATATGTAAATGAATTACGAGGAGACCTATCATGATCGGTATCCACGGGTGATGACCGGGATATCGGGGCGTACTCGATCGAGCACTAAATGTTCTTGTATCTAGGTCGGGTGAGGTAAAGTTCATGGTGTGACTCAACCTCTACGTATAAGAATCCAAGAAAAAAATCCTAGCAATGCAGAAGTGATGCAAACATTGTCGGATTTACAACAGAAGGATAAAGAGAGATATATGGCGGAAAAGAGCAGTTCACAGCTGAAAGAAACTAGTGACAAGGCTAGTATCAACTGTCAACATAAATTTCCCGAGGTGATTAAGATGATAATCCATTAGAGAAAGTTTAATTGTAATTTATAAAGGAAGTCTAACGGTTATTATTGGTTTAGGGCATTTTATGTTATCATTATACCTATAAATCGACTTATCGAGTAGTTGGCAAAGGAAAAGTGCACAACACCTTGGGAGATTTACTTCACCATAGACCGCTCTCGGATGGACACATGAAGGTATCAATTGATGTTGTTTTAGATCTGAATGCGTTGCTACCGGTACCTGACATTGTTGCGGAGATCACATTGCTGCGAGATGCAGTAGGATCTTTTGTGGCATGGCCATCAGATCTTATTTTCATAGATGATCAGGTATGTTTAAAACCATTATGAATCTTTAAGTATTCAACTGACAGTTCTGACCTCAATTTTTTACATGGTAATTTTAGACTCCTACAAAACCCGCATCTAAGGATAAAGGGATTTTGCGACAGTGAGTCTTTGCATCATAAAGAGAATGCGTTTAAAGTGTTAATTATATGATCGAATAAAAGCGCATAACTTTATATCTTACATAAGTCTATATGATTTTTAGGTACCTTTTCAAGGGTCACAGTGAGCGAGTTAGTTAAGGTACCACCTAAGAAAAGGGTTCTGTCCAGAAAATTTGTGCCTAGATTTGACCTTGTCTTGAAACACTAGTGGGCACATCGATTTGATGAATGGTGGTATTCCTCAAATGGATATGGATGCGTGTGTCTTTGGTTTTCCTTGTGCGAAACAATTGGACACAGTACATGGAACAAATCTTTCTTCATGGAGAATTAGGCGTCATTGTTATGCACTCGTACATCCGGTAACGACCAATATATTATTTAATTGGTTGAACATTTTTTTTAAACATTTAATTGAAATAGTCTAATATTAATTATGTTTTTATTTAAGGATGTTATTTGACAAATTGACGTGCGGGAATCAATTGTCAAATAGATTCCATTTCGTGTCTTCCTCCCGTGTCAGCGGAGCGATAATTGCTAGGGAACGAAGTCGATAAGAGACACTTGGTCGATAGATTCATGGCTTGGCGGTCTGAAAGCTTGTATCTTTTGGCGTATAATACAGGGTTAGATTTTCATTCTAAGTTCATTTTAATATTTGTATTTTCTACTTTAAAATTTTCATCTAAATTGTTGCTTTAATTTATAGATGTCACTAGTTGTTGCTTGCTATCTATCCCATAAAAGTGATCTATTATATGAATTCGGTTGACGGTGATTAGACAAATTATCCGGATATGAAGCTAATGATTGATACGTAAGTGACATTATTCTAAATATTCGTTTGTGTTTATATATTTAACTATTTCTATGTCATTGTTCTAAATAAATATTTTAATTTTGTCAGTTCAATACAAGTATTCCGATGTCAAAGGGAAGCACGAGTACCACGGTCTAAATCAAACAACATTAATTGGATCAAAGTACAGGTATATTAATTTCCACAATTTTGCTTATAATATTTATGCTACTTAATAAAACAATACATCTATATATTCTTATTTTATTTTCTATGTAGTGTCCTCAACAACAAAACGGCATAGATTGCGGATACTTCGTTTTGAAGTTTATCAAAGAAATCATTCAAATGAATGAAATAGAGATTCCAATCACGGTATGGATTTATACTTTGTTTTATTATTTATCGGATATTTCATACAATTTATTACTTTTAACTAAATCATGCATATTTTTTGTTTTGTTATGTAGTATTTTGATGAATACAAGTGTGCATATTACACGAAACTTCAATTGGAAGAACTCAAAAAGGAGTTGTGTCAATACTTTATTGAGCAAAGAATCTTATAAGGTATGAATACATTATTGTGTGAAAATGGTTATGAATACATGGTTTTGTGTATACAATACTGACCGTGTTATTATGTTCAAATCTTGCGGGATCGGGACTTTGAATATATATGTACATTCGAGGATTTACTTAGTGTTATATTCTTGATTTTGTTAGGGTTGATTTTGAGTACGTTTAAAAATATGTTAATTGAATTACAATGGTGTATATATATTTTGGATATGAATGGTATATAATGGTATTTGTATATAATATTTAAATTTGGTATTTGGATAACAATGGTATATAATGGTATTTGTATATAAGATTGTAAATTAGGTTTATGAATTACGAGTTTATGAAATAATCTTGCAAAAATGCGAGTTTAAAATTATTTAAATTTTATTTTTCGATGAAAATCTATGAAACGCTTTTAACCTAAAAGCAACGCCATAGGCCACCTATGAGAGCACTTTTTGAGTAAAAGCAGCATCAAGGTATACCTATGAAGCGTTTTCACCAAAAGCGGCTTTCATAGGTAACCTAAAGCTTTTCGGAAAAACACTTTCTTAGGCCTACTTTAGAATGCCTTTAATGCATTACAGAGGCACTATGAAAGTGTTTTTCGAGCTTTCTTGCCAACCAATGGCGCTTTTCACCAAAAGCGCTTTCATAGTTAATCTGGCGTTTTCCTAAACAAAAGCGTTGCTAAAACCTATAGCGGCACCACGAAGCGCTTTTAAAGCCCAAAAGCGCTTTCATAGGTCATTACAGCCTAGTGTCGGTCTAATCTTGGCGGTAATTACGAGTTTAGCCTTATTATTAACTCTATTAAGTTATGTTATTAGATTTTTCCAATTTTGAGGTAAAACATATTAAGCGTAAACAAATATGGTTGCCCATTTCTTATCTAAAGCGGTTAATTGTTGGTCTAAGCGCATTATTTTTATGAGATTCCTCCTTGTATTACATTTATGTTGATTAATGAAAAAAGTCAACTTTGATTTTGTCAAAAAAAATTTATAAATTGTAAGTGATTTTTACCAACACATCAACATGTGGAAGTCAAAATATGTGAATAAGTTCTTGATTTTTGGTTGGAGATTATTTTTTAATCGACTTCAACAAAATCGATGTTATCTAAATCACAATCCAATATGGCCCTTAAATTTCATGGAAGAAGAAAATTTAGAGCGTCTTTTAGTAGTTGTCATGTTGCTTTTTCTTAGTAAAAAAAGATTTATGATGGGCTTCAGGTTAATTTGCCTTTGGTGGTCGAGCACTCGATTATATTAGAAACTTCAATTAGGAGTAGATTTTGTTTTGATTCAGAATGATTTTTTGTATTGACTTTATGTTAGTCTATTTGGACGGTTAGAAATGTCATTATTTTTTATGGAGGGATTCTTAATAACTTAGATAAGTTTGGTATTAGATTGATTTCTTGCTAGTTGTAATACGGATAATAATTTATTATGGTCGAATTTGTGTGTATTTCCGATTAATCTGATAGATTCCTCTCAATATTTTATAATAATTGCTTATTTTGTTCTTTGTTCGTTGATGGATTGCACATACCATGTATATTTAAGTTATTTTATAATATTTAAGTTTTTTGGCAAACACTACGTTAATATACATAAGAGACAAATGGTAATAATTATAATTTATTAATAATGTTTTACTATTCTATAAGAGCAAAAACACTTTTTAATGGTATAAGCTCAGAATGAACTTTGTATTTATAGAGTGATAAAATAACTTATTACATATAAAGGGGAGAAATATGGCTAAAATTGTAAAGTTTGTTTATGTTATGATTATCGTTCTTTCTCGACAGACGTTGAAGGTAAGCCATTTTACCCTTTTCAAAATTTCTTAATTACTTTTTGTACATTATTATTTTAACTAATATGATTTATAATTTACATTACTTTTGATTTTTTCTTCTTACAGCGTGGCATGCTAGTAGACGTTGTTTTAGAGATTCAGATTGTAATAAAAATAAGTGTAAAAAGCCTACAGTAATTAAGTGTGTTAGTCGTCTCTGTTCATGTGTAGCGGTATTTATACGCCCTATATAATTTGATTTTTACTTCGTTATCTAATTTCACGATTGATATTATTATGAATTTGCAATCTAAGATGATGGATGTGAAATAAAATAAGTTGTCAATCAGTATTAATGAGGCTGATCGGGGCACGATTCCCGGCGGAGATCGGAGGATGAGATCTGGTGTGGCCATCATCATGATCGAAGGGAGCTCGCCAGTGCATCATCGAGAGAGCTGATCAGAAATCTACATGAGATTGTGCGATAGTTAGGAAGAATTATATTGAAACAAGTTTTATATATGGCACAGGTGATAAACAAATGTAGTGCTGTTCAAAAAATAAGTTGTCATTATTGCTGCAACTTTCAGTTTAAGCATGATTTGTAAAAGTGATGATGCCAAGATTATTGTCATGTGAATAAAGCCAATTTGAATGAAGATTCTTGATTTATGAAAAAAATATGATATTGTATGTACTGTGTAAAAAAAAAAACAAAGAGTTAGTAAATAAATTCATTCTTATCAAGGAAAGAAAATGATATCTTATGAAAAATTATGAAATTTGTGAAAGTGAGAATTTGTTGATTGAGGATCCGTGTGAATTTCCTGGAACCGGAAATTAGCATCCAAAAGATTAGAACATAATTTCTTTACAAATAAACTACCATCAAATATTTATGGCATTGTATGGTAAAAACAGTGAATACATAATAAAATAAATAAATAATAAGGGGTGCCTTATGTTAAAATCATGGTCCAAAAGACAAAATTCAATTAGAAACTTTGAAAAGAAATTGTAACAAGAACAAATGTGGTGCTTTCATTGAGAGAAACTGTAAGAAATTGTTAGTGATTATTGGTAGAAAGAAAAGAAAATGTTGTATCAAAATTGGCCTCTATTTATAACAAAATATTAGGTTAAACAAATATCGAAAAAATTAAATATTGATCAATGACTCAAAAAATGTCATTTAATTGTGATTTGTAATTTAATCAATTAATCAATATTTTCCTAATTTCTTTTTACTTGCTCCCCAAGATTTGAAAACATGCCAAAATAAGAACAAATTGGTTTTAAAACTTTCCTTTTTTTTATTTTGGTCTAAAAATGCATAAAATGATTAAAAAAAAGTAAAAATAACATTTTTTAAAAAAATACATAAATAATAAAATTCAAAAATTAGTATTTAAATAATAAAAATATGATTTTATGATTTTTGAAAATAGATTTTAAAAGGAAAAGAAAGTTAGTAACAAATAACAAAAAAATGTTAAAAGTGCAACATGTGAGTTTTGAACCCATGACTTCATATTTACAAAGCTTACCTCCTTACCAATTGTGCTATCTTACTTATCCGAAATAGAAATGCAACTGAAAGTATATGGAGACGCGCAAGTATTTGCCATATTTAAAAATACAAATAATTTGAAATAAATTATTATATTTTTAAATAGACCTTGAGAACGAATATTTATAAAAGTCCCCGGAATATTAGTGTAATAAACCAAAAGAAATTTAAAACCAAGTTTGAAAATAATTTTGACCAGTAATGCAAGAGGGCAAATTTTGGGGTATAATTGCCTATTCAATCTTCTTGTCTTGGAAGGGTTAGATTGGCGTGCTTGCCTTTCGTGACCTGGAGGTAGAAGATGATTGAACACTCGAGTACACCTCAAAATTTACACTCACTGTTGGTGATGACGCGGGAATGGGCTTACAGATGCCATTTGGAGAGGTTGGAGATTTCGCTGGGGAATGAGTCGTACGCTAGACTCAAGATTGTTGTCTGAATAGGAGAATTGTTGGAGATGGGCTTAAGATGCCATCTGGAAAGATCGATGCTGAGGAGTGAGCCGTACGCTAGGCTCTGTAGACGTTTCTGGGAGTGGAAGGAGATGGGCTTAAGATGCCATCTGGAGGGAGTCGTACGTTAGACTTCGTGCTCATCTTTGAATGAAGTTATTGATTTGTATTGGTTTTTTAACCAAATATGCAGCATTCTGAAAATGGAGAAGTGTTGACAAGTAGTCGGAGATGGGCTTAAGATGCCATCGAGGCCCTTGAGTCGTCGCTAGACTCTGCGGCATTGTTGATAAGAGAGTCAGAATAGATCTTCGTGCTGATTACTCTGAGGGTATAGTAGTTGGCAAAGTGTGTACAGCTTCCCTGTTATGCATCGAGTATTGGTCCACTGCCTGTTATCGGAGGATAACTTGTGATCGTTCGGATAGTTTTCCGTCTAACCGGGCATTAATCACGGATACATTGTCGGAGGACAACAAGGGCGGTCGTTCGGATAGTTTTCCCGTCTAGATTCGGGTCTTAATCCTGGACCAGTTGTCAGAGGACAACTAGGGCGTTCTTTCAGATAGTTCTCCCGTCTGGATTCGGGTATTAATCATGGACCTGTATGCGTCGGAAGTGATTTTCATCTGTTTTGGAGAAAACAAGAGAAACTTTGATAGAATATTGTTAGTCTTATGCGAAGTCTGATGCATGACGATGTGTATGAATGACATATGCATGTATTATGACTTTATAAGAAATGTATGAATGATAGATGTTGTGGTATTTCAAAATATATCCATCTTGAAGAAGATGCAAATGTTCTGCTTGAGGATTCTGACTTTTGTTTGGGGACGGAATGGACGAAACCACGAGAAGAAAAAAACCTTGATTCCTCCGGTTGCCTATCGACCAAGTCTTGAGCCCGGAAAGATAGAGTCTGTTGTCGAGGACCTTGTGCATAGATTGGGAAGAATCTTGGAGGTACTCTCAGGATTTTGTGTGTAAATCTTCTTTGAAGTATTTGGTAGTTCTTTGGGAGGCAAGGTTAGAAGAATCTGGAGCCGTTGTAATCTCATTGGGAATGAAAGGTGTAGGTTTCCTCGATGCACTATCGACCAAGTTTCAGTCTGAATCTTCTTCTTTGGGGAAGAGAATTTGAGAGATATCTTGTTGGAGACAAATACCTTGGCTGGGGACAAGATGTTACTGCTCGAAGACGGGTGTAACCCGGTTAAGTTGAGTGGAATCACTGCTTGGGGACCGACGTGTACTCCACTGGGGGAGATTTATGGTGAGCAACACCTCTGTGGGGATTAATGCTCTGCGGGGAAATTTTGGACGAGTGACATCTCTGTGGGAAATGTACTTTCGGGGGCGTATTGGTGACTTTAAATCGTCATCTCAATTCACAGGCACAGTAGTAATTATCCTTGTTCATTCACTTTTCGCATGTTTGTAAGCAAATTTTTATTGTCAAGTGCATATAATCATTCAAAGCAAAAACTTGTAAAGAGAAAGAACTTATATTTATTTGAAATGTGGCGTATGGCCAAGTAGTTCGTACACAGGGAAAGTAAAAAAAGCTATGCGGAAACAATCTCGTGAAGTTCCAATTATGCTAGTACTCATATATTTCAACTATCTCATCCCCTTCTGTCGATGCGAGTGGATTGATCTTCGCCATTTGAATCTTGAATCTTGATAGTAGTGTAGATAAGTGATGCGGGCGAGACATAGTAAATGCGCTTAAATCCTAACTTTTGCCTAGACCGCCCTTTCGGGTTTTAGTCTGGGATACCCTTTTTGCCCAACCGCCTTTTCGAGTTTTCGACTTGCGGGTGTACACTTTTTTGTATATATCCTTAACTTTTGCGAACCCTTTTGGTTCACCGGATGCCCTTATTTTTGCCTAGGTCGATCGACCTAGCGGGTCTCTTTATCGTAGTATTTTTGACTATATACGCATTCACGAGGTGTGGGAAGTCTTCACCATCCATGGTGCTAAGGATCATAGCTCCAGAAAATCATCTTGACTACAAATGGTCCCTCATGGGTGGGAGTCCATTTCCCCAGGATCACCTTGTGGAAGAATGATACACTTGACTACTAGATCGCCGACTTGGTAGACTCGATGCTTGACCTTCTTGTTGAATGCTACGATCATTCTCTTCTAATAGATCATCCATGGCGGATGGGCCAGTCGTTTCTCATCAATCAAATTAATCTTGTCAAGGCGGGTCTGCATCCAATCCTCTTCGCCTAACTCTGCGTCCCGGAGGACTCTGGTTGAGGGTATCTGAACCTCGATGGGTAGGACTGCCTCCATACCGTATACAGAAGGGGTTGCCCTGTTGATGTCCGTCTTGTGGTGTGATAACCATGAAGAGAAAATGGTAACATCTCATGCCAATCTTTGTAAGTCACTGTCATCTTCTGTATAATCTTCTTAATATTCTTGTTGGCGGCTTCCACTGCGCCATTCATCTTAGACCGATAAGGAGAAGAATTATGATGTTTGATCTTGAACTGCGTGCAGAGTTCAGTGATCATCTTGTTGTTGAGATTAGAGCCATTATACGTGATAATCCTTTGGGAGTGCCATCAGCGAGATAAGATTATGTTTGATGAATCGAGCCTGACATTCTTGGTAACGAGATGCATCTGGCTACTACCCACTTGGTGAAATAATCAATAGCCACGGATGAAGCGATGTCCGTTGGAAGGGGCTTGATTTCTCGATCATGTCAATGTCCCACATTGCAAAGGCCAAGGAGATGTTAGAACATTCGGAGATCTTGGAGTGCGTGCACTTTATACGCATATATCGCACTTGTGACAAGATCGGCGTAGCGGTGCCAATCAACTTCCATGGTGGACCAATAGTAACTGTTCTCAAAATCTTCTTAGCCATTGTATGTCCTTTGGAGTGGGTACCAAATGCCTTATGTAACTCTTCCATAATATGTTCATTGTTTTGGTCTACAGTGAGTAAGCACAATCGTGGTTGCGCTTGTATAAGATGTCGTTCTTGAGGAAGAATTTGGATGCAAATCTTCTCAAGAACTTCTTATCATTGACAGATGCCCCTGCGGATATTCTTGAGTCTCAAGATACCTCTTCACGTCATAGTACCAAGGTTTCTCTTCTGCATCAAGTTCACAGCAATATGCCGGTTCGTCGAACTTTTCAATAATGATCTGGGGAGCCTCGTTGTCCCATCTGACCTTGAACATAGACGACATAGTAGCCAATGCATCCGGCAACTGATTCTCTTCTCGTGGAATGTGATTGAAAGTGATCTCTTCGAAGTAGGGCATCAAACTTAGAACATGCTCTCGATAGGGAATGAGATTCGGATGCTTCGTATCCCACTCGCCCTTAATCTGACTGATCACTAAAGTTGAGTCTCCATATACTTGTAAGAACTTGATTCTTAAGTCAATAGCAGCTTTAATACCCATGATGCAGTATTCGACCATGTTGTTGGTGCAAAAACATAATCTGGCGGTAAAAGTGTGTAAAGGGATGTAATGATGGCGCCAATGCCATTGCCAAGTGCGTTTGAGGCTCCATCAAAGACCATGGTCCATCGGGATCCTTGTTCGAGTCCTTCGTCCGGGCACAGTTCTTCACGATCTGTAACTAGTAGAACATCTTCATCAAATTCAAGCGCATAGGCGATAGTTATCTGACTTGGTGAGCCAAATGATCGGTACTACACTTCCTTTGATTGCTTTAAAGTGTCTTGGATGTCGTATTCGGTCAAGATCATTTGCCATCTTGCTATTCTTCGGAGATTTGGTTTCTCAAATATGTATTTTATCGGATCCATCTTGAAATCAACAAGGTAGTGTGGTCAACATATATTATCTTAGTCGTGACAGCCCAGCCATGCAAGTTTTCTCGGTGAGTATCTTGTTTCACGATCGGTAAACTTTTGCATACTCTTTTCGACCAGACTCGTTATATTGCCCCAACACACCCCATTGGGTTCTCTAACAACATCGAGTACATGATAAGAGGTCTTCCTTGATGGCGGCATCGGGATAGGAGGATTACATAGGTACTCCTTGATTTTGTCAAAAGCGATCCGGAAATCGTTCCGTTCCACTACTTGATCTTTCTTTAGTAACTTCAAGATTGGCTCACAAGTAGCGATTAGATGTGCAATGAATCGGCAATGTAATTCAATCGGCCCGAAACCTCGACTTCCTTCTCGGTGCGGGGTGGCATTTCTTGAATGGCTTTGACCTTAATCAACTTCAATACCTTTACCGACAACAAACCTAAAAGTTTTCGGATCGACTCCAAGGTGCACTTGTTGGGATTAAGCCTCGGTCTGTACTTCTTGATCATCAAGCAGTTTACGCAAATGATCTAGATGTTCTTCTTGATGCGTGATCGAGCTATCATGTAAATCGACATAGACCTCATCTCGTGATGAATCATGTCATGAAATAACGTCACCATAGCATCATTGGCGCAATGAGCAGCATAACCTTAAGAAAGTGCCCGTGTAAATGAAAGTAGTCTTCTCCATGTCTTGAGGCCATTTTGATCGATTATGGGAGAAACCATCCATGAAGGAAAAAACCTTATCTTTGGCGGTGTTGTCAACGAACATCAATATGAGGCGGTGGAAAATCGTCTTTCGGACTCGCTCGTAATCCACACATTCGAACTTTACCATCCTTCTTAGACGGGTACCACGTTTGCAACCATTGTGGATAAAGTAGACTAAGAAACCGCGTTGAGCGCTTCATGACTTGACTTTGATTTTCTCTAACATCTCGGGACGCATCGACAGACCTACATTTCCTTTGGGAGAACCTTCTTTTGTTGGCAATGAACCATGAATCAATGTCAAAAACCGGCATGTGACCAAGCAAAAACCTCAATATAGTTTCGTGCATCGAACCAACCTTTCTTTAACTTTGTTCTCAAGACCCGCTCTATCTTGATCTCTTTTACATCTTCGTCGATTGCCCAATTCACAACCTCGACTTGCTCTTGGTGTGGATAATAACTCGTTCTTACATGCAAGACAAGTTCTCCGGCACTACAATCTTCCTCACTTTCTTTGGCTTGGTAGATCGGATTATCGAAGTCATATTTAGCAATAGCATTTGTTATCAGCGAGATTCGGAGTGATTACGATGTATCACGTGGGTGTGTGTAAGAAACACATAGCTTTTGAAGGGGTGATAAAGTAAAAGAAAACAAACAACAATTGAATGCAAAAGTCCACGATTTTATTGAATGAAAATATGCAAATGACGAGATAATAACCCTTACAAGCGAGCCATGATGCCCGGGCAAGGCACTAGGCTTTAGAGTTTATTGTTCAAAACATAGAAAATCAAAACAAAACAAAAAGCAATTACTCTGTCTAAAGGAGATTGATACGATGTCTTGATCTTCCAATTCTTGAGTCCTTTGTCGGGAGTTGGGAAGATCAATTCGATGATGTCGAAGTCGCGTACTTCTATAGCATGGACTCCGTTACGATTGATGCGGAAAGGAAGTTGGCGCACGTTCGCGGTATCATCTTGACCTTTGATGGTGAAGCCTAAACCGGTCTTGTCGGTTGAAAGGGAGATCGGGGGCCCCAAATAGCACCTACCTCTACTTCTGACTTGAGCATCCTTGGTGAGGCCATCCTAAGCGGAACTTTAGCAACCGGGAGTGGCGGGAGAGTCAGCGGGCATGACGGGGATTGTTTCAAAGCAGCGGAGTCTCAAAGAATCCACCTCCATCTCGAGGTATCGGAATGATTGTAGATGGTGACCATATATTCTTCTTCACCACATACTATAACAACTTTCCCTTTCACCGGTACTTGACACGATGCGGTGAGGTAAGTAGCCATCCCATGTATCAAGGGCGTCAAGTAGGCAAGAGTAAGGTGGACGGATGTCCATAACAAAAAAGTGGAGTCAAAAGTATGGGAACCGACTTTAACGAGTGAGCTCTCCAATCTTTGTTAAGCTTAGAACCATCAAAAGCTCTCACAATTATGTCCTTTGGGTTTGGACCCGCCCTTCAACGTCAAGTCGATCGGCGGTCTTGATGGGATGTTGAGCGAGAACCGGTATCCACGAACATGAGACAAGGTAGCATGCATTCAAGAGAGATGTGCAGGCTTTGTTGTGTTTCTTCCGGCGGGAGTTAGATCGACATCGAGAAGCCTAGGCGTTGTTGGCGGCGGACTAGCAATACAAACTTCTAGCGGTCGGTGGTAGTGTCTTGTGGTATGTGATCGTTCTTGAAACTTCACCAAGGCGTTAGCATGAGCCTCGGAGGCGAAGAAGAGCAAGCATGGAGATCTTGGGCCAGTCATCTAGCTGTTCCTGACATTGTAGTCACCCTTCTTGATAATCTTGAATTTCCTCCATTTCTTGTTTGGAGGTGTCTTGACAACTTCCTTTGGTACTTACATGCGGCGGGATGAGTCCTTTGGTTCTTTCTCTCTAGCTTGGGGAATGGGTTGAATAGTTGGAATCATTTGAGTCGCGATGTCTTTGGAGGAGATATTTACGGAGAAAATCCTTCGGTTCTGGTCACCTTACTTGATCCGGTGATGTTGTCAATGTCAAGAATGGTAGCTTCATTTGTAAGATCTTCAATGGTCGGAGGGTCTTGCTTGGCCATGATAGTAAACATCGACTCCATAATTCCAAGGAATAGCTTTGTCGGAGGAATATGGGCTGGTCTTGGAGAAGTAATAATGAGAGGTGCCACTCTAGGCACGGGATCGTGAGGAAATCCTTATAGTGTTAACATCGGCATAGTCTTACGGAAATCGTCACCCCATCCGGTTACCTTAACATCTTCAATAGGAATCTTGTAGCTCTCGAGCGAGTGTACTTCACCATGTAATCATACTTTCCACTTGGTTGTCCCAGGTATCCCACGGATAATCTGATTTCATTCACATCTTGATCTTGATTTCTTAGACATATCTTCCATAGACTTTCCACATGTGGCTTGGGAATAGTATTTCACGGTTATCCATCATGCCTTGAACCGTCTTCTTAACCATGCACACCATCGGTGCGGATGGGCACCAACGACAATTCTCTGGGCATCACAGGTTGACACCGACTTGTAGCAAGTTCTTCTTATGATGTCGGAGGAATGGTCAAGTCATCTATATTGAAAAAAGTATCTTCACCATGACATTGGAATTTTGTCATGGTTAGGCATAGGCGCGTTGATCACATTGGTCTCAGCGGGAGGATCAAACTCAATGCTTAGCTTGATCATATCTTGAATCTTGTTCTTGAGATCACAATCATCGATTACTATGTCGGGGGCTATTGGGTGGTAAGCACACTTAGCATTAGGATTGTATCTCGGAGAGGAGGTATTGACACTCGAGGAGGATCCTTCAAATGTCGGCTACTGCTTTCAACATGTGTTGCAAGGCTTGCGACAATGGCATGTTGATCTTTGTGCTTGTCTTCGTGGCGCGTTCTGGTTATGCGTGTTGTCTCGCTGAGGTTGTGTTGATGTAGAATTGTAGATCACCACCGCCCCCACAGATTGAGCACGGTCGGTCTTGGCTCGGCTTTTCTAACCATACACAGCATTAGCTTCTTTCTTACCACCAAAAGATCTCTTCGCAACATTTGATAACGACTCTACAGATCTTCCGCTCTTGATACCGGCTTGATACGCTCGCTTTGTCAATATCAACTCGATGAACCCGGTGAAGAGTTTCCAATCGAGATGATTGAAGAATGGGCCTGTCAGTGTTCCCATAAACATATCAACCAACTCCCTATTGGACAAGGGTGGTTGAACTCTGCCTGCTAGATCTCTCCATTTATGAGCATACTCCTTGAACTTCTCATCACGACCCATGGACATGCTCTGTAGTTGCATGTGAGTGGGTGTCAATTCGACATTATACTCATCATGCATGAAAGCATCGCTAAGTCACTCCAATGCGGATCGGTCATTCTCGGTGATAATACCACTCAATTGAGTTCGGACAAACTCTCTTGAAAATAGTGCATCCTGACTTTACATCATTAGTGTGGGGATTGATCTTCTGAACATAGGACTTCAAATGCAGTTTCGGACAAGACATGCCATCATACTTGGCAAAATTTGGAACTTTGAACTCGGGAGGAATCACCACACCAGGGACAAGACTCGGATCATCAAAATTCAGCCGGACATCTTGAGTTTTCCACACATTGAGGCGGTCTTCAAGTTGCTTGTACTTGTCATCTTCATCAGTATTGGCCATCATCATATTCTTTTCGGGGCTCATCTGGCTGCCTTCGCCATCACCCTTGACCTCCCTCATTCTTAACACTTCCATCGAGAGCTTTATTATTTGACCACTTTAGGACCACCCTTGTAGCGTACGCCCGTGTTGAGGAGACAGGCGACCTTCTTCTACATTGATGAGCTTCTTGGATCTTCTTGGCCTTGGACCAAGCTAGTGAACATCTGCTAAGCGGGCATTACGAGCTTGAAGATCTTTGTGATCATTCGAAGCCATTACGCTAAAATAAATAGCGAGAGGATGAGAAAACTAATCTTGATGTACATGATGCAATGTTATGCTATGATATCGATGTTTATGCAAATGCAATGCAATGTTTTCAAGGACCTTAGAGATTTAAATTTGTTAAACAAGCACGAACAAACATTTATTAGTTCTCTTTTTATTCTTTTTCCTTTTAAGTACAAAAGATAGTTCAAAACAAATAAAAGAAAAACATATAAATCCTAAAGCTCTAAGTCTCCATAGGCGCTTCCTTTTGGTGCGAGGTAGGCGTTGATGTTTCGCTCCTCATGAAGTAGCTTTGTCAACTCTAGCACTTTCTTCTCACTTGCATATGAGAGCTTGAATGTATCCCTTTCTTCTTTAAATTGAATCAAGATCTCTTCAAGTCTTCAAAATCGGTAGGCATGTCGGGATGGAGAGCAGTATAGAATCGTCACCTATAGCAACAAGTTCCATAATTCTTGGTAGAGCAGTGAATGGCATCATGAGGTTTTGAGCTCGAGCTCGCACCCATTTGAGGTAAGGTTCCCAAGGAATGGAGTTTTGGTGCCCCAAAGTCTTGGTATCGATCTTCTTTACCATGCCCAGCGTGTATAAACCTTAAGTCGGTAGTGCGGAGATCGTGGTTGTAGTCGAACACAATGTCTTGGAGAAGCATATCATGAGGACCATCTCTTGAGCAAAACCAAGCGTAGAGCTAGAGAAGGTTATAAGTAATACCCCCTTATACCGGCGGTGGTCCATTAGAATTCTCCTGGCCTCAATGAATGTGAAGTCCTTTTGAGAGAAAGACTCCAGCGGATATCGAATGAGAGAGTGACATTAGTCTTTGAGACCACTTCAATCTTTGCTCGTTCTTCAAAGCGATGGAGGAAGGTCGAAATAAACCACACGGAAAGTAACGGTATGCAACACATGAGAGTTCCTTGTCTCTTAGTAGTGCAGTGTGGAGAATGTGAATATCTCCAGTAAAGTAGGCACGAGTTGCGGTAAGAAACAACTTGATGGCGTTGACATCTATGAATTGATCGAGTTAGGAAATAGAACCAAACCATAAACTAGCAAGGCCACAATGTCTTGAATGCATGGAAACTCATAGCTTTGAGGAATTCTCGGGCTTTCTTGATTAGGAACTTAGCAAGTAAACCCTTAACTCCGCTTCTAGTTTCCCAATTGGCTTCGATGTCGGCGCTTTAGATGTAGCTGATGCGATGTCTTCGTACTTAGGAACCTTTTCTAAACCGGTGAATGGCATTTAGTCGAGAATAGGTATCCCAGTAGCTTAGAAACTCTTCAAGGTAGGAACCAATGATAATCAGAATGTAAAGCAATGGTGTTTGGATCAAAGAATTGGAATAGGACATGCATCATATCTTCTTCAAAGCCGGAATAACCAAGTCAAGTAGATAACCATATCTTTTGATGGGCCATCATGATCGGGAATTTACGAAACCAATTCTTTGGTGAGAAGGTATACCCATGAAGTTGATTCGGATAGTCTTTCTAGAAGCCATAACACCTACAAAGCAGCAAGATAAATCCTAGGTCCTTGAAATAGTTAGAAATGATATGCAATGCGATGATGTCATGATGTCATGTTTAGCACACCTGAAACAATTCACACAATGAGCCTAGGTTTAAGGCTTGCATGAGGTATAGGTGATTACCCACCAAAAGTTTGAGTTGGTTCATCTGTCCTATAATAATGTAAGGTTCTAGGAATCTCATATCATTGATCTTTCTCGTGGCGTTTATTTCAATACGACTACCAGTGGTCGACAAATTATCCCAAAGTCGATCTTAATGGCGTAGCATCAGTATCGACCAACCTTAGTCTGCACCAAAGCCGTCTCACTACCTTCTAATGGCCAAGATGGGTCAATTAAGGTTCTAAAAGTTTAGCTAGTGCTTGATGACACCATGAAGCCAAATACTATCCTCGACTTGGAAATGAAGAGTATCGGGACATCCAAAGTGTCACACTAACGTAGCCATCATGTTGACCGTTTCAATATCGTCTAGCATGACGATTTATTGCTACTTACCTAAAAGGCGGATCGGTGTAGGATCCCCAAATATAATACCCAAGCAACCCACTAAAGATAAAGCAAGCAAGTCAAGCGAAGCGATAAGGTGATCTAGAAATCCCTAAGGCATTCTCTCTTTAGGGTGTCTCCCGTGATCGCGATTACGTAACACGGTGAGCCCGACTTTGTAGGTTTTGTATCGCAAATGTGCGGATAGCAAAGTCGCCACCGACTTTTCTTTTATCAATTAAGGGAAGGTAAAAGTACGAGAAAAAGACCTTCGTTAGATTACGAGTAAGGAGAAGGTTATAAAAAGGGAAGGTATTAGCACCCCTTTCCATCCGTAGTTATCTACGGGCTCTTAGTTGCTCTTAGATCACTTTAAAAATTTGTGCTTTCTGTGTGTTTAACAAAAAATTTTTGAAAAGGCATTTCGCTTTGACTTTGTAATGATTCATGTAGGAATGAGCAAGCAACTAAAAGTCTTATTACCTACTCAGAATGGTCGTTTTCGTGTTGTTTTACGCTCCTTTAGAATAGCGCTATCCATACCATTAGTTGGTAGGTAACCTTATTCATTGGATGTAAGCGGGACATTCGAAGGGACATCGGATGGTCATAGAAGGCAACTTGTAGAAAGTATCCTAGAACATTCGAAGGGACTATCATCATTTTTCGTAGGCGACAATCGAGGGTCAGGATCATGTATTCGTAGGCGACATCGTGGGTCTATGATCTTTGTATCGAAGGGACTATGATGATATGTTTGTAGGCAGCGATGCTAGAATACCTCGTTCGAGGGACTTGACCATTTGTATTCGTAAAGGCAACGAGAGAGAATTACCCTAAGGGGTGCGTGTGTGAAAGGAGTGTGTTGATTCAGATATGTTATCTTTGAAAATTAAAATGAGCTATGTTCAATTTTAGTCTTGCCATACACGCCTAATTACTAGCAGTTTATAGGTGCGGAAAGTAAATTGCGGAAAGTAAAGTGCGGAAAGATGAATCCTACGCTATTACATGGCTTTGGGACAGATACATAATTGAAAAGTGCGGAAAATAAAAGCGGAAATGTAAAGGTGCGGAAAGTAAATCCTACGCTATTACATAATAAAAATTTGCGACCTATACATCTTTTCTAGAATTTGTAAATGCGAGATAATCATAAATAATCAGAATAAAGTTAGTAAAATGTTTTGAAAATTACTAGGAAAATGTTTTTTAGGTTAGTAACCTTAAAAGAATTAAAAAATATTTTTGTATTTTTTGAGATTGATTTTAATGTAAAAATCCTAAATCTATGTTAATTAGCATTTAATTAGAAAAATAATTGAAAATGCAAAATAAAAAATAAATGTTTTTGTGTCAAAATTTAAATAAAGGTTTTATTAACCTAAATCTAAATTTAAACATTTTTTAGGATTTTTAGAAAATAGTTAAATTAGTTTTTGTTTTGAAAGAAATTAAAATAAGTGAAGAAAATAAAAGAAATTGGAAAATGTTAGAACAACAAGTGATAAAAAAAAATTAAGTTTGGTCTACAGTTTGAACTCAAGACTCTCTGGTTATTGATGCCAAAACATGACCACCACGCCATCTATTTATCATGTTCATATCACGCTTCCAATTGTATGTATGTGTCACCTGCATGAAAATGATATATAGAGGGATAGAAAGAAGAATATTTTCCAGGTTTCCCAATCCCATCTTCACCCTCTCTCGCTTCATGTTTCACACGAATTCCATGGCCACAGAAAGGTAAAACTTCAACCATTTCAACATTGCTTCCCTGCTCATAAAACAAACACAATAGTTAGTTAAAAAACAAAAGACACAAGGCACGGGTGCTGGTTGTTGTTGTCGATATCCGCAACAGCTTTGTATGACCGCGGTGGTTCACAACCGTTTAGAGGCAGGTCATGACGGTGGGACGGTGCGGCATGAGGCTGATCGGGGAACGATTCCCGGCGGAGATCGGAGGATGAGATCTGGTGTGGCCATCATCATGATCGAAGGGAGCTCTTGATGCATCATCGAGAGAGGCGATCGAAAATGCATGAGATTGTGCGATAGTTAGGAAGAATTATATTGAAACAAGTTTTATATATGGCACAGGTGATAAACAAATGTAGTGCTGTTCAAAAAAAGTGATGATGCCAAGATTATTGTCATGTGAATAAAGCCAATTTGAATGAAGATTCTTTATTTATGAAAAAAATATGATATGGTATGTACTGTGTAAAAAAAAACAAAGAGTTAGTAAATAAATTCATTCTTATCAAGGAAAGAAAATGATATCTTATGAAAAGTTATGAAATTTGTGAAAGTTAGAATTTGTTGATTGAGGATCCGTGTGAATTTCCTAGAACCGGAAATTAGCATCCCAAAAGATTAGAACATAATTTCTTTACAAATAAACTACCATCAAATATTTATGGCATTGTATGGTAAAAACAGTGAATACATAATAAAATAAATAAATAATAAGGGGTGCCTCATGTTAAAATCATGGTCCAAAAGACAAAATTCAATTAGAAACTTTGAAAAGAAATTGTAACAAGAACAAATGTGGTGCTTTCATTGAGAGAAACTGTAAGAAATTGTTAGTGATTATTGGTAGAAAGAAAAGAAAATGTTGTATCAAAATTGGCCTCTATTTATAACAAAATATTAGGTTAAACAAATATCGAAAAAATTAAATATTGATCAATGACTCAAAAAATGTCATTTAATTGTGATTTGTAATTTAATCAATTAATCAATATTTTCCTAATTTCTTTTTACTTGCTCCCAAAATTTGAAAACATGCCAAAATAAGAACAAATTGGTTTTAAAACTTTTCTTTTTTTTTTATTTTGGTCTAAAAATGCATAAAATGATTTTAAAAAAAAGAAGTAAAAATAACATTTTTTATAAAAAATACATAAATAATAAAATTCGAAAATTAGTATTTAAATAATAAAAATATGATTTTATGATTTTAGAAAATAGATTTTAAAAGGAAAAGAAAGTTAGTAACAAATAACAAAAAAATGTTAAAAGTGCAACATGTGAGTTTTGAACCCATGACCTCATATTTACAAAGCTTACCTCCTTACCAATTGTGCTATCTTACTTATCAAAATAGAAATGCAAGCTGAAAGTATATGGAGCAGCATAAGTATTTGTCATATTTAAAATACAAATAATTTGAAATAAATTATTATATTTTAAATAGACCTTGAAACGAATATTTATAAAAATCCCGGAATATTAGTGTAATAAACCAAAAGAAATTTAAAACCAAGTTTGAAAATAATTTTGAGTAATCTAAGAGGGCAAATTTTGGGGTATGACACTAACATGTCTTAAAATCAATATAGAACTTGTTTGAAACTTAAAATCAACACAAGAACTACTAAAACTCAGAATCCATGTTTGAAACCAAAAGCTTGCAAAAACTTCCTTAAACTTCAAGCTTTAATTTGCTCGAGCAAGTTGTGTTTTTATCATTCAAACATCATCTATACATCTCATATGGTGATACAAACCATCATCCTTGATCGTAACACTTCTAACCACGAATTCGAGTTTCACTTCAAGCAACTACAGGTGGACTTGGTCAGAGTGATCCAGGTTGATTCAAAGCGAGCATAGCACCTCCACACGTTCCATAAGGTTCACTGGAGCTCCAGCATCATCATAACACTTATGGAAATACTTTTTCAAGGAATTCGATCTCAGCTTCAAGAGGTAAGAACACGAACTTTGAACTTCATATTTTACGCATTCCGGCAAAAATGGCTTGGCGTTTGTTTACGCACCTTCAGAAGCAACCCTCGATCAATTGCTTGATTCCATGGCCATACGATTTCATCTTGAATTTTAGGAATTAGGGTTCTTCGTGTTTGGAGAATTTAATCATGTTTTACTAAAAATAAATGGAATTAACCAATATCATCATGTTCTGGTCCAATTTCGATCAAGTTTGGTGTTTACATCGATCATTTCATCGAAGCGAAGAATCCATGATTGAATGAAGATTGGATGAAGATGAAGAACACTGCGCGCGTTTTTCTTGTTTTCCAGAAATTCAAATATTCGTTTTATAATATAATTAAATGAACTAAGTTATATAAACGGATGTATTGCCGCCCCAGTGGTTGCCAGCTCACCTTTAAGTCACTTGCCTTGCCTTGATGGTCCGGGTTGAGTAGCCTTGGGACCATTTTATAAACTTTTTGTTTCTCTTCACATTTTTTCAAACTTCAAAGCTTTCAAAACCCAATCAAAACTCCTCATTTTGAGGTGATTTTTTGTACACTTGTCATTTAACATGTCTATTTTATGATGATGTTAAAAAAAATTCAAAATGTTCTCTTTTGATTACATTTTCATCGAACCGAAAACAAGACATTTTAAGTACGTTTCAAGCACTTTTGAAAGACATTCTTTCAAACTTTCGAAGCTCGAATCTTTTCCAAACTTCTTGTAAGTATATTTCATCTTTCAAAAGCACTTTCAAGATCTTTTCAAAACTTTTCAACAAACTTACACTCTTTTTTCCATGATCGACCCGATTTGAAGATAAAACCGAACTCGTTTGTCCTCGAATTTCTTAACTGATCATGGGCCTCCCTCACGGTGTAAGTCCCAATTCTTTTATGTACATACATATTTCATTGTACATATCCAATTCTTTTATGTACACATTAATTTTCCTTGTACATAATACAAACATCTTTTGTAAATATTCAAGTATAGACAAACTTCGTCCGTTTGTTTTTGTTTCACTTGTATATACACTAAATACTATTGGTATTAAAAGGAGCATTATTCCGGTGAAGCGCTTTTAAACCAATGGGTCTCCCTACGTGTAAGTCCCAACCCTCCTATGTACATACATATTTCCTTGTACAGAAATACTCATTCATGTACATATTCACTTCCTTGTACATAATCAAACTTGTAAATAATCAAGTTACGCTCGTTTTAAACGCACGTTTTACACACTTGTTTATATTTCCTACATAAACTTTTGTAAATAAACATTGCACATTGTTTATATTTCCTTCATAATCTTCTGTGAATAAACTTCATACACTTGTTTATATAACTGTCTAGTTATAACATAACAACTAGTCTAACAATTAAGTTCCCCACAGAGATAGCCTCCTCTTGGGCTTTGTACAAGGTAACTCATACATCTGAGTTCAGCCTCCTCTTAGGCTTCATATAAGAAAACTTATTTGCTGAGTTTAGCCTCCGCTTAGGCTTCATATAAGACAACACTCCCCTGTTGAGTCAGCCTCCTCTTGGGCTTTGTTCAAAAGAACTCCTCGTTGACTTTAGCCTTCTCTTGGGCATCAAACAAGAAAGAGACTAGGAAATCTCTTAACAGCCTCCTATTGGGCTTCCAATACAAAGAATCACCCGCGCTAGGATAGAACCCTGAGAGTATGATTTCCCGGTGAAATCGCTCTTGAAAATCCTAAAAGGATAGTTCCCCGGTGAAACCCCTTTTAAAACCAAAGCCAGCCATACCCTATAGATTCCTCTTGAGCTTCATACAAGGACCCTCGATGACCCTCGATGACCCTCGGAATGCCTCCTCTTGGGCTTACAATACAAGGACCCACGGGCTTCTTAAAGCATCCCCCTAATCCAATCAATTTCTCCTAGAGATTTAGACATCTATCATCTCTATGGAAGAAGTATCTCATCTATCACATCACATACAATCAGAAACTTTTCAAAACTCTTTTCAAACAAAAACATCTCTTAATCGTAAGTGGTAACACTTGTACACTCAAGCAAAACACCCAATGCTTACAATTAAAAGATTCAATCATCTTTTTCAAACATCTTTCTTAACTCGTAAGTGGTAACGCTTGTACACTCAAGCAAAACACCTATAACTTACGACGAAAGATTTAATCAATCAACCTTTCAAAATGTATGTGATGAAATAGATTAGATATATTTTTCATTAAGATGACATTCGTCTTTGTCTCTTAATAACATCCCGTTGCTTCCACTAGCATAAGTGGGAACTACGATTGCTCTGACATTCTCAACATACCTTTGAGAATACGTGAGCCTGAGTCTCATCCTTGGCGAGCAAATTTCTTTCTTCCTCAAACCAAACAAACCATAGATCCCTTTAGATCCGAGCTACAAATGCTCGATTCCCATTAAGGGATATGTATGCAGAAGATCCCAATGATCTTTGTGAGCACAATAATAACAAAACCTAGGATCCCACATAATCTTCCTTCTTAAAATCCAAGGAGAAACTTTCCCAATCATAGAAGTAGTAAATTAAAACACACAAACATATCAAACATATTTATATATAAAGCTATAGATAACTATATATATTTAGGGTGCTCCATCTATTCCTTTATATAACAAACCCCTTACAGGAATCTCCCATGCGTTGTGTCTAGTTCGCTAGTCATAGCATATATCAAATCTATTGAGGGTATTGCGACTTTCCCTTTTCATAATCATTTTCTTGTGTTGGAAAAAAAAGCTTGATGCTCATGGCATCTTTATAAACAAATCAAAGAGTAAATTGTTTCGAGCTAGAGATTGAATTGATTCGATTCCTCGCGTCACTTTTAACGTGAGCAGAAAAATGGCGACTCTGTTGGAGTCGTTAAATTTTGATTTTCAAAAAAATGTGACTACTGCTCGAAGCATCAAGCTTTTTGTTTTCAAAAAGAAAAAAAGGGTTAAGCTTTCATATGTGCATATGTTTGTTTTCTTTATTATGTGTTTCGCGATTTCATCGATGGAAAGAAATCTAACCGGTTTAAGAAACATTTTAAGATCTAGGTGGGGTATAGTCCTATTAACTTGTGGGAAGTTTCAATACTTACTAAGTTAATTTGAGATCCCTCTCTCGGTGGAGGTTGTTTTGGGAGTATTTGTGTTTAGCAAGTATTTGCGAAGACATTTTCTTCGAGAGAACTTACGAGAGTGGTACATAGAACACATAACCCATCCAGGCCATTTAGGATGTAGTGCGAGTATTCGGTAAGCTTAGAATAATTGTCATGCGAGACTGATCGGTGAGTTTTCTTGAAAAATATTATTTGACTTGTATCCAACAAATCCGATAATATTTCAAAGAAACATTGAGCTGTATTATCGATAGAACTCGTTTCACGGATGAATAAGCCCTTAGAACTTACCCACGTTTGATTCTTATCGTTGGCCTCATGCTCGTGACTTGAGCGGCTTGACCATGTGTATAACTACTAACCATGTTTGTAGCATTCATGCATTCATTCAAAACTTCATTTCTCTTCCCATTTCCAAGAATTTAGAGATTTTCTTTGTAAATATTTTAGGTTAGAGTGATGGACGTCGGAGGAAGATTCACCAAGAAATACGGTTTTAGATTCACGATGTAGGAAAGTTAAAGAGTTAGCATCCTTGGTAGAAGATCCCTCGGATTTGACGCTATGGAACTCTTTTAACATCCTAAACACTAACGTTGATGAAGGACTTCTCAAAATTTTTATTCGGTTTCGATCCGATCTATCATTGTTTCACTTTCCACGACTATCGGTTGATGCCTACTTTGGAAAATGCGCATACATCCTAGGTATCTCGATGTCGGATAAAGTGCCTTTCAATGGTTTGGAAGCCATTCCTAAGTCACCGATCATTGCAACAATGACTCGATTAAAAAATACGAGATAGACAAAAACCTAACTACCAAAGGAAAACTCTTAGGACTAACTTCAAAGTTCCTAATGGAGAAGGCTCTTAAATTCTCTGAAGCCTGTAGTATGGTAGCTTTTGAAGCTATTTTAGCTTTACTCATCTATGGATTGGTGTTGTTTCCCAACGTCCCAAGTTTCGTTGATATCAACGCCATAAGGATCTTTCTGATTGGAAATCCCGTTCCCACGTTGCTTGGTGACACTTACTTCTCTATTCATCATAGGAATCGTCAAGGAGATGGAACTATTGTGTGTTGTGTACCTCTGTTTTTCAAATGGATTGTCTCACATTTTCCTAAATCTCTTATCTTCCGCGAAAACAAAGACGATTGGCATTGGTCTCGAAGACTCATGTCTCTTAGAAACGATGATATCCATTGGTATACCTTGGCAGACAATGAGATGGAAATCATTGAAAGTTGTGGAGAATTTGCCAGCGTACCTCTCATCGGTACAAAAGGAGGAATCAACTACAACTCATTCTTGGCGAGACGTCAACTCGGGTATGCAAACTCTAGTAAACCTCTTGGTTTTACGGTAGAAAGCTATTTCTATCATGAAGGGGAAGATTCTCAAGGTTTGAAAGCCAAAATGATCAGAGCTTGGCATCACATCCGAAGGAAGGAAAAGGGTAATGCAAGAAATTGTGTAGCCATGAAATCTACACTTCTTGGGTAAAGAAAAGAAGGAATTACGAATGCCTTATGCTTATGAGGAACCTATGTTCTCAATGACTTCCAATCAACAATTTTCCGTCGAGACTATGGGAGAATACCAAGAAGCTTTGGCCAAGATGAGGCTCGAGAAAGAGGCTTTGAAGACAAATTCTTTAAAGTGACCTTGAAAATGAGAAGCTTAAGAAGCGGTCAAAGATCATGAAAAGGCGCTTTACTTCCAAGATGAATGGCTCATGGAGAAAGATGAAAAGATTAAATCGAGAAAGATAACGCGATCAAAGATACATCAAAGAAAGAAAAACTTGAGGAAATGACAACCGTGATCCTGCTCTGCGAGTGGAAGAAAGTCATCAAGCTAAAAGCCTAGAAAATGAGCCAGCTCAATATGGGAAGGAAATCTTAAAGTTGAAGCTACATCAAGCCTTTGGATCTTCATCCGATGAGGACGATTAAATAGTTTAGACTGTAGTTTTATCATTGTATGAGCTATGCTCAAAAACAAAAATTGTTGTAATCTTCTTCCAATAATTAATAAAATAAGTGTTTTCCATCCAAATATTTGCCAGAAATTTCTCTTTTAGCGTAAATTCTTTGGAAACTATTTTCTCTTTGCATTCATAATCATGCATCATACCTTGCATATCGAGTTTATTGTTTAAAGTCTTATCTTTTGGAATTTTTCGAGAAGAAAGATAAATCAATTTATCGCGTCTTAGAGTTTCTCGACCATGTCCGACCAACTCGTACATACAATACTCGTTCAAAAGAAGGAAAATAATGGAAGGTTTGAGCAAGAAAATGTTGAGCTTAGTATACAGTGACAACACTTGGAAGAGGTGGAGAGACTCACTTCTTTGGTAAGTTCGTTGGGAACTACATAAAGTCGTGAGCAACATTAGCGGTCAAAACAAAGCGGCGATTTGATTGCTACTACTCAATTTCAGCTATTACGGTAGTCCACTCTTCAGTATGCCAAAAGGTTATCCATGGGGCATGCCTTTCAATTTCGGCATCGGGTTTCATCAACCCACTTCTCAAGTACAAACAACCACGTTTAAGGTTCCTACCTTACAGAACTCAGCTTACCCACATGGGTAACCTTTCCAGTGACTATGATGGTTTCTCGGCCGATCATGACCAACTCAACCACGTTCACTCTGCGGATGAAGAAGTTTATCATAATCCAGGCGACAACACGAATCCTCGTGGTCAGATGGAGAATCTCCAAGAACAGTTCCATAAAATGCAACTTGAGATTAAAACAATTCGTGGGAAGGAATTGTTTGGGAAGAATGCCCACGATCTATGCTTAGTTCCTCGCGTAAGGATACCCGCAAAGTTCAAAGTCACGACTTTGAAAAGTATAAAGAAATTCACGCTTGTGAGTCATCTTCGATGTCGCTAGGAAGATGTCTACATATAGACAATCACCAATTTCTCATTCACTATTTCCAAGGCAGTCTCACGGTGCCTGAAATGGTACATGGGACTAGATAGTGCAAATATCCAGACGTTCAATGACCTAGGCGAAGCCTTTGTCCAACAGTACAAATTCAACTTGGATATGGCTCCAGATCGGGATCAACTCCGCTCCATGTCTCGGAAGGAAAAGAGACATTCAAAATGCATGACGTTGGAGGAAATTCTGCCCAAGTCAACCGCCGTTAGAGGAGAAGGAAATGACCAAGGTTTTCTTGAACACTCTTGGCCCATTTTACTCTGAGCGCATGGTTGCTAAGCGCTCTGGAGATTTCAAGAGATGGTAAGCATGGGAATGCGACTAGAAGAAGGAGTTCGAGCAGGGCGTCTAGTCAAAGAGATAGGATCTTCCGGTGGAACTAAGAGGTTGGAACCGGTTTTCCAAAGAAAAGGAACATGACATATGAATGGTATCCAGAAACCAAGGAAGAATGTCGATCAACAACAACGGTAGGCGCCATAGCGCCAATTGTTAATAAAGTTCAAAATAGGAATTGCTCCACAGTTCGGCAAACTCAGCGACCTCGACAATGAGCTCGGCGATTCAACAATCGAGCAAATGCGCCCGGGTCTCATGTTTGATCAATTCCAATGGCGTATCTGAACTATATCCTGCATTAATAGAAAGGAATCTTGTGCAAACTAGGTTACCACCTCCGGTACCAAAAATTACCATGGTGGTACAAGCGGGGCGTGTCTTGCCCTTTTCATCAAGGGCCTTTGTCATGATCTCGAGCATTGCATAGCACTAAAAGTGAAGTACAAAGGTTAGTAAGGACTAATCTACTCTCCTTGGGAACACAAATCAAGCGTGCAAGCAAATCCACTTCCCAATCATAGTGGACATCGTGAATTTGATACTAAGGAATACGGATCGGTATCTTGTCACGGATGTGAATATGATAAGAGAAAGTTTGAGTACTGCTCCATGATACATACGGTACAATGGGCGCTTTCACTAAACATGACTACCTGACTTGCGAATATGCTTCAAAGATTTTCGAGGATGCCCATGTGAGCGGACATTCAGCGGTTAATAGACATTGGTGATATCTGAGATCTTGAAAGCGAAGCGACTATAGCGTGAATATGGTAGGGCATTTTCATGAGCTTTTAGTCTCGGATATCAACTCGGAAATTCCGAGTAAAGTCATTATCCCTGTTTCAATGTGCCCAAGTGTGTGGAAGTTGACTATAACGGTCCAAAAGTTCGAGTCTCCATTGGTGATCATCTGCAGGTCTTGTTCCATCTGACTCTAACAAAGCAATTCCCTATCAATACGGTGCAACTATGATAGAAGATGGGAAGGAGAAGCATGCCAACTCTTTCAATGATGTTAACATAGCGGAGGCTGACGAGTAACTTGAAGTGGGCAGTACATACTCCATTGCCCCAAAGCCTATTGGTCCTATTATTAGACAAAATCCGGTTAATACACCTCCACGAGAATCCTATAGAGTTCATGATAATCAAACATAAATGTTGGTCGTCATAAAACCAATATCAACTCAGTTCGATGAAATTTTGAAGCTAATCAAGAAAAGCGAGTCGAGTTGTGGATCGACTAATCGAGACTCCTCAAAATTTCGATACTATCTCTACTTCTAAATTCGAAGCCCAAGAAGCTTTGATGAAAGTGCTAGATCGAAGCTTACGTAGATCACGGCGTGACTACGGATCAATTTGGTGGAATTGTGGGCAACATAACGACTTGCAACAATTTAAGCTTGGTGATGAAGAACTCCTAGAGGAAGGAAAGATCACAATTTGGCTCTACATATCTCAATGATTTGCCAATCGATTCTCATCCAACGTCTAGTGGATCGGTTCATCCTTGAATGTAATTCCAAAAGCGACTCTAGCTCGTTTATCTTACAAAGGCATGATGAAATTCAATGATATAGTGGTAAGAGCCTTTGATGGGTCAAGAAAATATGTTATTGAGGAAGACCTTCCAATGACAATTGGTCCATACCTTCAAATCACCTTCCATCATGGATGTGCACTTCTGATTGTCTACTAGGAAGACCATGGATACGAAGGCGGGGCTGTGACATCACTCTCCATCAAAAGCTAAAATTCACGATAAATGGGAAGCTAGTGACCATCATCGGTGAACAAGCGTTACTAGTAAGCCATTTTCCGACTTTTCTTTCATCACGCGGACGTTGAAGGACACGATTCAAGGACTTTCGTTAGAAGATGAATCTACAAGCAAAGCGGATCGTCTATATCCTCTTACAAAAAGCGGTGTGAGATAGTAAGAGATGGTAATCTTCGAGGTTGGGGACAAGTAATAAAACACATCAACAACGAGACAAAAGTCGGGCTCGGATTTGCTCGTATTCCTAAAGACAATCAAAGGGATGAAGCTCTTGATGAGAAGTATTCCACGGTGGGGTTTCTTAAACCACATTCTTGAGGTTAACGTTCTTACCAATGAAGTTGATGAAGGCGATCTCTCGAATCGAAGAGTGGAGCACTTATCTTACTAGCTACGAATATGTGTCTCGGGAAGAATCGTATGCACCCTTCATCCTCGGTGACCAATTCAAAGGCATGTCTCTACAAAACAATGAGAATGAAAATCCACAGTCCCTTGAACTTTGGGATACCTTGGGAGAACCAAGTGGAAAGTTTGACTACATGGTGAAATACTTTGCACTGGCTCAAAAATCGAATTGAAGACATTTAGCCTTTGGATGGGGCGATCCTTTTGAGTATCCTAGTCGACGGAAGAGTTATACACATCTTCACGATCCCATCCACCAATTGAGGTTCGAATAAAGATCGGCTGCTTTAGCGCACTTGGGTTTGTCAAAGCGGATCTTAACTATCACTACATCAGCGTGATTCTTGAAGATCGAGGATACGATTAAGCAATTAAGCGTTGCGAGACAATGAGTCTTTTCACTCGGAAGATTGGAAAGAACATCCCGAATTCAACACGAATGGCAATGGAAAGTACATATCTTTGTGTTCCATGCTCCTCGATCTATCAATCAAGAAGAAGATCGTTTTGACCGGCAAGGTCAACCGTCCGGAATCTTCAAAGCTGTTCGACCAACGACCAAAGTTTATTCAAGAACTAAGCCCGTGGAAAACTACGGTATCTTGACATCAAGGAGTTCGCTACTATTGGGCTTTTTGAAGTTCGGACTAATGTTCATAGTTCTAAGTAGTTTATTTTGCTTTTGTTTTGAACTCTCGCCTTGCCCAAAGCGAAGAGATGTTTTATAGGGTTTAGCTTTTACATAATTTCTCTTTGTCTTGCCCAAGACAATTGAGTTTGTATTTTAGGGCTCTGTTTCATATTGTGAATCATAAATAAAACGCGTTGTTTTGATTTCACACTTTGTGTTTGTTTTTCGTTTTTTCCCTTTCTTGGAAATGATAATCCTAAAAAACACAATAAAAATCTTCAAAAAAAAATATAATAATTATCTGCATACCCTTTCACATTAACTTTTCCTAAAAAAAAAAGAGAGAAGAGTTAATTAATCAAACATAAATCAAATATGCAGATTAGCGGATGGACAAATCCATTGAGCATAACTCTATGCTCTCTCTCGACTTTGAAATCCCAGTGAAGTCGCCAAGGAAGAAGTTGAAGAAGAAATCCGGATGAGATTTCTCATTGTAAGCACGAGGAAAGAATCATTCACCTCACAAAGAGCCTTTGGAAGCAATCAATTTGGGTTACGAAGAAGACAAAAAAGTGAACATTGGAGCTCTACTCGGCAGCGTCAAAGCAAAGATAGATCTTCTCAAAGAATAAGTTGATGTGTTTGCTTGGTCTTACCAAGACATGCGGGTTTAGATACCGACATTGTGGAACATCATTTGCCATTAAGGCCAGGAGTGTCCACCGGTTAAACAAAGACTAAGAAGAGTTCACCACGAAATGGCCGACAAAATCAAAAGGAAGTTCAAAAGCATTTCGGCCGGGTTTCCTCGTCATTTGAATATCCTCAATGGCTAGCCAACATAGTGCTGTTTCCAAGGCGGAAGGCGAATGTGTGTTGACTAGGGACTTGAACAAAGCGAGTCCAAAGATGATTTCCCACTACGCATATCGACATGCTAGTGGATAGTCTTTATAAAATTCAACGTCTTTTCCTTCATGGATGGTTTCTCTGGTTACAATCAGATCAGAATGGCTCCCGAAGATATGGAGAAGACATCCTTCATTCACGCCATGCGGCGTTTTGCTACAAAGTAATGCCGTTTGGATTAAAGAATCGGTATGACTTACAAAGGGAAATGACTACTCTCTTTCATGACATGATGCACAAAGAGATCGAAGACTACGTGGACGACATGATAGCAAAGTATGACACTGAAGAAGAGCATATAGAATATCTCTTGAAGTTGTTTGACTAAGGAAATTTCAACTTTGCACGAATCTAACAAATGCACCTTTGGGGTAAGATCTGGAAAACTCCTAGGTTTCATCGTCGATCGAAGAGGTATTGAAGTTGACCACGACAAAGTCAAGGCTATTCAAGAAATGCCTCGCCATATCTGAGAAAAGCAAGTAAGAGGATTTCTTGGACGGTTGAATTACATCTCGGTTATCTCTCAAATGACTACTACACTGTGGACCCGATATTCAAACTTCTCCATAAAAATCAAGAGGTTGTGTGGAAAGATTGCCAAAAGGCATTGTGATATCAAGGAATACACATCCGAACCTCAATAATGATTCCTCGATCGAAGGAAGACCATTAATCATGTACCTTACCGTGCTAAAAGATTCCATGGGTTGCGTGCTTGGACAGCAAGATGAAGCCGGTAGAAAAGAGCATGCCATCTACTACTTGAGTAAAAGTTCACGATTGTGAAACTCGTTACTCCATGCTCGAGAAAACATGTTGTGCTTTGGTGTGGACTTTGAAGCGTCTCCGCGATATATGATCAATCACACGACTTGGTTAATCTCCAAAATGGATCCAATCGTGTTTTGAAAACCTTCCTTAACGGGAAGAGTTGCACGATGGCGAGATGTTGCTATCCGAATATGACATCGATGCCGTGCTCAGCGGTCAAAGGAAGCATTCTTGCGATCACTTGGCTTATCAACCGATCAGCAGTACCAACCTCTCAAGCTCGACTTCCCAAGGATGTTATGTACTTGAAGATGAAAGATTGTGACGAACAGCTACGGAAGAAGGTCACGATCTAGAATGTAGATGGGGTTTAATCTTTGATGGAAGCGTTAATGTCTTTGGCAATGGAATTGGGGCGATCATCATCACTCCAGGGGTTCTCATATCCCGTTTTCCATGATTGCTATTTGATTGCACCAACAACATCGCAAAATATGAAGCTTGTATCATGGGTATTGAAGAAGCCATTGACTTGAGGATTAAGATCCTTGACATATATGGAGATTCAGCCCTGGTGATCAATCAAATCAAAGACAAGTATGAAACTCATCATCTTGGTTTGATTCCCTACAGAGATTATGCAAGGCGTTTGTTGACTTTCTTCAACAAAGTTGAGCTGCATCATATCCTCGAGATCGAATCGAATAGCGAGCGCCTTGGCTACTCTATCTTCCATGTTCAAAGTCAACGATTGGAATGACATGCCTAAGATTCGTATCAGACGCCTTGAAAGACCTGCATATGTGTTTGCAACTGAAGCAGTCTTCGATGATAAACCGTGGTTCCACGATATTAAACGTTTTCTTCAAACTCAGGAGTACCCACTCGGGGCATCGTACAAAGACCGGAAAACTCTAAGGAGGCTTTCTAGAAATTTCTTCCTGAATGAAGATGTGATATACAAAAGAAACTTCGACATGGTTCTTCTTAGATGCGTGGACAGACACGAAGCAGACATGATAATTCACGAAGTGCATGAAGGGTCCTTTGGAACCCATTCAAATGGGCATGCAATGTCCAGAAAGATCTTAAGAGCGGGGATACTATTGGATAACAATGGAATCGATCGGCGTAATCGTCAAAAGATGTCACAAGTGCGGATCTATGCGGATAAGATCCATGTGCCACCTACTCTACTCAACATTCTCTCCTCTCCGTGGCCTTTTTCCATGTGGGGCATTGACATGATTGGGATGATTGAACCAAAAGCGTCCAACGGACATCGCTTCATTTAGTGGCTATTGATTACTTCACCAAATGGGTGACGGCATCTTACGCCAGCGTTACAAGACAAGTGGTTGTGAGGTTCATCAAGAACAACCTCATTTCTTGATATGGAGTTCAAGTAAGATCATTACGAACAATGGATCGAACTTGAACAACAAAATGATGAAAGAGCGTGTGAGGAATTCAAGATCGAGCATCATATCTCATCTCCTTACCGACCAAAGATGAGCAGCGCCGTTGAAGCTGCCAACAAGAACATCAAAAGATCGTCAAAGATGGTCAACACCTACGGCGCAATCGCCATTTGCTGCATGGGTATCGTGCTTGATCGCACTTCAATAAGGGCAACTCCTTTTCTCTAGTATACGGCATGGGCGGTGCTCCCGTAGAAGTTGAAATTCCGTCGATGAGAGTTCTCATGGAAACTAAGTTATCGAGGCGAATGGTGTCAAAGCGGATCGACCGGTGAACTTAATCGAAGAAAAGCGTCGACCGCTCGTGTCATGGACAATTATATCAAGAAGGATGAAGAAAGCCTTGACAAAAAGGTTCGACCTCGTGAATTCAGAGAATGCGATCTCGTGCTTAAAAAGATTCCGTCTTTTCAACCAGATTCTAGGGGCAAATGGACTCCTAATTACGAAGGCCCATACATCGTCAAAAGAAGCTTTTCTGGCGGTGCTATGACTCTCACAACCATGGATGGTGATGAACTCCCGCATCCTGTAAATGCTGATGCAGTCGAGAAATACTTTGTCTAAAAAAAACAAAATAACAGCTCGTTAAGTCGAAAACCCGAAAAAGGGCGACTTAGGCAAAAAATGAGCGTCTCGGTGGACTGAAAACCTGAAAAGGCGGTCCAGGAAAAAATTAGAGACAATAAACATAAATTATCTGGATAGATTGAAAAACTAGAAAGGGCAATCTATGCAAAAAATTAAGGATACAAAAAAAAATGATAGAGTAACTGCATCAGTCTGTACTTCGTCAATCTGAAGAATCTTCCATCAACGAATCTTCAATCAATTCTTCTAAAGCAACAAGCACAGTTGGAATTCAAAGTTGTTAGGAATAATAGTGGTTATTGTTTTCAATGTAACCTTTTCCCAATAAATTATCATTTCCAACTTTTGTAAATAGCTCATGGAATCATGCCTTTGGCTGATTACCATTCTATCAAATAAAATTTGAGCCTTGTGCCCATTTGTTTGCAATTCTTGCTTTATTCTGTTTTACAAAATAGCGCTTTTTATTGTGAAAATCACTTTTTGAAACTAAAAAGGTTTTAAATGAATTTTTACTTCAAAATTTTGAAACAAAAGCGAAATTTTCCTTTGAACTATGAACACATAAAGAACTTCAACAGTTTTCTCCATGAGTGTTTTGACCTCTGAAAGATAAGAAGTCTTCTTTTCCTCAGCAAAGATCATCAAAGGACGGTATTCTTATCCAAAAAGAATTCCCAACAAAGTTGCCAATAAAATTCCTTTTTCAGAAAGTTTAAAGCATGCAACTCAGATTCATCATCAGTAACGTCTACACCATGGCTGCAGGTGTTGCTAAGTATTTGTTGGACTGTGACGTAATCCTTTTCCCAAATACTCCTTTTTGTTATCTTGTCAAGTATCGTCAGCATGCATATGACATTTATAACATTCATCATTCATACATAATAGCATCAGTAATGCATTCCTGCATTTCTCAAATGTTTGCTTGAATATCACTTGTTTAGGATTGCATTTACTCCCAAGAAAAAAAAAACAAGTGTGGGTGTGTCATCTTTCCAGTAGATTATCGCCAAGCAGGAAAATTCATATTTTTTCTCCTATTCCCCAGTTGAGATTATTCCTCATTGGGAACAAAGTCTTGATTGACTGTTTCTTTCCAGTTCATTCCTGGATAGAACCTCGTTTCTGACCTACTCGGGTTTAGATTTCACAAGAAAAATTTAACTGCAAACAATAAGCAATAGCCTCGCTATCCGAGCTGCTTATTTTCTTTTCATCTTGAAACTTGTCATAAAACGATTAATCTTCTCAGTAAGTTCAAATCATGAAAGTTCAAGAAATCTCCACAGTTGTCTTTCTGTCTAAAGAAAAAACCTGTGTCTTTTCAATCAAAATGCACGCATCTTCTCAAAAGAGAGATCCCCGGCAAGATTGTAGCTGTGAAAATAGAAACTCATTCGAGATCTGTTTCTCTCATTGTCTGTTATTCACAAGGCTGAATACTCAGTAACATATCTCAAGAATTACCTTGTTATAGTTATCACTTCGCTGATAATTGGTAATTTCTTCAGAACTCATTACCATAAACTATCACAAGGCTGATAATTGGTAATATCATCTTCATTTACCTTAAACATTGTCACAAGGCTGACAGAAGGTAATTTCCTCAAAATAGATATTCACATGCATTGTGAATCTATTTTCCCAGTGAAACAAATTGCTTGTTTCCCAACCAACAGGATTCTCCTTTCTTAGACAGATTGAGTTATCCTCACAAATCTTTTCCCGGGTATATCAATCTTTGATACCTCCTGGGTAAACTTTCTGCAATCATTTTGCATCATCCGCATTTTTGGTATCTTAGGTCCAAAATTTGCGTATTCTGATATTTAAGTCTCTTCACACCTATCGAGACGAAGATATTCATCTTCATATCTCAGGTTAAACAAACTTAAATAGGGGCATCTGTCATACCCCAATTTTTTACCTAATATACCACCTTACATTTGCATCATTGCATCACTAACAGTTCAGAACAGAATTAATCGGGTGTGGCTTCTACAGGTCAAAATCAGGGTTTCACAAATTTTTCATCTGTTCAAGAGGTAATAAATTAGGGTTTGAGTTTCTACTCACCTAAATTGATCTATCTTAATCAATCATCAACAATTGATCTTCAGATCTCCAATTTTTTCTCATGATCTATCAAGGATCGACCAATTAGGGTTTTTGTCGAGGATAAGGAATTGTTGATTTTCTAATCAATGAATGACTTTTTTGCTTGGAGATTGATCTTCATATCTTCAATAAAACATCTTGACCTAATTTCTTGATTCAAAACATCACAGAAGTTCACATTTTTTCATCAGTTAATTTTTGGATCATCTGATGAAATTTCATCTGCACTGAAAAGTCAAACTTTGACTTTTGGTCAACTTTTTCAAGACAAAATTTTTTCAATCATCAAAATACTTCAAATGATCCATCATGATCATGAAAAATCAAGAAATTTGGAAAAGTCAACAAAAAGTCAAAATTTTCAACACCTAGAAAAATTTTAAGTGTTAAAAATTTCATGTTTTTTCCTACTTTCATGGCATTTTTCACATAGTTCCATTTGGAATTAGAAAAAACTCAAAACATGAAAGTTGTAGCTCTTGTTACAAGCTTTCCAAAATGTCCAAGAACTTGCAAAACCATTTTGTCTAGCTATACTTTTGATTTTGAAACATAAAGCTCCAAAAGCCATGGATTTCAAGTTCAAGCTTCAAAAATTACAAGTCATTTTTGATTTTCTTTCCTTCTAGAAGCCTTGCCACCTAGCCAAGATGGATAGAGCTGATAAAAATCAGATGAGAGGTAATAATGATGGAGATAAGATCAAGTTAAGTTTTAACCATGGTTAAAAAAGATTCCATTTGCATTTATGACAAAAATGACTTTCTTGCCCTCTAAGGCAAGTTGTTAAAATCAAGTCAATCTTCTTCACTTACCATTCTGATTTTTTGACCTATAAATAGAGGTCATGTTTGCAAATTGAAACCACACCAAAGCTATGCAAGAACAAGCTTTCTCTCTTCTTTCTTAAATTTCAAGTTACATAGTTCAAAAAGTGAGGATTTTGCACTTTTGCAAATCTTGTGAAAAACTGTGGAAAATTTGGTGTCCAACATGTCTTAAAATCAATATAGAACTTGTTTGAAACTTAAAATCAAACACAAGAACTTCTAAAACTCAGAATCCATGTTTGAAACCAAAAGCTTGCAAAAACTGCCTTAAACTTCAAACTGTTAATTTGCTCGAGCAAGTTGTGTTTTTAACATTCAAACTTCATCTATACATCTCATATGAGTGATACAAACCATCATCCTTGATCTGTAACACTTCTAACCAGGAATTCGAGTTTCACTTCAAGCAACTGCAGGTGGACTTGGTCAGAGTGATCCAGGTTGATTCAAAGCGAGCATAGCATCTCCACACGTTCCATAAGGTTCATTGGTGCTCCAGCAATCATCATAACACTTCTGGAAACACTTTTTCAAGGAATTCGATCTCAGCTTCAAGAGGTAAGAACACGAACTTTGAACTTCATATTTTCTGCATTCCAGTTCAAAAATGGCTTGGCCGTTTTGTTTCTGCACCTTCACTGAAGCTTAACCCTCAATCAATTGCTTGATTCCATGGCCATACACGATTTAATCTTGAATTTTAGGAATTAGGGTTCTTCGTGTTTCTGGAGAATTTAATCATGTTTAACTAAAAATAAATGGAATTAACCAATATCATCATGTTCCTAGTCCAATTTCGATCAAGTTTGGTGTTTACATCGATCGTTTTTCATCATGAAACGAAGAATCCATGATTGAATGAAGATTGGATGAAGATGAAGAACACTGCGCGCGTTTTTTCTTGTTTTCCAGAAATTCAAATATTCGTTTTATAATATAATTAAATGAACTAAGTTATATAAACGGATGTATTGCCGCCCCAGTGGTTGCCAGCTCACCTTTAAGTCACTTGCCTTGCCTTGCCCATGGTCCGGGTTGAGTAGCCTTGGGACCATTTTATAAACTTTTTGTTTCTCTTCACATTTTTTTTCAAACTTCAAAGCTTTCAAAACCCAATCAAACCTCCTCATTTTGAGGTGATTTTTTGTACACTTGTCATTTAACATGTCTATTTTATGATGATGTTAAAAAAATTCAAAAATGTTCTCTTTTGATTACATTTTCATCGAACCGAAAACGAGACATTTTAAGTACGTTTCAAGCACTTTTCAAAGACATTCTTTCAAACTTTCGAAGCTCGAATCTTTTCCAACCTTCATGTAAGTATATTTCATCTTTCAAAAGCACTTTCAAGATCTTTTCAAAACTTTTCAACAAACTTACACTCTTTTTTCCATGATCGACCCGATTTGAAGATAAAACCGAACTCGTTTGTCCTCGAATTTCTTAACCGATCATGGGCCTCCCTCATAGTGTAAGTCCCAATTCTTTTATGTACATACATATTTCATTGTACATATCTGTCATACCCCAAAATTTGCCCTCCATCTTCTCAAGATATTCCATACATCCATACTCAAGGATTCCTCAAGAGTTGATCAGACAAACTCTCTCCTAGACAATCAACCCAAACTAGGGTTTGGCAAGTCTCAGATCAAGATGGACTTCCAACATCTCCAATGTTCTTCATGCCTCCTCACATGCTTCAAATATTCTCCATGTCAAGTTTCAAGCCTCACAAGTCAAGTTTCCTCAGACAATTGCTCAGATGGTTGAAAATCAGTTGTATTGGACAAAAAGTCAACTGTGGTCAACATACAGTCAAACTTCATGATTTTTGGTCAACATCCTCATTTTGAAGTTACATTCATCATTTGATCAAGGGTTGATCATGATTCATCAAGAAAACTCAAGATTTGCTCAAAAGTCAAACTTTCTAAATTAGGGTTTCTTAGTGAAAAGTCAACCAAACTTTGACTGATCATAACTTCTTCATACTTTCTCAGAAATTTTTCCACCACCTCTTGTTTTGAAGTAAATTCAATTCTCTACAACTTCATGTCTCACAAGAATGTTCAAAAAATACTTCATTTGGAAGGTATGGATCAAAACATTACAGGTCCTTTTCAAAGTCAACAAAAAGTCAACTTTTTGTTTTGAAGATATATTGAGCATGGAAACTCCAATTGAGATGAAACCAAAGAGGTCGGTTAGAGTACTCTTATAGCTTTCCAAAAAGTCCAAGAACACTCAAAAATGTGGAAAAATGAGCAAGATACACTATTCAGAAGTTGGGCAATTTTGGACAATTGCACAAAAGAATATTTTGGTCAAAATGCAAAATTCTCCAAATGGGCCTATAATCTTTTGATCCAAACTTGTTCATGACATTATTTGTGACCCATAAATGCTTGGCCATGGCAATTTTCTATTTTATTAATTTATTTTTGAATTTTAAACCATTTAATTCAAAATTAAATTATATAAAATATGAAAATAAGATATTTTTTCAAGAGGATTGGATTTTAATCAAACTTGAGGTCCAAAATAGCCCATGATTCTTACCAATTTCGTGCTAGCCTTCACATTGATGAGAAAATCAAATTTTTTCCAAAATTTGATTTTATTTGAAAAAATATAAATGCACATTCAAGATCAAATCTTTTTTCACTCTCTTTGCCATCCCAAAACACTCTATAAATACCCAGCATTATGTCAAGCAAAGGACACGAAACCCTAGCCCCATACACAGCCCTCACTTTGTCAAATTTTTCTCAAAAGTTGGAAAAATCGAATTTCAAATTGCAGCAAGTTTTAAGGCAAACAAACCATCCAATCTTGTTCCTGGACATCCCATGAGTCCAAAGCAATCCTTGCTCGAAGCCCAGCTGTCCAGAATCGTGCCCTTGAATTCTCACCGGTTTGAAACTTTCTTAATTTCGATTTTCATGTTTTATGCGTTGCTAATTGTTTTTGATTGATTGTATGCACTCAGGGTACTCATTAGATCGTGATAGACGTGTTACATGTGAGGTTTCACGTATAAAACTCATATTGCCATTATTAGGGTTCCAAGAGCTGTGAGATTCGAAACTCAAAATCCAGGCCGTTTCAGGACACGAGGATAGCACCATCGTGCTCGCAAGGATCGAAATAGTCGATCCGGGCACTTGTTTCGTTTTGAATGATGCATTTTTTAGGTTTTTCAGGTTGAGGCAAGCCAGAGAAGACGACCGGAGCTAGGGCTCCGGCGTCGTTGACCAAGGCGAGGACCGGTGAAGCGTGCGTGTCAATTTCGTGCGTTCCGATTCGTTCGTTCATGCCACCCGGGGTCCACCAGCTGACTGTGTTTTTGACTTCACCAAGCAATGACGCGTGTACGCTCATGAATACACGTTTTCAATCCTTGAACATCCAATGCATAATGGTCTAGTGGTTAAGGCGCTCACTGCTCAGAGATACTCCTCCAGGTCCCCTGTTCGAACCATGCCAGGACCGGTTTTGCTATTTTTCTTTACAAACTCAATTTCTTTCATATTTTCATATTTTTCTTATTTATTTAATATATTTCATGCATTTTAAATTCTTTTCTTAATTTTTATTCATGCATTAAAAATTGTCAAAAATGTTTTTCCTTTTGCATTTATTTTCAGAAAATAGTTATTTAATTTATAAAATTAAAAAATATTATTTTGCATGCATATTTATTTTTATTCCTAATTTATCCTTTAAATCACTTATAATTAGTTTTTAATTAATAAATCTTTTCCAAAAAATCCCAAAAAATTATTTTAGCATATTAATGTTATTTCCAGCATGAAATATTTTTCTCATTCAAAAATTTGCATTTTTACTAACAATTTTCTCTTACTCGATTTCATCGTATTTTCCGATTTTCTTATCTTCTCACAGGTTATCTCGTTTCAGACGATTCTTTTACTATTTTTTCTTTTTCCAATAATGTAACTGCTTGTGGGATGTAATAGTTTTAATTAGGGTTTTATTTTCCGTAAGTTTAAATTATGTATACCCCAAAGCCATGTAATAGCGTAGGATTTATCTTTCCGCACTTTACATTTCCGCATTTTAATTTCGCACCTATAAACTAGTAATTAGGCTGTATGGCAAGATAAAATTGAACATAGCCCACTAATTTTAAAGATAAAATATCGAATCAACACACTTCTTCACACACGCATTAGGGTAATTCTCTCGTTGCCTTACAATTCAAAATGGTCGAGTCCCCGAGCGTAGGGGTATCCTAGCACCGTGCCTTCAAACAAATCATCATAGTCCCTTGATACAAAGATCATAAGACCCACGATGTAAGCCTCCGAATACATGATCTTGACCCTCGATTGTCGCCTCGAAAATGATGATAGTCCCTTGAATGTGCTAGGATACTTCCTGAAGTTGCCTTCTATGACCATCGATGTCCCTTGAATGTCCGCTTATCCAGCGAATGGAGTTACCTACCAACTAATGGTATGGATAACACTATTCTAAAGGAGCGTAAAATAACACAACGACCAATTACGAGTAGGTAATAAGACTTTTAGTTGCTTGCTCTAATCAAAATACTTTCCACACCTCACACTTTTGTCAAAGTTCAAATTCTTTTCAAAGCGAAACATTTCCAAACACTTTGTATACATTCCTACATGAATCATTCCAAAGTTAAAGTGAAATGCCTTTTCAAAACATTTTTCAAACACACGAAGCACAATTTTAAAGTGATCTAAGAGCAACTAAGAGCCCGTAGATAACTACGGATGGAAAGGGTGCTAATACCTTCCCTTTTCATAACCTTCTCCTTTCGAGAATCTAACGAAGGTATTTTTACGTACTTTTACCTTCCCTAATTGGATAAAAGAAAAGTCGGTGGCGACTCTTGCTATCCGCATTTGCGATACAAAAATCCACAAAGTCGAGTTCACGTGTTACTGGCGACTCTGAGGAGACACCCTAAAGAGAATGCCTTAAGGATTTCTAGATCACATATATTGCTTTTGTTTGACTTGCTTGCTTTATCTTTAAGGGTTTCTTGGGTATTATATTTGTGGGGATCCTACACGGGATCCGGGTTTCCTTTTAGGTAAGTAGCAATAAATCGTCGCGACCGTTAGGCGTATATCAAAGCGGTCACATGATGGCTACGTTAGCGTGACACTTTGGATGTCTGATACTCTTCATTCCCAAGTTGAGGATAGTATTTGGCTTCTGCGTGGTGTCATCAGCTAACTAAGCTTTAGAACCTTAATTGACCCATCTTGGCCATTAGAAGGTAGTGAGATGGCCAGCTTTGGTGTAGACCGAGGTTGGTTGATACTCGATGCTCGCTCATTAAGATCGGACTTTTGGGATATTTTCGATTGGTAGTCGTATTGAAATAGCGCCTCGAGAAAGATCAATGATGAGATTCCTAGAACCGGTTACTATTATGGGACAAGATGAACTTTTGGTAGGGTAATCACCTATACCTCATGCAAGCCTTAAACCTAGGCTCATTATGTGAATTGTTTGTGTGTGCTAAACATGACATCATGACATCATTCGCATTGCATATCATTTCTAACTATTTCAAGGACCTAGGGATTTATCTTTGCTCTGTTTTGTAGGATATTATGGCTTCTAGAAAGACTATCCGAATCAACTTCATGGGTATACCTTCTCAGCTCAAAGAATTGGTTTCAGAGATTCCCGACCATGCTCAGTTCATCAAAAGACATGGTTATCTACTTGATTTGGTTATCTCCGGTTTTGAAGAGGATATGATGCATGTTCTATTTCAGTTCTTTGATCCGAAGCACCATTGCTTTACATTCTCAGATTATCAGTTAGTTCCTACCTTGGAAGAGTTCTCTAAGCTACTTGGGATACCTATCCTTGATCAAATGCCATTCACCGGTTTAGAAAAGGCTCCTAAGTACGAGGACATTGCATCCGCCTTACATCTTAAACGCTCAGACATTGAAGCCAATTGGGAAACTAGAAGCGGAGTTAAGGGTTTACTTGCCAAGTTCTTAATTAAGAAAGCCCGAGAATTCCTCAAAGTTATGAGTTTCCATGCATTTGAAGACATTGTGGCCTTGCTAATCTATGGTTGGGTTCTATTACCTAACTCGAATCAATTCATAGATGTCAACGCCATCAAGTTGTTTCTCGCCCGCAATCCTGTGCCTACTTTACTTGGAGACATCACACTCTCTCCACTTTACTATCAAGAGACAAGGAACTCTCATGTGTTGCATACCGTTACTTTCCGGTGGTTTATTTGCACCTTCCTCCATCGATTTTGAAGAGCGAACAAAGGATGAAGTGGTCTCAAGGTTAATGTCACTCTCTCATTCGGATATCCATTGGAATCTTTTCTCTCAAAAGTTTCACCTTCATTGAGCGTTGTGGAGAATTCCCAATGTACCACTACTTGGTATAAGGGAGGTATTACTTACAACCTTCTCTAGCTCTCGTCGGTTTGGTTTTGCTCGAAGAGATGGCCCACATGATATGCTTCTCCAAGATATTGTGTTCGATTACAATCACGATCTCGAATTAAGCGAAGGTTCATACGCTTGGGGCATGGTAAAGAAGGCGATACAAGACTTTGGGGCACCAAAACTCCATTCCTTGGGAACCTTACCTCAAATAGGTGAGAGCTCGAGCTCAAAACCTCATGATGCCATTCACGCTGTTTTACGGTAAATGGAACTGTTGCTATAGGTGGCGTACCTATCTTGTATCCATCACGATATGCCTCACGATTTTGAAGACTTGAAGAGATCACGGATTCAACTAAAGAAGAGAGGATACCTTTGAAGCTCGATGCTATGCAAGTGAGAAGAAAGTGCTAGAGTTGACAAAGCTACTTCAGGAGGCGAAACATCAGCGCCATTGGCATCGAGAGGAAGCGCCATGGGAGACTTAAAGCTTTAGGATTTATATGTTTTTCTTTTATTGTTTTGAACTATCTCTTGTACTTAAAAAGAAAAAGAATAATAAAAGGAGTACTAATAAATGTTTGTTCATTGCTTGTTTAACAAATTTAAATCTCTAAGGTCCTTGAAAACATTGCATTGCATCCGCATAAACATTGCATAGCATAGCATAACATTGCATCACGGGTACATTGAAGATTGGTTTTCTCATTCTCTCGCTATTTATTTTAGCAGAAATGGCTCTTGAATAGATCAAAGATCTTCAAGCTCGAATGCTCGATTTCGATGTTCACCAGTTTGGTCCAAGGCCAAGAGGATCGAAGAAGCTCATCAACGAAAGAAGAAAGTTGTTGGTCTCCTCAACATGGGCAGACGCTACAAAGGTGGTCCTAAGGTGGTTAGTCGAATTGAGCTCTCTGAAGGAAGTGTCAAGAAGGAGGATGAGCAAAGTGACAAGGGTGGTGGCGAAGGTAGTCAGCATGAGCTTGAGAAAGACTATGATAATGGCCAATACTCTGATGAAGATGACAAGTATAAGCAACTCGAAGACCGTCTGAATGCCGTGGAAAATCTGAAGATGTCCGGGCTAAATTTTGATGATCTGAGTCTTGTTCCTGGTGTTGTGATTCCCCCCAAGTTCAAAGTTCCAACTTTTGCTAAATATGATGGCATGTCTTGCCCTAAGCTGCATTTGAAGTCCTATGTCCAGAAGATCAACCACCATACTGATGACAGAAAGTTGTGGATGCATTATTTTCAAGAGAGTTTGTCCGGAACTCAGTTGGAATGGTACTATCAACTAGAGAATGACCGTATCCGTACATGGAGTAACTTAGCAGATGCTTTCTACAAGCAGTATGAGTACAATGCTGAATTGACACCCACTCGCATGCAACTACAAAGCATGTCTATGGGTCGTGAGAAGTTCAAAGTATGCTTAAGTGGAGATCTAGCGAGTTCGACCACCCTTGTCGATAGGGAGTTGGTTGATATGTTTATGGAACAGCAGCAGCCCATTCTTCAATCATCGATTGGAAACTCTTGATCGGGTTCATTGATCGATATTGATGACGTATTGATCTTGGTATCAAGAGTGGGAAGATTCGAGTTGAGTCATCTTCAATCTGCGAAGAGATCTTTTGGTGGTAAGAAAAACTAATCTTGTGGTCGGGAAAAGCCGAGCCAAGACCGACCACGCTCAATCGTAGAGGCGTTGTGATCTCGATCCTACATCGGCCTGACCTCGGTGAGACAGCGTAGCTAGAGCAGCCACGAAGGCAGTTCTGAAGATCAACATGCCATTGTCCAAGCCTTGCAACACATGTTGAAAGTAAGTGATTACTTTGAGGATCCTCCTCAAAATGTCAACACTTCCTCTCCGAGATACAATCCTAATGCTAAATGTGCTTACCACTCCAAGCCGGGACGATCTTGATGATTGTTGGGCTCGAAGAACAAGATTCAAGATATGATTGAAGCTAAGCGATTGAGTTTGACCCTCTGTTGAGACTCAAATGTGATCAATGCCTATGCCTAACCATGACAAGAGTTCCAATCTTGTTGGTGATGATACTTATGTTTTCAACATAGATGACTTGACCATTCCTTTGATGGTATTAAGAAGAATTTGTTGCAAGCGGTGTCGATCCGGGATGCCCGGAAAATTGTCGTTGGTGCCCATCGCTGATGGTTGTGCTTGGTTGAGAAGGCGTGTTCGATGCATGATGGATAACAGTGAGATACTATTTACGAAACCACACATGCGGCGTGTGAAGAAATGTCTAAGTTGAAGATCGACAATGCGAATGAGACAACACCATCGTGTGGGATACCTTGGGGCAGCCAAGTGGAAAATATGATTACATGGTGAAGTACCTTTCACGAGGCTACAAGATTCCTATTGAAGATGTTAAGGTAACGGATGGGGTGACGATTTCCCGAAGACTATGTTGATGTTAACACGATAAGGATTTCCTCTGCTAATTTTGTGCCTAGGTGGCACCTCTCATCATCACTTCTCCAAGACCGGTTCCATATTCCTCTAACAAAGCTATCCTTGGAATTATGGGTGATGTTTACTATCATGGCGTCAAGCAAGATCCTTTGACCATTGAAGATCTTCATTTGAAGCTACCATTCACGACATTGACAACATCAGGATCAAGTAAGGTGACCGAGCAGGAAGAGTGTTCTCTAGATATCTCTCCTTGAAAGATCTGCGACTCCATTTCGCGTTCGACTATTCAATCCATTCCGGTGACTTATCACCTTTCGGCCAGTACCAAAATTACGGAAGACACCTCCAAGCAAGAAATGGGGAAATTCGAAGATCATCAAAAGAGTGACTACAATGTTGTGGAGCAGTTGGGACGGAGACTCGTCCAAGATCTCCATGCTTGCTGCTCTTGTGCTCTGAGGCTCATGCTAATGCCTTGGTGAAATTTACGAAGAATGCTCACGTCTGACACTACCAGCGACCAGTTTGAAGTTTGTATTGCTAGCTTGGCTGCCAACAACGGCCTAGGTTTCTCGATCTTTGAGTTGACTCTGGGAAAGAAACACAACAAAGCCTTGCACATCTGTTGAATGCAAGGGCACTACATTGTCACATGTCTTGGTTGATACCGATTACTCGAATATCCTACCAAAGGCGCTTTTGATCGGCTTGATGTCGAAGGTTTATACGAGACCCGTGACATTATTGTGAGAGATTTTGATGGTTCTAGCGACGATTGCTTGGAGAGCTCACTCTGCATTAAAGTCGGTTCCCATATTTTTACTCCATTTTCTTAGTCATCGACATCCGTCCACTTACTCTTGCCTACCGCCTTGGATACATGGGGCGGGCGATGTTACCTACCTTGCATCGAATGAAAAGGGAAGGTTGTTACGGTGTGTGGTGAAGAAGAATATATGGCGTCATCTGATCATTCGATACCTCGAGGTGGAGGGTGAATTCTTTGAGACTCCTGTCAAGCTTTTGAAACAATCCCAGTCATGCCTATTGACTCTCCTGCTACTCTGAAGTTACACGCTCGCCTAGGATGGTTTCCTTGAAAGATGCTCAAGCTTTTGTCGAAGGAGGAGGTAGTGCTATTTGGGCAGCTCACGATCTTCCTTTCCGTCGACAAGGCGGTTTAGGCTTCACCATCGAAAGTCGAGAAGATGATCGCGTGACGTGCGGCCAACTTCCTTTCGCATCGGCGAATGGAATCCATGCTATAGAAGGCGGCGACAACGACTTGACATCGCAAGTGGATCTTCCCAACTCGGATCATGGGCTCGGCAATTGGAAGACTGAAGACGTCATACCAATCTCCTTTAGCCAGGAGTAATTGCTCTTGTTTTGTTTTGCTTTTCGTACTTTTTATGTTTTGAACAATAAACTCTAAAGCCTAGTGCCTTGCCCAGGGCATCATGGTTCATTTGTGAGGGTTATTATCTGTCATTTGCATTCAATAAAATCGTTTGACTTTTGCATTCAATTGTTTGTTTTCTTTCTTTTACTTTATCACCCCTTCAAAGAGCTATGTGTTTCTTACACACACGTGATACAACTGAGAATCACTCGAATCTAAATCTTGACTATGCTATTGCTAAATATGACTTGATAATCCGATCTACCAAGCGCGAAGTGAGGAATATTGTGAAGTGCCGGAGAACTTGCGGGCTGCTACTGACAAGAAGGCGAGTTATCTGACCACCGAAGCGAGTTGAGGTTGTGAATTTGGAGTGAAGGCGAAAAGAGATCAAGATAGGGCGGGTCTTGAGCAGTGTTAAAGAAAGGTTGGTACAGATGCTACAAGACTATATTGAGGTTTTGCTTGGTCATACGAAGACATGCCGAGATTAGACATTGATATTGTGGTACACGATTGAGCAAAGAGGGTTTTCTCGGTGAAAGAAGGTTAAATCGTATCGTCTGAGATGTCTGAGAAAATCAAAGCCGAAGTCATGAAGCAGTTCAACGCCGGTTTCTTAGCTGTTACTTCCTATCCACAATGGGTTGCGAATGTGGTACCTGTACCTAAGAAGGATGGCAAGGTACGAATGTGTGTGGATTACAGAGATCTGAACAAAGCAAGTCCAAAAGACGATTTTCCACTCCCTCATATTGATGTTCTAGTTGACAACACCGCTCAGCATAAGCTTTTCTCCTTCATGGATGGTTTCACCGGTTACAATCAGATCAAAATGGCTCCTGAAGACATGAAGAAGACTACTTTTGTTACACAGTGGGGCACTTTCTGCTACAAGGTTATGTCGTTCGGACTGAAGAACGCAGGCGCCACTTATCAGCGTGCTATGGTGACGTTATTTCATGACATGATTCACCACGAGATAGAGGTCTATGTCGACGACAAGATAGCTCGATCACAGACTGAGGAAGAACATCTTGATCATCTGCAGAAACTGTTTGACAGGTTGAAGAAGTACAGACTGAGACTTAATCCTAACAAGTTCACCTTTGGAGTCAGATCCGGAAAACTCTTAGGGTTCGTTGTCAGTGGAAAAGGTATTGAGGTTGACCCCGCCAAAGTTAAAGTGATTCAAGAGATGCCTGCTCCCCGCACCAAGAAGGAAGTCAGAGGTTTCTTGGGCCCGTTTCTTGGGCCGATTGAATTACATTGCCAGATTCATTGCACATCTAACTGCTACTTGTGAGCCAATCTTCAAGTTACTTAAGAAAGATCAAGTAGTGGAATGGAATGACGATTGCCAGCTCGCTTTTGACAAAATCAAGGAGTACCTACAGAATCCTCATCACGATGCCGCGAAGGAAGACCTCTTATCATGTACTTGATAGTGTTAGAGAACTCAATGGGGTGTGTGTTGGGGCAACATGGCGTGCAGTCGAAAAGAGCATGCAATATACTACCTTAGCAAAAAGTTTACCGTGTGAAACAAGATACTCATAGCTCGAGAAAACTTGCAACGCTTTGGCTTGGTTTTCGCGACTAAGGCGGTATATGTTGACTCACACTACCTTGTTGATTTCTAAGAAGGATCCGATAAAATACATATTTGAGAAACCACTCTCTCGGAAGAATAGCAAGATGGCAAATGATCTGACCGAATATGACATCGATACACTTCTCGAAGCGATCAAGGGATGTGTAGTGGCCGATCATTTGGCTCATCAAGCCGTAGATGACTATCGATCTATGCGGTTAATTTCAGGCGAAGATGTTACTAGTTACTGATTACGAACCGAGGCCAGACGAAGGACACGAACAAGGATCGATGGACCATGGTTTTGATGGAGCCTCAAGCACTTGGCATTGGCGCCATCATTACATCCTGGCGGACACACTCCTTTCACCGCGGGTTATGTTTCGATTGCACTAATAACATGGCGGTATGAGCGTGCATCATGGGTATTAAAGCTGCTATTGACTTAAGAATCAAGTTCTTACGGTGTATGGAGACTCGGCTTTAGTGATCGATCGATTAAAGGCGAGTGAGATCTGAAGCATCCGAATCTCGTTCGTATCGAGCATGTTCGAGTTTGATCCCTACTTTGAAGAGATTACTTTTAATCACATTCCACGAGAAGAATCGGTTGGCGGGCGTGTTAGCTACTATGTCGTCTATGTTCAAGGTCGGATGGGACAACGAGGCTCCCCGGATCATCATTGAAAAGTTTGGCGAACGGTATTATGAGCTTGATAGAAGAGAAACCTTGGTACTATGGCGTGAAGAGGTATCTTGAGACTCGGGAATATCCAGCGGGGCATCTATCAATGATAAGTTTTTGAGAAGGTTTGCATCCAAATTCTTCCTCGGCGGCATCTTATACAAGCGCAACGACTTGTGCTTACTCATTGTGTAGCCGGAAAACAGTGGAGCGTATCAAGGAAGAGTTACGAAGGCGCATTTGGTACTCATTCCGATGGACATCGATGGCTAAGAAGATTTTGAGACGAGTTACTATTGGTCCACCATGGAAGCGATTGTCATGCTCGATCTTGTCACAAATGCGGTTATGAAGACAAAGTACACGTACCTCGGTACCTCACGAATGTTTTAACTTCTCCTTGGCCTTTTGCAATGTGGGGCATTGACATGATCGAGAAATCAAGCCCACGACTTCCAATGGACATCGTTTATCCTTGTGGCAATTGACTATTTCACCAAATGGGTAGAAGCGACCTCGTTGCATCTGTTACCAAGAATGTTGTGGCTCGATTCATCAAACATAATCTTATCATCGGTATGGCACTCTGAAAGGATTATCACGGATAACGGCTCTAATCTCAACAATAAGATGATCACCGAACTCGCACGATTCAAGATTAAGCATCACAACTCTTCTCCCTATCGGCCTAAGATGAATGGCGCGATGGAAGCCGCCACAAGAACATTAAGAAGATTATCGAGAAGATGCGGTGACTTACAAAGATTGGCATGAGATGTTACCATTTGCTCTTCATGGTTATCGCACCACGATGGCGTCAGAAACTCCCTTCTCTCTTACGGTATGGAGCGGTCCTACCCATTGAGGTGCAATTCCCTCAACGAGTCCTCCGGGATGCGAGTTAGGCGAAGCGATTGGATCAAACTCGCCTTGACCAGTTAACGATTGATGAGAAGCGACTCGCGTCCATTTGCCATGGACGGATCTATCGAGCGATTGATCGAGCATTTAACAAGAAGGTCAAACAAGGTCTACCAAGTTGGTGATCTAGTAGTCAAGCATCATCCTTCCATAAGGTGATCCGGGGCAAATGGACTCCCACCTGAGGGACCATTTGTAGTCAAGACGATATTTTTGACTATGATACTTAGCACCATGGATGGTGAAGACTTCACCACACGAGACATAGTCAAAATTACTACGCATAAAGAGACCGCTAGGTCAATGACCTAGGCAAAAATAAGGGCATCTGGCGAACCAAAGGGTTCGGGCAAAGTTAAGGATATATACAAAACATGTACACCGAGTCGAAAACGAAAAGGCGGCTTGGGCAAAAAGGTATCGGTGGGCGAAAACCGAAAGGGAGGTCTAGGCAAAGTTAGGGATTTAAGCGTCGACTACGTCTCTTCGGATCACCGCTTCGGACTACTATCAACATTCAAGATTCACATGGCGAAAATCAATTCACTCACTTTCTCTTGTGACAGGAGATGAGATAGTTGAAATATATGAGTACTAGCATAGTTGGAGCGTGAGATTGTTTCGCATAGCTTTTTACTTTTCTTGTGTACAAACTACTCGGCCATCGCACCTTTCAAATAAATACAAGGTCTCTCTCTTTATAATTTTCACTGTTGTTGTTTGCATAAAGTCCAATGTTTGCTTTGAATTATTATATGCATCTAACAATAAGAATCTAATCACAAACATCCGAAAAGTGAGCATACAAAGGTAATTGCTATAGGCTCCGGGAATTGAGATGACGAAAGTCACCAAAACACTCCTATGAGCATTAACCCCCGAGGCGTCATTCACTACAAACCTTCCCGATGGAGTATATGTTGGTCCCCAAGCAGTGATTCCACTCAATTTAATCGATTACACCGTCTTGACGATAACATCTCATCGGCCGAGGATTTATCCCCAACGAGATATCTCGCAACAATTCCCCTTTTCTCCAACAGCAGTGTCCAGACTTGAAACTTGGTCAGATAGTGCACCAGAGGAAACCTATATCTTTTATTCCCCAGTCAGAGATTCCACCGGGCTCCAGACTCTTCTAACCCGTTCTACCGACAACTACCATTTACTCACGGGAGTTTACACAAAAATCCCGTGAGAATACCTCTCAGACTCTCCCCAACAGGTTTGTCAACAATATCTAGGCCCGAAACTTGGTCAGACAGTGCACCGGAGGAATCAAGGTTATCTTTCTTCTCAGGATCTCCATCCTCAAACAGAAGTCAGAAGTCTCCAAGCAGAATACCCGCATCTTCTTCAAGATGGATATGTTTTGAAATACCACAACATCTAGCATTCATACATTACTCATAAAAGTCATAATATATGCATATGTCATACGCATCATCATGCATCATACTTTGCATAAGACTAATCAATATTCTATCAAAGTTTCTCTTATTTTCTCCAAAACAGGTGGAAATCGCTTACGTAAAGGTCCGAGATTAAGACCCAAATCACGGCGGAAAACTATCCGAAGAGCCTGGTTGTCCTCCGACAAGCGGTTCGAGGATTAAGACCCGAATCACGACGGAAAACTATCGAGCGACCACCCTCGTTGTCCTCCGACAACGGATCTAGGATTAATACCGAAGCTAGGCGAGAAACCTTATCCGAGCGATCGCAAGTTATCCTCCGATAGCGAGCGGTGGACCAACACCGATGCCTGACGGGAAGGTGTCACACTTTGCCAAATTACCATCTCCTCGAGTAATCGGCACGAAGATCTATTAGATCCTTCTTATTATCAACAGACTACAGTGCGGCGTGCGACTCGGTTGCCTTGGATGGCATCTTAAGCCCGTCTCGATTACGTGTCAACAATTCTCCACCTTGAATCTGCATATTTGGTTAAAACCAATACAAACCAATAACTTCATTCAAATATGAGCACGAAGTCTAACATCGACTCCTCGGATGGCATCTTAAGCCCATCTCCATGTTCCTCTCACTTCAAAGCATCTGAGCCTAGCGTCGGCTCACTCCCAGTTGATCTTTCGGATGGCATCTTAAGCCCATCCCATCAATTTTCATATTCGGGACGACAATTTCGAGTCTAGCGTCGACTCATTCCCGGAAGTCTCCATTTCTCCAAATGGCATCTAAGCCCATTCCCATCACCAGTGCAAATTTTCGGTGTACTCGGTGTTCAATCATTTTCTACCTCCGGTCACGAAAGCGAACATGCCAATCTAACCCTTCGATACAAGAAGATTGAGCAGGGGCAGTGTCATACCCCAAATTTTCCCTCCATCTTCTCAAGATATTCCATACATCCATACTCGAGAATTCCTCGAGAGTTTATCGGACAAACTCTCTCTAGACAATCAACCCAAACTAGGGTTTGGCAAGTCTCGAATCAAGATGGACTTCCAACATCTCCAATGTTCTTCATGCCTCCTCATATGCTTCAAAGATTCTCCATGTCAAGTTTCAAGCCTCACAGTCAAGTTTCCTCGACAATTGCTCGGATGGTTGAAAATCGGTTGTATTGGACAAAAGTCAAGCTGTGGTCAACATACGGTCAAACTTCATGATTTTTGGTCAACATCCTCATTTTGAAGTTACATTCATCATTTGATCAAGGGTTGATCATGATTCATCAAGAAAACTCAAGATTTGCTCAAAAGTCAAACTTTCTAAATTAGGGTTTCTTAGTGAAAAGTCAACCAAACTTTGGTGATCATAACTTCTTCATACTTTCTCGAAGTTTTCCACCACCTCTTGTTTTGAAGTAAATTCAATTCTCTACAACATCATGTCTCACAAGAATGTTCAAAAAATGCTTCATTTGGAAGGTATGGATCAAAACATTACAGGTCCTTTTCAAAGTCAACAAAAAGTCAACTTTTTGTTTTGAAGCTATATTGAGCAAGGAAACTCCAATTGAGATGAAACCAAAGAGGTTGGTTAGAGGACTCTTATAGCTTTCCAAAAAGTCCAAGAACACTATAAAATGTTTAAAAATGAGCAAGATACACTATTAAGAAGTTGGGCAATTTTGGACAATTGCACAAAAGAATATTTTGGTCAAAATGCAAAATTCTCCAAATGGGCCTATAATCTTTTGATCCAAACTTGTTCATGACATTATTTGTGACCCATAAATGCTTGGCCATGGCAATTTTCTATTTTATTAATTTATTTTTGAATTTTAAACCATTTAATTCAAAATTAAATTATATAAAATATGAAAATAAGATATTTTTTCAAGAGGATTGGATTTTAATCAAACTTGAGGTCCAAAATAGCCCATGATTCTTACCAATTTCGTGCTAGCCTTCACATTGATGAGAAAATCAAATTTTTTCCAAAATTTGATTTTATTTGAAAAAATATAAATGCACATTCAAGATCAAATCTTTTTTCACTCTCTTTGCCATCCCAAAACACTCTATAAATACCCAGCATTATGTCAAGCAAAGGACACGAAACCCTAGCCCCATACACAGCCCTCACTTTGTCAAATTTTTCTCAAAAGTTGGAAAAATCGAATTTCAAATTGCAGCAAGTTTTAAGGCAAACAAACCATCCAATCTTGTTCCTGGACATCCCATGAGTCCAAAGCAATCCTTGCTCGAAGCCCAGCTGTCCAGAATCGTGCCCTTGAATTCTCACCGGTTTGAAACTTTCTTAATTTCGATTTTCATGTTTTATGCGTTGCTAATTGTTTTTGATTGATTGTATGCACTCAGGGTACTCATTAGATCGTGATAGACGTGTTACATGTGAGGTTTCACGTATAAAACTCATATTGCCATTATTAGGGTTCCAAGAGCTGTGAGATTCGAAACTCAAAATCCAGGCCGTTTCAGGACACGAGGATAGCACCATCGTGCTCGCAAGGATCGAAATAGTCGATCCGGGCACTTGTTTCGTTTTGAATGATGCATTTTTTAGGTTTTTCAGGTTGAGGCAAGCCAGAGAAGACGACCGGAGCTAGGGCTCCGGCGTCGTTGACCAAGGCGAGGACCGGTGAAGCGTGCGTGTCAATTTCGTGCGTTCCGATTCGTTCGTTCATGCCACCCGGGGTCCACCAGCTGACTGTGTTTTTGACTTCACCAAGCAATGACGCGTGTACGCTCATGAATACACGTTTTCAATCCTTGAACATCCAATGCATAATGGTCTAGTGGTTAAGGCGCTCACTGCTCAGAGATACTCCTCCAGGTCCCCTGTTCGAACCATGCCAGGACCGGTTTTGCTATTTTTCTTTACAAACTCAATTTCTTTCATATTTTCATATTTTTCTTATTTATTTAATATATTTCATGCATTTTAAATTCTTTTCTTAATTTTTATTCATGCATTAAAAATTGTCAAAAATGTTTTTCCTTTTGCATTTATTTTCAGAAAATAGTTATTTAATTTATAAAATTAAAAAATATTATTTTGCATGCATATTTATTTTTATTCCTAATTTATCCTTTAAATCACTTATAATTAGTTTTTAATTAATAAATCTTTTCCAAAAAATCCCAAAAAATTATTTTAGCATATTAATGTTATTTCCAGCATGAAATATTTTTCTCATTCAAAAATTTGCATTTTTACTAACAATTTTCTCTTACTCGATTTCATCGTATTTTCCGATTTTCTTATCTTCTCACAGGTTATCTCGTTTCAGACGATTCTTTTACTATTTTTTCTTTTTCCAATAATGTAACTGCTTGTGGGATGTAATAGTTTTAATTAGGGTTTTTATTTTCCGCAAGTTTAAATTATGTATCTGCCCCAAAGCCATGTAATAGCGTAGGATTTATCTTTCCGCACTTTACATTTCCGCATTTTAATTTTCGCACCCTATAAACTGCTAGTAATTAGGCGTGTATGGCAAGATAAAATTGAACATAGCCCACTAATTTTAAAGATAAAATAACTGAATCAACACACTTCTTCACACACGCACCCCTTAGGGTAATTCTCTCTCGTTGCCTTACGAATTCAAAATGGTCAAGTCCCTCGAACGTAGGGGTATCCTAAGCACCGTTGCCTTCAAAACAAATCATCATAGTCCCTTCGATACAAAGATCATAAGACCCACGATGTCGCCTCCGAATACATGATCTTGACCCTCGATTGTCGCCTACGAAAAATGATGATAGTCCCTTGAATGTGCTAGGATACTTCCTACAAGTTGCCTTCTATGACCATCCGATGTCCCTTGAATGTCCGCTTACATCCAGCGAATGAAGTTACCTACCAACTAAGGGTATGGATAACACTATTCTAAAGGAGCGTAAAATAACAACGACCAATTACGAGTAGGTAATAAGACTTTTAGTTGCTTGCTCTAATCAAAATACTTTCCACACCTCACACTTTTTGTCAAAGTTCAAATTCTTTTCAAAGCGAAACATTTCCAAACACTTTGTATACATTCCTACATGAATCATTGCAAAGTTAAAGTGAAATGCCTTTTCAAAACATTTTTCAAACACACGAAAGCACAATTTTTAAAGTGATCTAAGAGCAACTAAGAGCCGTAGATAACTACGGATGGAAAGGGTGCTAATACCTTCCCTTTTCATAACCTTCTCCCTTACTCGAGAATCTAACGAAGGTCTTTTTGTACTTTTACCTTCCCTTAATTGGATAAAAGAAAAGTCGGTGGCGACTCTTTCTATCCGCACATTCGATACAAAAATCCACAAAGTCGAGTTCACGTGTTACAATATCCAATTCTTTTATGTACACATTAATTTTCCTTGTACATAATACAAACATCTTTGTAAATATTCATGTATAGACAAACTTCGTTCGTTTGTTTTTGTTTTGCTTGTATATACACTGAATACCAATGGTATTAAAAGGAGCATTATTCCCGGTGAAACTGCTTTTAAACCAATGGGCCTCCCTGACGGTGTAAGTCCCAACCCTCTTATGTACATACATATTTCCTTGTACACAAATACTCATTCATGTACATATTCACTTCCTTGTACATAATCAAACTTGTAAATAATCAAGTTACGCTCATTTTAAACGCACGTTTTACACACTTGTTTATATTTCCTTCATAAACTTTTGTAAATAAACATTGCACATTATTTATATTTCCTTCATAATCTTCTATGAATAAACTTCATACACTTGTTTATATAACTGTCTAGTTATAACATAACAACTAGTCTAACAATTAAGTTCCCCACAGAGATAGCCTCCTCTTGGGCTTTGTACAAGGTAACTCGTACATCTGAGTTCAGCCTCCTCTTAGGCTTCATATAAGAAAACTTATTTGCTGAGTTTAGACTCCGCTTAGGCTTCATATAAGACAACACTCCCCTGTTGAGTCAGCCTCCTCTTGGGCTTCGTTCAAAAGAACTCCTCGTTGAGTTTAGCCTTCTCTTGGGCATCAAACAAGAAAGAGACCGGAAATCTCTTAACGACCTCCTATTGGGCTTCCAATACAAAGAATCACCCACGCTAGGATAGAACCCTGAGAGTATGATTTCCCGGTGAAATCGCTCTTGAAAATCCTAAGAGGATGGTTTCCCGGTGAAACCCCTTTTAAAACCAAAGCCAGCCATACCCTATAGCTTCCTCTTGAGCTTCATACAAGGACCCTCGATGACCCTCGATGACCCTCGGAATGCCTCCTCTTGGGCTTACAATACAAGGACCCACGGGCTTCTTAAAAGCATCCCCCTAATCCAATCAATTTCTCCTAGAGATTTAGACATCTATCATCTCTATGGAAGAAGTATCTCATCTATCACATCACATACAATAAAAAACTTTTCAAAACTCTTTTCAAACAAAAACATCTCTTAATCGTAAGTGGTAACGCTTGTACACTCAAGCAAAACACCCAATGCTTACAATTAAAAGATTCAATCATCTTTTTCAAACATCTTTCTTAACTCGTAAGTGGTAACGCTTGTACACTCAAGCAAAACACCTATAACTTACGACGAAAGATTTAATCAATCAACCTTTCAAAATGTATGTGATGAAATAGATTAGATACATTTTTCATTAAGATGACATTCGTCTTTGTCTCTTAATAACATCCATTGCTTCCACTAGCATAAGTGGGAACTACGATTGCTCGACTTTCTCAACATCCCTTTGAGAATACGTGAGCCTGGTCTCATCCTTGGCGAGCAAATTTCTTTCTCCCTCAAACCAAACAAACCATAGATCCCTTTAGATCCGAGCTACAAATGCTCTGATTCCCATTAAGGGATATGTATGCAGAAGATCCTAATGATCTTTGCGAGCACAATAATAACAAAACCTAGGATCCCACATAATCTTCCCTTCTTAAAATCCAAAGGAGAAACTTTCCCAATCATAGAAATAGTAAATTAAAACACACAAACATATCAAACATATTCATATATAAAGCTATAGATAACTATATATATTTAGCGTGCTCCATCTATTCCCTTTATATAACAAACCCCCTTACCCGGAATCTCCCCATTGCGTTGTGTCTAGTTCGCGATAGTCATAGCATATCCCTTTTTCATAATCATTTTCTTGTGTTGGAAAAATAAAGCTTGATGCTCATGGCATCTTTATAAACAAATCAAAAGAGTAAATCGTTTCGAGCGGAGATTGAATTGATTCGATTCCCTCGCGCGTCACTTTGTAACGTGAACAAAATTCAATACAAAGGAAAACAACATGCTGCCCCAAAAGTTTCTCGGTTATAATCTACGCGAATATACGCGACATAGACGTTTAAACCATCATTGAAACTAACATTGACTCCTCAATCAGTTATTTACAATAGAGATCGAAAAAGTGCAATCTTAAAAAACCAAACTGAATGCTCCCAATGTATGCGTCCATACGGTTTTCGAAATCCAAATTTAATTCAAGTTTCAAAATCGCAACGCAATAGAAAATGTAACAATATGTGTAACGCCCGAATATTTAATTATTTTATTTAATTACATATTTAGTGATTTATTTGTGAATTGTTGGTTGATATTTTTGTTGAGCAGATTTAAGTTGGTTTGGTTTAGAATTATACTAGAAACGATATTGTAACTAAAAGGTTAGTGTTAGTGGGCTTAAGTAGTGGTGATAGTAGTAGCATTGTTGGGGGTACAATGTTTAAGCCCAAGACTAGTTATAAGGATTATTATTTAATTAAAAATAAATATAAATTAGATTAATTTGGCTATCGATGAGAAAATGAAGAAAACAAGGGTTTTGGTAAAAGGAGCGAGCGATACGTAGAGATTGCGAGAAGAGAGAAAAGTTGGAGCGACCAAGAATTCTTAGAGCAACCTTCATCCATGTTAAGGGTGGGGTTCTTGCTCTATAATATGGGGATATGATGGGCGATAGGTAGTTTGAGATGTATTATTCGCATGGTGTTACATGACGATGTGGTTAGTAGAAAATCCCAAATTGAAATATATGATCGTTGTTATTACGTGTATATTGTTGTTGTTGATTGAAAAGATTGTGCAATTCCTATACGTTCTTTGTTGATTGATTGAAAAGAACGTAAAATTACTATTATACGTTGTGTTGTTGTTCTTGGTTGATAATCGTATCAATTGAATCGTAAAATGTTGGAAAATCGGTTTTGGGTGAAAATCGCAGCATGAGTCCACCCATAGGATTATGCATTGATACAAGCTTCTATGAGTTTATAAACCAGGGGCATGAAAATAACTTGCATCGATACATAAGGCCTTGTATCGATTCATGAGGCAAATTGGGAAGACTTGTATCGACGCATACGAGGTATGTATCGATATAAGTCAGTTTTGTATCGATACAAAGGAGCATGTATCGACTTTTACTGTATTAAACCAAAAAATAGAAATTTGCATCACGTATGAGCCGACTCATACGCAGCTTGTATCGATACAAGATGTGTATTTATCGATACATGGGGTTTTGCATCGATCCATACTTGGATGAAAATGAAATATAATTTCTGAAAATTGTTTTGGTCGTATCTTCGCGACCGTAACTCCGATTTTGATGCCGTTTGGACTGTAGGAAAGCTGTAATCTTGACTTAGCATATAATAATGTTTTTAAATACTAGAGGTGAGAATTTGGATGAATTGGAGGTAGTTTATGTTTGTGAATCTATTGTTGTTGTACGTTGTTGTTTTTGAGGCTTGATGGCCAGCGTTGGATTACGTTGTGGATTACGTTGTTGTTGTTGTTGTTGTTTTTGGTGTTGTTGTATGAAATTTAATTTCATCGCATACATCGTTGGGGGAAATGTTGTTTACGTTGAAGACTTACGCCTTGATGCCTCGAAATTACTAGCAAGGGATTACGTTGGGAGTTTTACTCCGTTTGTACCACATGTATGTTCATTAGTTGAGTCACATGTCATAATACTTAATGATGATTTTGTTTTGATGATTGGATTACGTTGTTGTGAATGATTGTATGTTGTTGTGGAATATTTGTATGCTGTTATGGAATAGCTGTGTGTTATTGTTGATTAGTCGTGTGATTACAAAATGGTGATATTATATGATTTCGGACTATATATTGTTTATCATAATCTCAATTATATGGTTTGATGTCTCACCCTTTACTTGTTTTCACCGTTGCCTTTATATTGGTAACGTGCAGGTAACCAGGAGGAGTAGTCGTTACTGCCGTAGTCCAAGTCCAGTGTCATTTTCTTTGATACATAGCACTCGGGGGAAATACGCATTTATATTATTTTGTTGTTTTCAATATTGAAACTTGCATTTTTGAATTGAAGATTATATTACATTAATTTTGTTTTAAGACTCAAAAATCTTATATCTCATATGTATAACTGTTTTTGAATTCCGATGCATAATTTAATGAAGTTGTTTCCATTGGAAGTCTTATCCTCTTTAAAGTGTTATGTATATGTGTGAGTAAAGATGACATGCGCATGTGTTTACGTTGAAATTGTGACATCCTAATATGTTGAAAAATATTATACTCTGATTTCTTGAATAAATACTTGGGGTAGAATTGGGGTGACATTAGTGGTATCAGAGCAGGTCGGTCCGTCCGGCCAGGTTGTTGTGTCGTTAATAATTAAGTATTGTTAATTACTTTTATCTGACTATTGTTTGTGTTGTAGTGATTAGTTGAAATGGCTGGAAGGAACGATGCTGCGATTGCTGCTGCTTTGGAAGCAATGGCTCATGCTGTGGAGTACCAACCAAATGCGGTGAGGATCTTTGGATCCCAAAGTTTGGCAACTTTCCAGAGGGAGAATCCGCTAGTGTTCAAGAGCAAGCATGATCCCGATCGTGCTTTGGAGTGGTTGAAGGAAATCGAGAGGATCTTTTTCATGATGGATTTGTATAAAGCACAGAAGGTCCGGTGTGGAACTCATATGTTAGCAAGTGAGGCCGATAGCGGTGGTTAAACGTCGACATTGGAAGGCTGCGGTAAAGAGGTCACTTGGGATGTGTTCGTAGGGAATTTCGAGGAAGTATTATCTTGAAGATGTTCGGGTAATAAGGATATTGAATTCCTTGAAGCGAGGGTAATATGTTGACTATCTTTGCAAAGTTCGTTGAGTTGGCTAAGTTTTATCCGCATTTTGATGGAGAAGGTCTGAATTTCTTAAGTGCATCAAGTTTGAGAACGAGTTGCTTGGAAATCAAGAAGGTTGTTGGCTACCGGAAGATTCGTTTCTTTTTGATTTGGTTGATAGTTCTAGAATCTTTGAGGAGGATAGCAATGCTCATCACAAGATTGTTAATGATAAGAGGGCAATAATCAAGAACCGTAGTAAGCCTTATGATGCGGGAAGGGTAAAAAGAGTTGCTCGAGCCGGAGAACTAGTGGGAGATGCTCCTATTAAAGTTGTATGCTTCAAGTATGGGCAAGTGGTCACAAGAGTTATGCTTGTAATCTTGATCGAAGAGATGTTTCAGTTATGCTAAGTTGGGACATGCAATTTCCGACTGCCAACATAAAAGTATGGTATGTTTTAACTATGGTGAAGAGGGACACCTTAGTAGTCAGTGTCATAAACTAAAGAAGGGACAAGCTAGTGGAAAGTCATTTGCTTTGGCTGGGAATCCGTCAGCTAGTGAAGACAAACTCGTTAAAGGCACATGTTTCATTAATAGTATGCCTTTAATTACTATTATTAATACTTGTACTACTCATTGTTTTGTTGCTGCTGATTGTGTTAAAAGATTGGGTCTTATATTGTCCTCTATGAATGGATAAATGGTCGTCGGAATTCCGTCCAAGGGATCGGTGACTACTTCTCTTGTATGTTTGAATTTCCCTTTGTCAATCTTCGACAGAGACTTTGCTGTTGATTTGATTTGTTTGCCGTTAAGCGGACTAAATGTGATTTTGGGTATGAATTGGTTAGAATGTAACTATGTTCATATCAATTGTTATAAGAAGTCTTTGAGGTTTTCTACCCCTGAAGAGGAAGGAGTTGGTTTGTTGACTGGTAAGCAGTTAAAGCGATTGATGCAAGACGAAGCACAAATGTTCTCGTTGATGGAGATGTTGTCTGTTGAGAATCAAGTTAGACTGGATGAGTTGCAGGTGGTGCGAGAATTTCCTGAAGTGTTTCCTGATGAAATTCTTGATCTACCTCCTGAAAGAGATGTTGAATTTGTGATTGATCTTGTACCTGGTACCAGACCTGTTTCTATGGCACCGTACAAGATGTCTGCATCTGAGTTGTCTGAACTGAAGAAGCAATTAGAAGAGTTGCTTGAGAAAAAGTTTGTAAGACCAAATGTATCTCCGTGGGGAGCGCATGTGTTGTTAGTAAAGAAGAAAGATGGGAGTATGAGACTTTGTGTTGATTATCGACAGTTGAATAATGTAACGATTAAGAACAAGTATCCGCTTCCAAGAATTGATGATTTGATGGATCAACTGGTGGATGTTAGTGTGTTTCTAAAATTAATTTGAGATCTGGATATCACCAGATTAGAGTGAAAGAAGATGATATTCAGAAAACCGCGTTTAGGACTCGGTATGGACACTATGAGTATTCAGTGATGCATTTCGGTGTTACTAATGTGCCGGGAGTATTCATGGAGTACATGAACCATATTTTTCATATTTACTTGGACCAATTTGTGGTGGTATTCAGTGATGACATTCTGATTTACTCTAAATCGGAACAAGAACATGCAGAACACCTGAGAGTCGTATTGCAAGTTTTGAAAGAGAAGAAGTTGTATGCGAAGTTGTCCAAGTGTGAATTTTTGTTGAAAGAGGTTAGTTTTCTTGGCCATTGTCATTTCTGGTAGTGGCATTGCCGTGGATCCTTCTAAAGTTGATGTTGTGTTGCAATGGGGAACTCCGAAGTCGGTTACTGAGATTAGAAGCTTCTTGGGATTAGCCGATTATTATAGACGGTTTATCGAAGGGTTTTCTATGTTGGCACTTTCATTGACTAAGTTGACTTGCAAAGGGACAACCTTTGTGTGGCATTTTCGATGCGAAGAGAGTTTCAATGAGTTGAAAAAGAGGTTGACGTTCGCTCTAGTTTTTACTTTACCTAATCCAAAAGAGTCTTTTGTTGTGTACTATGATGCTTGTTTGATGGGGTTAGGTGGTGTGCTTATGCAGGATGGCAAAGTGGTTGCTTATGCGTCTAGGTAATTGAGGACTCACGAAAAGAATTATCCTACGCATGATCTTGAATTGGCTGCAGTGGTATTCATATTGAAAATTTGGAGGCATTATCTTTATGGTTCTAGATTTGAGGGGTTTAGTGATCATAAGAGTTTGAAGTACATTTTTGATCAGAAAGAGTTGAATATGAGGCAACGAAGGTGGTTAGAGTTGTTGAAGGATTATGATTTCGGTTTGAATTATCATCCCGGAAAATCTAATGTTGTAGCCGATGCTTTGGTGAAAGACTACGCATATATCGGCCATGATGGTTAAGGAGTTGGAGTTGATCAAGCAATTAGAATTGAGTTTGGTTTGTGAAGTGACATAGTGTTATGTTGGGAATGTTAAAGATTAACAATGATTTTCTTGTGATATTAAAGAGACTCGAGCGAGATGTGAAGTTGGTGTATTTGATGGTAGGAACCGATCGACCGAGAATGATGATTTCAAGTTAGATCGCAAGGTGTGTTGAGATTCGAGATCGTATTTGTATTCCTGGTGACGAAGCGATTAAGAAAGTGATCCTTGAAGAGAGTCATAAAAGCAAGTTAAGTATTGATCCAGGAGCTACTAAAATGTATCAAGATTTGAAGGGTTTGTTTTGCTGGCCTGGCATGAAACGTGATGTGGCACAGTTTGTGTATGCTTGTTTGACTTGCCAAAAGTCAAAGATCGAACATCAGAAACCTGCAGGGTTGATGCAACCGTTAAAAGTTCCAGAATGGAAACGGGACAACATTTCGATGGACTTTGTGACTGGTTTACCTAATACCTTGAGAGGACATGATTCGATTTGGGTGATTATTGATAGGCTTACGAAGTCGGCACACTTATACCTATTAACATTACTTATCCGATTGCAAAGTTGGCTGAGATTTATGTCAGGGTGATTGTGAAGTTGGACGGTGTTCCGGCGAGTATTGTGTCGGATAAAGATCCGAGGTTTACTTCTGATTTTTGGAAGAGTTTGCAGGAAGCGTTGGGATCTAAGTTGAGATTGAGTTCGGCGTATCATCCACAGACAGATGGTAAGACCGAGAGGACCATTCAATAATGGGAAAGTTAATATTTACAAAGTATACAATTTACCAATGAACTAAAACCAAAGAAACTTAAACAATAATTCAATTCAAGTTCGAAACATGGAGAATTGGCACTAAAGCAAGCTAAGATTAAATCGAACAACTACATGATCTTAACAATGCTTCCTAAGATTCAATTGATTAAACATAAATCGGGCAGCCACTAATCAGTCTATTTTACTCAAGATAAAACGACTTTTCTTGCTCAAATTCAATACTAAGGAAAACGACATGCTGCCCCAAAAGTTTCTCGGTTATAATCTACGCGAATAAACGCGACATAGACATTTAAACCATCATTAAAACTAACATGGACTCCTCAATCATTTATTTACAATAGAGATCGACAAAGTGAAATCTTCACAAACCAAACCGAATGCTCCCAATGTATGCGTCCATACGGTTTTCGAAATCCAAATTTAATTCAAGTTTCAAAATCGCAACGCAATAGAAAATGTAACAATATGTGTAACGCCCGAATATTTAATTATTTTATTTAATTACATATTTAGTGATTTATTTGTGAATTGTTGGTTGATATTTTTGTTGAGCAGATTTAAGTTGGTTTGGTTTAGAATTATACTAGAAACGATATTGTAACTAAAAGGTTAGTGTTAGTGGGCTTAAGTAGTGGTGATAGTAGTAGCATTGTTGGGGGTACAATGTTTAAGCCCAAGAATAATTATAAGGATTATTATTTAATTAAAAATAAATTGAAATTAGATTAATTTGGCTATCAGTAGAGAAAAAGGAAGAAAACAAGGGTTTTGGGAAAAGGAACAAACGATACGTAGAGATTGCAGAGAAGTGAGAAAAGTTGGAACGACCAAGAATTCTTAGAGCAACCTTCAATCCAAGGGAAGGGTTGGGTTCTTTCTCTATAATTGAGGATATGATGGGCGATAGGTAGTTTGGGATGTATGATTCTCTAGGTTGTGTCATGTCGATGTGGTTAACCGTAGAAAATCCCAAATTGAAATATATGATCATTGTTATTCTGTGTATATTGTTGTTGTTGATTGAAAAGATTGTGTAATTCTGCTCTTATACGTTGTGTTGCTGTTGATTGATTGAAAAGAACGTAAAAATTACTATTATACGTTGTGTTGTTGTCGCTGTTTGAAAATCGTATCAATTGAATTGTAAAATGTTGAAAAATATGGTTTTTGGGTGAAAATAAGCAGCATGAGTCGACCCATAGGATAATGTATCGATACAAGCTGCTATGAGTTTAAACACCAAGGGCATGAAAATAGCTTGTATCGATACATAAGGCCTTGTATCGACTCATGAGGCAAATTGGGAAGACTTGTATCGACGCATACGAGGTATGTATCGATACAAGTCAGTTTTGTATCGATACAAAGGAGCATGTATTGACTCATACTATATTAAACCAGAAAACAAAAAATTGCATCACGTATGAGCTGACTCATACACAGCTTGTATCGATACAAGTTGTGTATGTATCGATACATGGGGTTTTGCATCGATCGATATTGGGCTGAAAATGAAAGATAATTTCTGAAAATTGTTTTGGTCGTATCTTCGCGACCGTAACTCTAATTTTGATGTCGTTTGGACCTTAGGAAAGATGGAATCATGGTTTAGCCTATAATAGTGTTTTTAAATACTGTAGGTGAGAATTTGGATGAATTGGAGGTAGTTTCCGTTTATGAATCCGTTGTTGTTGTACGTTGTTGTTGTTGAGGCTTGATGGCCAATGTTGATGGTTACGTTGTGGATTACGTTGTTGTTGTTGTATGCAATTTAATTTCATCGCATACATACATTGCATATTATGTTGGCCTATGTTGGCAAAATACGTTGAGCCGTTGGGGAAATGTTGTTTACTTTGAAGGCTTACGCCTTGATGCCTCAAAATTCGGCAAGGGATTACGTTGGGAGTTTTACACGTTGATACCACATGCATGTGCATTAGCTGAGTCGCATGTCATAATACTTAATGATGATGTTGTTTTGATTATTGGATTATGTTGTTGTGCATGATTGTATGTTGTTGTGGAATAGTTGTATGCTGTTATGGAATAGTTATGTGTTATTGTTGATTAGTCATGTGATTACAAAATGGTGATATTATATGATTTCGGACTATATATTGTTTATCATAATCTCAATTATATGATTTCGGACTATATTTCGGGGGAAATGCGCATTTGTGTTATTTTGTTGTTTTCAATATTGAAACTTGCGTTGTTGAATTGAAGATTGTATTACGTTGATTTTTTTTAAGACTCAAAAATGTTATATCTCATATGTATAACTGTTTTTGAATTCCGCTGCATAATTTAATGAAGTTGTTTCCGTTGGAAGACTTATCATCTTTAAAGTGTTATGCTGTGTGAGTAAAGATGACGTGTGCATGTGTTTACGTTGAAATTGTGACATCCTAACATGTCGAAAAATATTATACTCTGATTACTTGAATAAATATTTGGGATAGAATTGGGGTGTTACAATATGCAATCATAGTTTCTCGGTTAGATTTACACGCGAGTAAATGCAGCCTCAATACCAAACCATCATCGAAACTACATCACAGATATCACTTCACAACTTCAATTGAAATCGACATAAAAACAAAACCACAAACATGGAGTCAAATAATTTCTCGGTGTTCCGACATACTCACAATTATCATCAAAATTCAGCCAAATTTAAACACCGATTTTACAGTAGTACAACATTTAAATCTGTTAAAATAAAGTAGCATAATGGTTTAATGCGAAACTAAATTTCACCACAGTTTTTTTTCATGATACTTTTTGTAAAACAGATCAAACTTAAACTTATTAACAAAGACTGCACAGTTCAATATTTCAACACAACTTCAAACAATCAAATCAGTTTCATATTCAAATGTTTCAAACCAAATGCGAAGACAAAACCCTATGCCTATGCCATAAATTATGAAACCGATTCGTATCATAACAGCCTTATCAATCAGATTTCACATAAAATACAAAAACAGTATAACACGTAACTAAATAAAGAAGATGAAGGCGATTCAGACTTACCTCCATCAGAGTCAGCAGTAGAGTGACTACAAGGTAGTGAGATGAACAGAGCAAGTTGTTACGTGGGTGAGTAGAGTCGACAACAAAGATGGAAGGATAGATGTGCGTTTTGGAAACTTGAACGGATGAATTTTAGTTTAGGAGTATCCCGTGAGTTATGCGATGGAGGTTGGAGGAAGTTGTACCGCGCGGAAGTTGTTGTGATACGACAAGTTTGGGTCACGGTTGACGAGGAAGATCTCGCGGGTGGTTTGAAGGTACGATGAAAGGTGGTTGAAGGCGATGATGGTGGCGGTTTGGAAAGCGATGGAGTTTTGGAGAAAGAGAGGCAAGGTGATATAAAGATGGTGACGGCGTAGAAGGAGCAGTTAATGGTTGTGAGGTTGAAGAAAATGAAGGTCGATGGCGGTAGGGACGACGAGTGCAGCGAAGATAAAGAAGAAGGGGTGAGGTTGTGTGAGGAGGAGGATGAGGTGATGAAGAAAATATTTTCTTTCTGCGTTTTTCCTTTTGTTTTTTCCCCCATCTGATGTTTGTTTTTTTGTGTGGCCTCCTCCCTTCCTCTATCGTGATCTCCTTTTTTTATAACAACAACACAACAAACTTTATCCGAATTTTTAGGTATCGAATGACATCTATACCCTTAGATATTTTCTTCTCTTTAATTAAAAAATTAAATAAAAATGAACAAAAGTTTTTTCTTATAACTATTTTCAGAATATTTGTACAAAACTAAAAAATACAAATTAGAAGAAAAGAAAACAACTTTTTGATATATACAATTTTTTTATAATACTTAAACTAAAAATTTAAATAACCAAAAAAATGAAAGACAACAATTTGTTTTTATATCTTATCAAAATGCTAGTAAAATTTAAATATAAATTGCCTTAAAAGAAATGCAAAAGATATAAATAAAAATGAAATTTAACACATAAATGCGAAATATAAAAACTCAGTGGAAAATTTGAGGTACTATAGTATCCTTGAATGATTTCCAAGCAACAACACTCCCATATTAAAATAATTTTACATTAAATTTTATTCTCATTAAAATCATACCCAAATAAAATCAATGTATTATTGTAATATAGTGACCGTCCACTGCAAGTAATATCACTTACACTATCACTTCAAAAACTCTAAAAGTTAATTTTCACAATACTCATTAAATAAGGAATGACTTTTTTTTTTTACAATATATTATCAAATTAAATAATATCTTATAATAAAATAAAATATCTAAAATCATTTTATTCATACTTGTTTATAATATACACACCAAATTAATTTTTTCTAATATAAATATTATATGTCCCACATAAAAATATATTCTAAGCAAATTAAAATCAGACATACCAGTATATTATATAACCCCATAAAATTTATATCTCTTAATTCTATACTTAACTCAAATAGTTATTGAGAATATTATTACATAATATAAAATCAAATAAAAGAATGTTATGTATAGCTAAATTATTGCAGGAAGTGACAATACTTGGATAATATAAAAATGATCTTAAAGATCTTTGTAGATAACTTAGCATGAAATCAAACATAAATTTCTATTTAAATTAAAAATATTTGCATTATGATTACAATTCAAACAAATGTATACCATACTAATAGGAACGCACATTTATTAAGCTATAATATGAAAAAAATTATTTTGACAGCAAACGTATAATGAGATTAATAATAGACTTATATTAATAATATCGATTGAATTTAATATTCATTATATAATAATTATAATTTATTATATATAACGTTATTATATAATATATAATAACGAACGCGATATAAATATTAATGCTAATATTATTGTTAACAAATTTGCAAAAAATAACGTTAACAAAATGTTTAAAGATAAAAATGAGAGTTACAGAAAGTAAAAGAGATGATCATCAACATTAAAATTATACACCATAATACAAAAGTTTTCAATTAATTTTTAATCTCAGATTTTTTCCATACATTGAAAATAATCAGATTTCTCATTCTCTTAATAATTGAATATCATCAATATTTTAGTAGATCATACCTTTTAACGTTAAAACATGAATTTGTAATTTTCTCACTATATATATAAATTACAAGTGATCAACTCTAACAAAACTTTTAAAATCACGATCATATATTTTTAGCAACAACAAAACATTTAAAATGCATATTTTTTAAGATAAAAGTTTGAAAGGATAAAACCTGAAATGGTGACACCAACCACACAAAAATCCTTGATGTGGTATTCGGAAATGCTTTCAGTTTTGACGATTAAATAAATCCTTATGGTTGTTGTAAAATATGGTCATCAACACAATTTGATTTCATTTTTTTAGTAATAATTAATATTTATCCTGTAAAATAAAAAATCAATTATATAAATACATTAGTATTAAAAGATTAATTTACATCCATTTTTATTAAAGTTACACTCATTAAATTTAATAAAAATCGGGTTGATATTCATTGGATGAGAAATGTCTACCTTAATTACACTCATTTAACACTAGGGTTAAATATGTTATGATTTACATCCAATTTTTATTAAATTTAATGGGTGTAATTTTAATAAAAAATGTAAATAAGTTCTTATCGTTCTTATGTACACCCTATTTTCATAAAAATTTTAATAAAAATCAGAGGTAAATATTTACACCGTTTTTAATAAATATCGGATGTAATTACACCCTTTTTAAATAAAAATCAGGTCTAACTACTCCCTTTTTAAATAAAAACCAAAGCGAGAATCATATCATTAGACCAAATGTCCTTATATGATAAGTTTTAGTTTGTAAATAACATAGTTGAGACAAATGTTTCGTGGAAAACATTGAAGTACATACCTCTTATTTTCCCATATGTGATCACTAAACAACTGGATGAGACTCAACGTCTCTCTTCCACTTTCACTCATGTCATTTCAAGAACAAAATATACTTAATCAACTTCAAGTAAAATCATATTCCTTCAATAAACATTTATATACGACAATTCAAGAACATATGTAAGTATCTTAAAAGTAGCTTAAAAGTAGCTTAACCTGACACTATCCTCACCTTTTGTCACATCCACAGTGTGCATGATGTTACTATGACCACAAAAGCCGCAAAATCCACCAGTATAAGAAAGAAACTAGACTCAGCACCAATACCAAGTCCAACATACAATCTTAATATGACCACATACACCTCATTATAAAATAAATTCATAATATGTAACCTAAGTGTAATTGAATTTTATTTCAAGTGTAAAGTTGTGACATAACCAGAGACACATAAGAAATTACTGCATTTTATTGAACGCAGTAACAGTACGTCACAACTTTACACCTGAAATGGAAAACAATTCTTTTCTGACAGGAAAGGCATTTCACCAGAAGGAAACTCGTCCCTATTTCGTGAAAGATGATACTGGTACTCACGGACCGGGTTGTACAATGACTCTGCAGAAATCTGACGTTTAGGTGAACTAGAATTTTACTTTAATATATATTGAGTTAGATTATTATCCAAGTCATGATTAACTATTAAATATGGACAGAACTTCTATATTTTACTGGACAGAACTTCTATATTTTACTTTAATGTATATAAATAAAACAATAAATACGTTATATCAAAGAGAAGCCAATTACAAAGATACTGCAGGATAAGTGAGTGATCTTCAATATAAAAGAAAAACATGTGCATTAAAGAACTAATAAAATCAACACCTGAATAAAGCTGCAAACATCGTGTTCACAAAATCTGCTAAGCGAATAGCAGGAGAAGTTGCCTATCCTTCCAACTACTTTATGAACAATCCCATAATGAATCTAATGAGAAAATAAAACACGAAAGAGTGTGATGGAGGAAGTCTTGAAACAATAAAATATTGAAATCAAGATAACCAATAATTTGTAAGTGACAATATAAACGTTAACCGTTACGTGACAATAGAAATGAATCACGGAGAAAAAAGATCTCGAACTTACTTGCAAGAGAAACACTTCTCAATACATTATTGTATCTTTGAGATGATGATAAATTCCTTCCAATTTAATGACTTCAAAAAACTAGATTAAGTAAGAAAATAAAGTTAAAATCCTAGTTATTCATAATTGTTTTTGGATTTTCTAGAACAAATCTTTACCTCCTCAAGCTCAATAATGCGCGATTGAATCAAGCCAACAGGTGAAAATCATCGTCTACGTTCACAAAAACAAAATTATGGTTCTACAACATAAACAAATATGGTCTTAGTGTGGCACCATTTTACTACGAGTCTTTTGAATTGATCAACCTAGTCTTATCCCATAGTTCCCAGCCTGAGATCCTGATAAACTAGACTAACAAACTTTGATTACATCAATAGAGTAACCAATAAAGAACAAAACTCGTCTTAAATAAAATATAAGATTCATGTTACCACAATCATATTCAAAACCCCTAATCGAATTTATATTTTATCATAAACAAAAAGTAATCCCTTCAATTTCAATATGAAAAAACATGTTTCTTAAAACCACATACTTGATAGACATATTTTATCCATTTATGATGTTAATGCACTATCTTTATGTTACCAATATGGTAAAAATGCAACAGACCCTGTCTCTAACTCGGATAAATGCCTCTTCTGCATCTCCACTAAAAAGACGTGGGCTTGTAGTGTACCTGGGTTGCAAATAAATTAAATTTAATTAGCTACCATACAGAATTGTGAAATCCATGGCAACCATGTCAAAAGCAGTTGATGAAAAAAATGTCAACTGAAGTTTTCTAGAAAATCCTTGTTATCCCTCTTCTACTTAAGACCTGTTCATAATATAAGTAGCAAAGGAAAATGAAGAAAATCATACAAATATGCTTGAGAAAGGTCAGCACGCGTGGACACTTCTTGTCCGTTGAGAGTAGAGTTTGCTTTCCTGTTATCCCAATCCATCTTTCTTTTAACACAGGTTGATCAATTATAACAAGGATCTGATGAAAAGGAAACAAAACTGAAAACATAATGTTTACTACTCAACTAACTGATTAAAACGAAAAGACTATAATTTGCTTAAAATATTAAGGTATGCCTTGTAAAGAGTGTTCATGTCATCCAAGTCCTAGAAATAAACCAGAACCATGAGCGCATCAAAGAAATAAACCAATTGCTACAACAATGAAATTATAAAGTATCAAAACCAATGATGCAAATAGTTTCAAAGTATTGTCTTCAGATGGGAACCTAGCTAGTTGCCTTTCATTTTCATAATTTATTTAGATGATTTATTTAAACTTTTAAAAAGTTTTGAGTATTTTAAATTGATCTCTAAATATTAAACTCTCAACATTAAAGTTGTTAGAAATATTAATTGGTTTTATGTTCACCTTATAAGTGGTGAATTTGTAGAGTGCTAGTTATTATTACAGGGAGGCTTCAGGTGTTTTCTAAGAAAAGCTCAGTCCATGTTGCCACTGTTTCATACATTTAATAGTGTACACAAATTTATCAGCTGCACCCAATTACTGTGTCTTATTACTTATAAGCATATAATATCATTATTATTTGGTTATAGTCTGCATTATCTCTATATCTTGTCATAATTTGATATATGTTGAGAGGATACTTATATGCAACAGCAAAAACACTGTCACACAAAATAACCCATTATTTGACCTCTAATAAAGCACAGTAAGAATGTAGACAACTCTAGAGGAGCCTACACTTCATAGTCAATGCTGAGATCTTATTCCTGAATCCTGACTTCATCCTGTGAATCCAAAAGACCATAAACAAATATGCTAAAAGCATAAAACAAATCATGATGTAATTTACTACAAGTTATACGTCAAATCAAGAATGACTAGCTATTCAATAAGTAACTGACAAGTCAAATTGGTAACAAGTGCATTGGAACATATTTAGGTGAAAACACATTCATCAACAGAGAAGGAAATTTATAGGGAAGCTAGCTACCTAGGAAAGTCTAAATATTGAAAACTCGGGTACTCATCACCTAGCTAGAACAGCAAAAGCCTTGCTTGCTTGGTAAATATGCACTGCCTCACTAATATAAGGTTGTGAACTGAACCGAGAATCTTATTGTTTTAGGAATTTGTCGCCAAGCATCCTTGTAAGATTTATACCTGCAACGAGTTAAGGACCATAATCAGCAAATTGCCATGTCAATATTAGATTGTTCCAAGCCAATCCCAATCATAGAAATAATAGGAAAAGAAAACATCAAAATTAGATTGAACAAATTTCGTGGCTGAATGCAGCCAGAGTAAATTCAAGGTGTCGATAATGCCATGCCATGTAAAGAATAATGATTGATTTAAACAGAAAATATTTTCATCATGCTTAGTTGCACATAACTATAATAGATTTCAATTATACCAAACCATCCATCACATGAAAGCGCATACCAGAAACTGAAGAATAAAGGGAATATGTGATTCGTGAGGCTGTAAACTTTTATCAAGAACAACACCAGCCTGAAAAGCAAATATCATGATGAAAGTTTATTCTCTGTAACAACAAACGCATATGTACTAGTTTCAAAATAGATTTACTAATTATCAACAAAATTTGTAGTATTCAGAATAAAATGGTGAGGAGGTACAACATGAGTACTACCAGGAGAATAGTTGCTGCACGAGAGACATCTTGAGGATAATATCTATAAGAATCAGTCAAGGCCTGCCCTTTTTGGTAAGTAATCCCATATTTTAGACATATCATTGTAGCTCATGCATAAAAGTGGCATGTGCAGGATGTGCAACTGTGCATGTGAAAACATATTGCAAAAGAGAATAAAAACTGTATACAACATCTGGATACATGTAAATCTTTACAAAAAACTCTTCGAATGAGCAATATCCATAAAATTTCCTTGCTCGTACAAGGCTGCAGCCATGTACATGTTGTCTTGATGAACCAACACTGCCTTTAAGCTGTATAGTGCCTGCAAGCTTTCCAAGCCTTGGAATAGCTTAGCAGAAAGCATTCTTTAATAAATACATAAAGAGTACATTTGTATTGTTTTGATACAAACATGACTGGGGTTGGGGAAAGCATTCTGCTTCATTCTAAACTTGAATGAATATAGTGTGTGAGGATGTAATATGGATCTGACTATGACACTCTTGGCAAAGAGCACTATAAATCTGAAGACAAACATCCCTATCCCTCAAATGAAAATTTAATCCCTATCAGCTTTACATATGACCAACCACCTGTCAGGTTTCCAGAAACCCAACGCAATACAGATCTTATAAAAAATCCGAGAAAGTTTACCGAGACCCCATGACTAAACATCATCTTCAGTAAACTTGTGTCCATTTTGAGGTTGACATAATAAGAAACTTTATGATCACCACTTAGAAAATTAGGTAAACATATAAAAGAGAATAAAAATTAGTTAACAATATCAATAAGAGGTCTCACTTTTTAAGACAGAAAAACAGGATTAAATAAAGAGAAATGAGACAGGAGACCTGAGGTATTCATATGTCAGTCTTCATCTGCTTTGCTTCCAATGATGCATGAACCTCAGTTATTTCTTGAAGCAAATAAATTTGCATACAGATAAATCCAAGGGCTACTTGTGCACATCAAAAATTATAAACAATTCCATTTCTTGTAAGTAATCAAAAATAGTTTCTATAAATAAGAAATGAATTATGAACTTACTAAAACAACAACAAGTTGTTGACCATTAAAACCCGTCTCTCCCAACCTGCATATAAAGTGGTAATTGGTTATATATTTACATCTCTTGGCATTTATTAAAAGTATAGCAAAACAGAAACTGTAAAAATCAAAACACATGCAAACACCGCTACAAAGAAGAGATAACAAAGTAATAAGGAAATTCAATTTTATGGAAAGGGTTGCTACTTAAATAGAATGTTTAATAAAGTAATGTAAGTTTAACAATTACAAAAGCCAACCAACCCTTTTAGATTTTGGTAGGAGGCTTCTGTTAGAAGCTCTTTCTTGTACAACTGCAGGAAGACATTATAACTCCTGCAAGCATATCAAAAGTTGAAAAAAAATATCAATTGTAATATTCAAATGACATACTACATCCTACATCCTAACCTTGTTCAGATCTACACTAAAGACACGCTCTTCAAAGGATCTTTCTACTCAACACACATATAAGTCTAAGTAAAAAAACAATTGAATGTAAATAAAAAATCTGAATCAGTAACAAACCATAAATACAAAAATCACTTACTGATTGCAGAACACAACCGAATATGTTTTCCCTTTATGACTTTTTACCATTTTGTGAAGCTGAAAAAAAGAGGCATGTTCATAAAAATGGACAATGGAGAAGGTCACAAATCATCAACAAAAACATTACTATAACAAATTTTCTTCAACAAAAACCAAAACTTTACAGCCTCTTCCACTGTTCTGATTTTCGGCTTTACATCATCGTTATTTCCACACTTTTTAGCGGAAAATGGTGATTCTATTGTAATTTTGGATAATAAACAAACTAATATAGATATATAAGATTTTGTGATACATTGATATTGATGAATAGATACCTGCATGAAATGATGAAGAAACGTATCTGATAGTGATACCTACACCATCGTTTTCCCTCCGGTTCCACATAAATCACAAATTGTATACCCTACGCCTTCACAATATGGGCATTTTGTATCCTCACCCACCCATTCCATAAACTGCATGACAGATCTCATTTGTTAGCTCAAAAGCTTGTGAAGCATAAACCGATAACTATGGAAATTAATTGTCATAAAAAACACAATCATCCCTTACTTGAGGTTCAATATTTGGCTCACCAGATCCATCATATTCTGCAATTAAGGAAACAGAAGTTGACTTGAGACTCAAGATATCATCAATATCATCAATAATATATTTAGGAAACCGGTATAATAAAGATGTTAATCACTCAAAAAAATACATTTTACTGTTCAAGAACTGCTTTCTTCACTGGAGCTTATATATTGATTAAAAGTGAAAACAATGAGGACAGTTACATACCTGTACACAACAAGATACCTAACCCACTACACTGAAGGCATTTTCTTGTTGCATTTTTATTCTTGCCCGTATCAACTGCACCCTTTGCTATAAGTCTTGAGGGTTCTCCCACCGATTTTCTCCAGGAGGAAACTCTTGGATGGGATATGTCCTTCGTCAACTTTCCCCACAAGTTTTCTTGAACCTCGAAATATGTGTCACGAAGCTATGTTATTAATCTCGGAAGCGGTAGCAGTTAACCCAAATGGGGCGGGGCGCTTTTTTGCGGACACTAAAAAATAGACATTTACATGCCAAAACATACTAGTATAATACAAAAAAAACTCAAGTCAAAATGGAGTCCAAAATAAAATCTCAACTCAACTCAAATGCACAAGTCTTAAGCAACAAAATAAAATCCAAGTCAAAATGCACTAGTTTAAATCTTAAAATAACTAAACATGAAAACTCTAATAAAAGTTCAAGAATCATTAAAATCCAAGTCTTCATCATCACTTCCTTCGACACTAGCATCCTCTTCCTCTTCCTCTTCATCCTCTCCATCCTCTTCATCCTCTCCAATATATTCTTGATCACCAAATTCATCATCTATTACTACCACTTCCTTTGCTTTTGCCTTAGATCTAGATGAAGAAGGTGGTGGAGGTGGTGGAGGTGCGATCGGCAATCTTTGCTTGGCTTCAGTGTTGACAAGTGGTTCAGCAGCACCACTTGCAGCTTCAACATCTAGCCAAGACAAATCGTCACCATCAAACACCATATCATTTTCAGGTTCAAGTTCAGCTTCATCTTCACCTCCCAATAACCATAGGTTATGGGTATCAAAATCATCATTCATTACCACAGGATCAATCAAATCATCACTATCAAAGCGCTCTTTCAAATTTTGATTGTACTTGATAAATACCAAGTCTTGCAACATTTGATGTTCAAGTCTATTTCTCTTCTTGGAGTGAATCTATATTATAATTTTAATGTTAGTTTAAATAATAAATATTCATTGCAAAACTATTAATTTGAATCTATAACTTAATAGCAACTACTTACATGCTCAAAAGTACTCCAATTTTGCTCACAACCCGATGAACTACAAGTCAAACTCAATATTTTAATAGCGAGGAGCTGCAAATTTGGTGTTTTTGCTCCATATCTCCTCCACCACTCAGCTGCAATGCAACAATTATTTGCATTAACATATAAACACAAATTATGTACTGTAATTAAATTATTACGAATTAAGCATAGTTACTTACCAGGAGCTACATCGGCTCTTTGCCTAACCGCTTCATTCAATCCAAAATGGCCGTCACCCATCTTATATTTTGATAATTCTCCATGGATGGCATTAACAACAACAGTACTTGTAGCTAGCTTACTAATGCACGCATAAAGACCACCCAAAAACTTATCATCATTCTCGATCATTGGATTGCTATAAAAGTACTTCGGATTAAGATAATACCCAGTTGCGTGCAACGGATGATGAAGTTGAATACTCCATCTTCTATCAACAATATCAATGACTTGTTTGTACTTGCCTTCATTGTTGTTGAAGGTTTTCTTAATTAACTCCTTGGCTTCCAACATTGCATGATAGATGCTACCCATTGCCGACTTCTTTTCATTATCAACAAGCCTAAGTACTTTTACTAAAGGTCCCATTGCTTTATGAGTAAACACAATATCCTCCCAAAATGAGACTTGAAGAACAATATCGGCTATCTTCCTTCGTTTCACCTCCTTACTTGCATTCAAGTTCAACCATTCTTGAGAAGTGAACATGGGTCTAATTTTTTACTTTAGAGTGTGCAACCTGTGCAAAGTAAGAAAATTTGTGGCAAACCTTGTGACTCCACTTCTAACCAATTCGCTTTCTAATTTCTCCCTCATTAAGTTTAAAACCAAAGAATGGTTGTAAATGAAACCGGTGAGAGTCATTCCATTTTTTATAACTTTCTTGACTCTTGGAATTTTTCTGATATCTTCTAGCATCAAGTCTAGACAATGAGCAGCACATGGAGTCCAAAATATTTTTGGCCTCGATACTTGAAGATGCTTACCAGCCAAGACATAGTTGCTTCCATTATCGGTAACAAGTTGCACAACATTGCTCTCACCAATCTCTTCCACAAAGCTATCCAAAAGTTCATACAACTTTTGTCCGGTTTTCATGTTAGCAGAAGCGTCAACACTTTTAACAAACATCGTGCCCGCCGGAGAATTCACCAAAAAGTTGATCAAAGTTCTTCCCTTTGTATCCGTCCAACCATCAGACATTATAGAACAACCATACTTTTCTTGTTCTTTCTTGTTAGTACTCAACATCTCATGAGTAAGTTTCAACTCTTCTTGAAGCAAAGGAACTCTCAACTCATAGTAGCTTGGAGGCTTCAAATGTGCACCATACATACCAATTGCTTCAACCATCAACTTAAAACTTTTAGAATTCACAACATTGAAAGCAATTCCATTCCGATAAAAGAAACGAGCTATGTATTTGCAACATTCCTCTCTTGCTTTCTTATCACAAGCATCATTCAAACTTGTTTGCTTTCCCTTTTTCAAACTTTCTTCAGGTTTTCTATAGTAAATAACATCCAACGGACCTTTTGTATTCTTCTTGGCAGCCGACATACTTCCCTCTTCAGCGGGTCTATTTCCAGCTCGAATCATAGATATTTCTAGGATACGCGATGCCTCATCATCATTTTCATGGGCTTCACCTGACATAGATTTCTTTGCTGCCATTTTCTTATCTTCGTGCTCTTGTAAAATCAACTTAACGTCTTCCGATGTTTTAGTGCAAGCCTTCACATTTCCTTTTATTCCTAATTGATGTTGTTTAGCCCTAGAAATACCTCTGGTCGACGTTTCGTTACAAAAGTCACATGTAACCTTCCTCTTATTTTTCATGTCTTTCAAATGGTTAAACTTCCAACCTATGTCACCGATTGGCTTGTGGACCTTAGCAGCAGAAGAAGCCACAGATGGAACATCAGATGATGATGGTTGAGTACTTGAAGGAGTATTTTCCATATCTGTTGGCAGAATATAATCAAAACAAAGAGACATAGGATGGCAGAAAGTAGAAACAGTAGGAAGAAAGTAGAAATGGTAGGAAGAAAGTAGAAACATACGAAGAAAGGAGGTTCCAGAAACAAAGAGGAAAGAAAGAAAAGCCATAGGAAGAAAAACAATACACGGAGCGAAGCGAGCCAAGCGAGGACCGAGCGAAGTAGAACGGAGCAGAAGGCTGAGCTAAAGCAGAATGGGGTAGAGCGGAGAAGCGTTTTCGTTTTCGGTTGGTAGAGAGCGATGATGAGAAAACGATGATGAGAAAGGGCGAAGAGAGAAGAAAGCGGAAAGGAGTGTGTTCCGTTAAAAGTGATGCGAGGAATCGAATCTAAATTCGGATTCTCTGGCTCGAAACGATTTACTCTTTTGATTTGTTTTTAAAGATACCGCGAGCATCAAGCTTTATTATTTCCAACACAAGAAAATGATATGAAAAAGGGGAAAGCTGCAATACCCTCAATTGATATGATATGCATTACGACTAGTGCGAACTAGACGCAACGCATTGAAGAGATTCCGTCCAAGGGGGTTTGTTATATAAAGGGACTAGATGTGGCACCCTAAATATAAATAGTTATCTATAGCTTTATATATGAATAGTTTGATATGTTTGTGTGTTTTAAATTGCTATTTCTATTGTTGGGAAAGTTTCTCCTTTAGATTTTAAGAAGGGTAGATTATGTGGGATCCTAGGTTTTGTTACTATTGTGCTCGCAAAGATCATTGGGATCTTCTGCATACATATCCCTTAATGGGAATCAGAGCATTTGTAGCTCGGATCTAAAGGGAGCTATGGTTTTGTTTGGTTTGAGGGAGAAAGAAATTTGCTCGACAAGGATGAGACCTTGTGCCTACGTATTCTCAAAGGGATGTTGAGAAAGTCAGAGCAATCGTAGTTCCCACTTATGCTAGTGGAAGCAACGGGATGTTATTAAGAGACAAAGACAAATGTCATCTTAATGAAAAATGTATCTAATCTATTTCATCACATACATTTTTGAAAGGTTTGATTGATTTAATCGTAAGTTATAGGTGTTTTGCTTGAGTGTACAAGCGTTGCCACTTACGAGTTAAGAAAGATGTTTGTAAAATGATTGAATCTTTTAAATTGTAAGCATTAGGTGTTTTGCTTGAGTGTACAAGCGTTACCACTTACGATTAAAAGATGTTTCTGTTTGAAAAAGTGTTTGAAAAGTGTTTGATTGTATGTGATGTGATAGATGAGATACTTCTTCCATAGAGATGATAAATGTCTAAATCTCGAGGAGAAATGGATTGGATTTAGGGGGATCCTTTCAAGAAGCCCGTGGGTCCTTGTATTGTAAGCCCAAGAGGAGGCATTCCGAGGGTCATCGAGGGTCCTTGTATTCTAAGCCCAAGAGAAGGCATTCCGAGGGTCATCAAGGATCCTTGTATGAAGCTCAAGAGGAAGCTATAGGGTATGGATGGCTTTGGCTTTAAGAGTAGTTTCACCGGGAAACCATCCTCTTAGGATTTAAGAGTGATTTCACCGGGAAATCATCCTCTTAGGGTTCTATCCTAGCGCGGGTGATTCTTTGTATTGGAAGCACAATAGGAGGCTGTTAAGAGATTTCCAGGTCTCTTTCTTGTTTGTTGCCCAAGAGACGGCTAAACTCAACGAGGAGTTCTTTTGAACGAAGCCCAAGAGGAGGCTGACTCAATAGGGGAGTGTTGTCTTATATGAAGCCTAAGCGGAGGCTAACTCAATAAATGAGTTTTCTTATATGAAGCCTAAGAGGAGGCTAACTCAACAAATGAGTTATCTTGTACAAATCCCAAGAGGAGGCTAAAAGGGAACCTAGTTGTTAGGCTAATTGTTATGTTATAACTGAACAGTTATATAAACAAGTGTGTGATATGTATTCACAGGAGTTTATGAAGGAAATATAAACAAGTGTATAAAACAAGCGTTTTGAGCAAGTGTAACTTGAATATTTACAAAGATTTTGGATGTGTACAAGGATATGAATATGTACACGGAGGGGTGTTTATGTACAAGGAAATGAATATGTACACGAATGAGGGTTGTTTATGTACAAGGAAATGAATATGTACATAGGAGGGTAGCGACTTACACCGTGAGGGAGGCCCATGATCAATTAAGAAATTCGAGGAAAAAACTGGTTCGGTTTTATCTTCAAATCGAGTCGATCATGGAAAAAGGTGTGTAAGTTTGTTGAAATGTTTTTGAAAAGGTTTTGAAAATGATTTTGAAAAGTGAAGGATATTCACAAGAAGTTTTGAAAAGATTAGATTTAAGTTTGAAAGAAAACATCTTTGAAAAGTATTAAGAAATACTTAAAATGTCTCATTTTTGACTTAATAAAAATATAATCAAAAGAAAATATTTTTGGATTTTTTTGACATAATCATAAAATAGGTATATTAAATGATAAGTGTGCAAAAAATTATCTCAAAATGAGAAGTTTTGATTGGTTTTTGAAAATGTTGAAGTTTGATAGAAAATGTGAAGAAAACAAGTAGTAAAAATTTGATTTTGGTCCTAAGGAGGTTTGAACTCAAGTCCTTTGGCTTGGAAGTGAAAAGCTTTACCACTGAGCCAAGTGCTTATCTTGTTATTTACACACTTCCATTTAATTATATTTAAAAACAAGTCTTTGGAAATGTTTAAAAATGAAGGAAAGTGAAAAAAAATGACAAAATGGTTTCAGGGGGATTCGAACCCTGGACCATAGACAAGGCAAAGGACATGAAAAGCGTGCTGGAAACCGCTGGGGCGGTAATACATCCGTTTATTTATTTCATTCCATGTTATTATATTTTAAACTAACTATTTGAATTTTCTGAAAACAAAATCACGCGCGCAACCCATCTTCTTCTTCCTTAAGCTCTTGATTTCATAACTTCCTTATTTCTCAATGAATTTGAAAGTCGTAAACATGAAACTTGCTCGATTTTTAACCAGGAACACGATGGTGATGATTAATTTCATTTATTTTCAGTTTAAGATGATTAATTTTGAACGTGACCAGATGAACCCTAATTCTAATAATCAACATGAAATTGTGTATGGATCATGATTTATGAAATTAATTGAGGGTTAATGATCAGCATGAGTGCAGAAACAATATGGCCAAGCAATTTTTGAACTGGAATGCATGAATCATAGAGTTCAAAGTATGAGTGGCTTACCTCTTCGAACTGAAATTGATTTCTTATTTAGAGTGTTTCCAGCTGTTGTTTGATGATTGGTATAGCACCACTGGACCTTATGGAAGGTGTTTGAATGCTATGCTGGCTTTGAAATGGTCTGGAACTCTCTACCCAAGTCCAACTGCAGCTACTTGATGTGAGTTTCGAATTTGGATTTGGAGATGTTACAGGTCAGTGATGATGATTTGGATCACTCATATGAAGTATATGGAAGGTTTTTGAAGTGTTAAATCTCAGCTAGCTCAAGTAAATTAAGAGATGGCAAGTTAAGGCATCATTTGCAAGCTTTTGATTTTTTTGAAAATGATTCTGAGTTTGGGCAGTTCTTGTGATGGTTTTATGTTTTAGACAACTTCTAATTGATGTTTAAAACATGTTAGAAACCTAAACTTACTCAGATTTTGCAAGGTTTGAAGATTGCAAAATTCTCCTTTTGAAACTTTGAAACTTAGAATTCAAGAAAGAAAGAGAGAAAGCTTGATTATGATAGCTTTGGTTTGGTTTGAATTTGAGGAAATGACCTCTATTTATAGGCCAAGAAATATGAATGATATGGCATGGCTATCATTGAGGGAAACTTACAACTTGCTTAAGAGGTAAGAAGGAATCTTTTGCATTTAATGCAAAAGTTACTTTCCTAACCATGGTTAAGTTTTTCTCTTTGATTCAATCCTTTCCTCAATCATTCAAACTGATATTTATCATTTATAATCTACCTCTAGTTGATGACAAGGCTTCTAGAATGGAGATTTGTGAAAAATGACTTATAATTTTGAAGAATGTACTTGAAATTCCATGGTTTTGGAGCTCTATGTTTCAAAATCAAAAGCATAGCTAGACAAAGTGTTTTTGCAAGTTATTGGATATTTTGGAAAGCTTGTAACAAGGGCTACAACTTTCATGTTTTGAGTTTTTTCTGAATCCAAATGGATCTAGGTGAAAAATGGCCATGAAAGTGGAAAAAATCCATGTTTCTTAACACTTGAAAATTTCAAATCATGACTTTTTGTTGACTTTTTCACATTTCTTGATTTTTTATGATCATGATGAATTATTTGAAATGTTTTTATGATCGAAAAAGTTTGGTCTTGAAAAAGTTGACCAAAAGTCAAAGTTTGACTTTTTTGAGCAGATTAATTTTCATCAAATGGTTCAAAACTTGTCTGATGAAGAAACATGGATTTTTGAAATGTTTTGAATCAAGAAATTAGGTCAAGATGTTGCATTGAAGATGTTAAGATCAATATCCAAGCAAATAGGTCATTCATTGAGCAGAAAGTCAATGATTCACTATCCTCGATCTAAACCCTAATTGGTCGATATATGGTAGATCATGAGAAAAAGTTGGGAATCTGAAGATCAAATGTTGATGATTGATTAAGATAGATCATTTGAGGTGAGTGGAAACTCAAACTCTAATTGATCATATCTTGAACAGATGAACTTTTGAAGAAACCCTGATTTTGACTTCTAGACGCCACACACGATCTATTCTGTTTTGAAACTGTTAGTGATGCAGTGATGCATATGTAAGATGGTATCTTATGTAAGATGGTATCTTTGGGAAACGAGGAGATTACCTTATGTCAGCCTTGTGACAATGTTTATGGTATTTGAAGATGATATTACCAATTCTCAGCCTAGTGATAATTTATGGTAATGAGCTCCGAAGATATTACCAATTATCAGCAAAGTGATAACTATAACAAGGTAATTCTTGAGAATTTTACTGAGTATTCAGCCTTGTGAATAACAGACAATGATGGAAACAGATCTCAAATGAGTTTCTATTTTCACAGCTACAATCTTGCCAGGGATCTCTCTTTTGAGAAGATCCAAGCATTTTGATTGAAAAGACACAGGTTTTTCTTTAGACAGAAAGACAATTGCGGAGATTTCTTGAACTTTCATGATTGGACTTGCTGAGAAGAACAATTGTTTTATGATAAGTTGCAAGATAAAAAGGAAATAAGCAGCTCGGATGGCGAGGCTATTGCTTATTGTTTGCAGGTAGATTTTTCTGTGAAATCTAATCCTGAGTTGGTTAGAGACGAGGTTCTATCAAGGAATAAACTGAAAAGAAATGGTTAATCAAGACTTCGTTCCCAATGAGGAATGATCTCACCTGGGGAACATGATAGAGAAAAAAATGTATTTTCTGCTTGGGGATAATATACTGGAGACATGACACACCCACACTTGTTTTTCGGGAATAAATACAACCTAAACAAGTGATATAGAAGCAAACATTGAGAAATGCAAGAATGCATTAATGATGCTAATATGTATGAATGATGAATGTCATGAATGTCATATGCATGCTGACGATACATGACAAGACAACAAAACATATTTGGGAAAAGGACTACGTCACAGTTCAAACAAATACTCAGCAAAATCTACAACCATGGTGTAGATGTTACTGATGATAAATCTGAGTTGCATGCTTTAAACTTTTCTGAAAAAGGAATTTCAATGGCAACCTTGTTGGGGATTCTTTTTCGGGTAAGAATACCGTCCTTTGATGATCTCTTTTAAGGAGAAGAAAAACTTCTTAGCAGTTGTTTACCTTTCAGAGGTCGAAACACTCATGGAGAAAATTGTTGAAATTGTTTCTGTATTCATAATTCAAAGGAAAATTTCGCTTTTATTTCAAAATTTTGAAGTAAAAATTAATTTAAAATTTTTTTTTTTCAAAAGTGATTTTCACAAGAAAAAGCGTTATTTTGCAAAACAGAATAAAGCAGGAATTGCAAACAAATGGGCACAAGGCTCAAATTTTATTGATAGAATGGTAATCAGCCAAAGGCGTGATTCCATGAACTATTTACAAAATTTGGAAATGATAATTTATTGGGAAAAGGCTACATTGAAAGCAATAACCACTATTATCCCTAACAACTTTGAATTCCAACTGTGCTTGTTGCTTTTAGAAGATTTGATTGAAGATCCCTTGATGGAAATTCTTCAGATTGACGAAGTACGGACTGATGCAGTTACTTTGTCATTTTTGATCCTTGATTTTTGCCTAGATTGCCTTTTCAGGTTTTCAATCTACCTGGATAATTTCTATTTACTGTCTCTAATTTTTGCCTGGACCGCCTTTTCAGGTTTTCAGTCCACCGAGACGCTCATTTTTGCCTAAGCCGCCCTTTTCGGGTTTTCGACTTACCGAGTTGTTCTTTGGTCTTTTTAGACAAAGTATTTCTTGACTGCATCAGCATTTATAGGATACGGGAGTTCATCACCGTCCATGGTTGTGAGAGTCATAACACCGCCAGAAAAGCTTCTTTTGACGAAGTATGGGCCTTCGTAATTAGAAGTCCATTTGCCCCTAGAATCTGGTTGAAAAGACAGAATCTTTTTAAGCACGAGGTCGCCTTCTTGGAATTCACGAGGTCGAACCGTTTTGTCGAAGGCTTTCTTCATCCTTCTTTGATATAATTGTCCATGACACAGAGCGGTCAGGCGCTTTTCTTCAATTAAGTTTAGTTGATCATATCTGCTTTGACACCATTCGGCCTCAGATAACTTAGCTTCCATGAGAACTCTCATTGACAGAATCTCAAATTCTACAGGGAGCACTGCTTCCATGCCGTATACTAGAGAAAAAGGAGTTTCCCCTGTTGAAGTACGTACTGAAGTACGATACCCATGTAGAGCAAATGGCAACATTTCGTGCCAGTCTTTGTAGGTGATGACCATCTTCTGGATGATCTTTTTGATGTTCTTGTTGGCAGCTTCAACGACGCCGTTCATCTTTGGCCGGTAAGGAGATGAGTTATGATGCTCAATCTTGAATTCCTCACACAGTTCTTTCATCATTTTGTTGTTCAAGTTTGATTCATTGTCGTAATGATCTTACTTGGAACTCCATATCGACAAAAGAGGTTGTTCTTGATGAACCTCACAACCACTTGTCTTGTAACGTTGGCGTAAGATGCTTCTTCGACCCATTTTGTGAAGTAATCAATAGCCACTAAAATGAAGCGATGTCTGTTGGACGCTTTTGGTTCAATCATCCCAATCATGTCGATGCCCCACATGAAGAAAGGCCCGCGGAGAAGAGAGAACGTTGAGTAGAGTCGGTGGCACATGGATCTTATCTGCGTAGATCTGGCACTTGTGACACCTCTTGACGTGTTTACAACATTCAGATTCCATTGTTATCCAATAGTATCCTGCTCTCAAGATCTTTCTGGACATGGCATGCCCATTTGAATGGTTCCAAAGGACCCTTCATGAACTTCGTGAATTATCATGTCTGCTTCGTGTCTATCCATGCATCTGAGCAGGACCATGTCGAAGTTTCTTTTGTATAACACATCTTCATTCAGGAAGAAATTTCTAGAAAGCCTCCTTAGAGTTTTCCTATCTTTGTGCGATGCCCCGAGTGGGTACTCCTGAGTTTAAAGGAAGCGTTTTATATCGTAGAACCACGGTTTATCATCGATGACTGCTTCAAGTGCAAATACATATGCGGGTCTTTCAAGGCGTCTGATACTGATCTTAGGCATATCATTCCAATGGTTAACTTTGAACATGGAAGAGAAAGTGGCCAAGGTGTCTGTCATTCGATTATGATCTCAAGGGATATGATGCAGTTCAACTTTGTTGAAGAAGGTCAATAAACGTCTTGCATAATCTCTGTAGGGAATCAAACCAAGATGATGAGTTTCATACTTGTCTTTGATTTGATTGATCACAAGGGCTGAATCTCCATATATGTCAAGGATCTTGATCCTCAAGTCGATGGCTTCTTCGATACCCATGATACAAGCTTCATATTCTGCGATGTTGTTGGTGCAATCAAACAACAATCTGGTGGAAAACGGGATATGAGAACCCTCGGGAGTAATGATGACTGCCCCAATTCCATTGCCAAAGACATTAACTGTTCCATCAAAGATTAAGCCCCATCTAGATTCTGGATCAGGACCTTCTTCAGGTAATGGTTCGTCACAATCTTTCATCTTTAAGTACATAACATCCTCGTTAGGGAAGTCAAACTTGAGAGATTGGTATTCGTTGATCGGTTGATAAGCCAAGTGATCGGCGAGAATGCTTCCTTTGATCGCTTTTTGGGCAAGGTATTGGATGTCATATTTAGACAATAGCATCCGCCATCGAGCGATTCTTCCTGTTAAGGCAGGCTTTCAAAGACGTACTTGATTGGATCCATTTTGGAGATTAACCAAGTCGTGTGATTGATCATGTATTGGCAGAGACGTTTTGAAGCCCATACTAAAGCACAACATGTTTTCTCGAGCATGGAGTAACGAGTTTCACAATCTGTGAACTTTTTACTCAAGTAGTAAATGGCATGCTCTTTCTTACCAGTTTCATCTTGCTGTCCAAGCACGCAGCCCATGGAATCTTTTGGGAAGGTAAGGTACATGATTAATGGTGTTCCTTCAATTGGAGGAATCAAAATTGGTGGTTCTGACAAGTATTCCTTGATACTGTCAAACGCTCTTTGGCAATCTTCTGTCCACACAACCTCTTGATTTTTGCGGAGAAGCTTGAATATTGGCCCACAAGTAGCAGACATTTGAGACATGAATCTGGAGATGTAATTCAACCTTCCAAGAAATCCTCTTACTTGCTTTTCTGTATGTGGCGTAGGCATTTCTTGAATAGCCTTGACTTTGTCAGGGTCAACTTCGATACCTCTTTGAGTGACAATGAAACCTAGGAGTTTTCCAGATCTTACCCCAAAGGTGCATTTGTTAGGATTCAGGCGGAGCTGAAATTTTCTTAGTCGTTGAAACAACTTCAAGAGATATTCTATATGCTCTTCTTCAGAGTCAGATTTTGCTATCATGTCATCCACGTAGACTTCGATCTCTTTGTGCATCATGTCATGGAAGAGAGTAGTCATCGCCCTTTGGTAAGTTGCGCCTGCATTCTTTAATCCAAACGGCATTACTTTGTAGCAAAATGTGCCCCATGGCGTGATGAAAGATGTTTTCTCCATGTCGTCGGGAGCCATTCTGATCTGATTGTAGCCAAAGAAACCGTCCATGAAGGAAAAGATGTTGAACTTTGCGGTGCTATCCACTAGCATGTCGATATGCGGTAGCGGGAAATCATCCCGGTAGTCAACACACATTCTGACCTTTCCGTCTTTCTTGGAGACAGATACTATGTTGGCTAGCCATTGAGGATATTCAAAGGTGACGAGGAAACCTGCGTCGAGCTGCTTTTGAACTTCCTTTTTGATTTTGTCAGCCATATTTGGGTGAACTCTTCTCAGTCTTTGTTTAATTGGCGGACACTCCGGTCTTAATGGCAAGTGATGTAACACCCCAAATAATTCAATATTTGAAATAATTAGTATTTTTAATTATTAGTTTAATTAAGAGTTTAATTATTAATATTGGGAATTATTGGAGTAATTAAATTAATTAAAGGAAAGAGGAGTTGGTGGTGTGAAGAGTAATTAGAGGGTGTGAGGAGTAAAATACTCTACTCTTACTAATTACTTTTTATTTACTTTATTGGAATAATAAAAGGAATATAAAAAGGAAAAGAAGGAAAAAGGAAGGTTATTTGGAATATTCATCATACGTGAGATTGGAGAAGAGAAGAGAAAAGAGGAAAAGCCAACGCCGGGAAATTTGAAGAATCATCGCGAGGTAAGGGGTGATTTCATTCAGTTATGATGCCTTATGGGTTTTGGGATACAATTGAATAGTTGGGTATGTTAGGAAGCTTGAATTAGATAATTCTAGGTTTTGTAGGATTATCCCTATTTGTGTCGGATTATAAGAATTGGAACCGTTAGTTTATTAAATGATTAATAAGAATGATGAAATCATGATATGTGTTGTTGTATTGGGAGGATTTTGGTGTTCCTAATGCTATAATTTGTATGGGAATGAATAGGAATGAATTAGGATACATAATGCTGTCAAAATATCAAGTTTTGGGTTCTGCAGGTCGCGGGAACTTGTTACTCCTGGGGAGGAACCGGGTTCCCAGTTCAAATTTTCAAAAATCAGGCATTTTTCAACGTGGGAACCGGTTCCTCATATGGGTGATCCGGGTTCCCCATACAAATTTCCAGGAGCGTGTTTTTTTAAAATTGTGGAAACCGGGTTCTCTCAGGGAGGAACCGGGTTCTACTGTGTTGAACTTCAAAATACTTAAAACTTTAAAAATTCATATTTTCTAAACCGTAACTCCGATTTGAGTGCCGTTATCGGCAGTATTTCTTAAATTAAAGGTACTACCCTATAAAATAAGAAAATATTATTTTATGAAAACTATTTTAAAAAGAGTCGAATTCCCGATTTTGTGAATTTTGGTATTTTGAGAATGGTGTAGAATTGGATGTGAACCGTTCTGATTTAGTGAATGAGAACTAATACTTATATGTTGTGCCTGCTATCCACTATGATTGAGTTGTTATCATGTGATGTATTGATGTTGGCATTATGTGGAATTATGTTGTGATCAAATTCCGTTAAATTGATGTTGCATGCTTTTATGGTGCATGCATGAACATTGTTTATGGTTCATTCCCATTGTGTGGAATTGAACTTGCAGAGCCAATAAACTTACCAGGAAACAGAGGTAGTGAGGCTGGATTCTTGACACAGTGGTTATGGGAGAATCATGGATTCTTGACCCAGTGGTTATGGGCGAATCATGGATTGATGCTATTTTCCTAGTGTAATGGAACAGTGGGTGAACTTGGTTCACGTTTGGTAACACATGCATAGAGTCTGCATTGCATATGGGATTGTAACATGCTAGGATTGTTTCCAGTGTTGCAATTTCCATTGAGTGTTATATTTACATAATCATTGTGTGAAATGAAATTGTGAACTGAACTATGATTATGTTAATGACAGTGGACTAATATATTGACTTGTTTTGTTGTATTTAAAGAATGTATAATGCATTCTATATTGGATAGGAATCTCACCCTTACTTTAATGAGTTCAGATTAAAGTTAGCAGCTCAGGAGTCGGTGAGGATGGCTTATAGAGTTGTGTCGTGTTTTATTCGCGTGTGTCAGTGTCATGCTTTGATAGTGTAACACTGGGGGAAAACATTTGTTTGCTGAGTTTATTTGATACTCCATTGTTTTAATTTATCTTGGGATTACTTATGAATTGAAGTTATTTTGGTTTTGAGACATTTTCCGCTGTGTAGAACATGATATTGATTTTGAATAATCTATTTTATTTATTCCTTCAGTTGAGCATGAATACTGTTTGAAGTTGAAACTTTTGTAATTCATTTTAATTGTGACATCCCTGTTTCCATGTTACTCTGATTTTAATCTAATTTAATTAGTATATTCGCGGGTTATTTAGAAGGGGTGTTACAATAGTGGTATCAGAGCATAGTCGGTCGTGTCTTAGTGTCGTTATCCCTTTTGTATACGACTAGTGCAAGATAACACTTTTGATACTAGTGTGCTGATGATATTGTTTTGTAATGTTACAGAACAATGACTGGAAGATGTAACGGAAGAGACGATGCTGCTATTGTTGAGGCTTTGGGAATGTTAGCTGGAGTGCTCGGAGGGAATCAACAGGGAGATGGTATTGGTGCTGACAGACAATTGGGGAATTTTCAGAGGAATAATCCTCCAATGTTCAAGGGCACACATGATCCCGAAGGTGCTCAGAAGTGGTTGAAGGAGATCGAGAGGATCTTCAGAGTGATTGATTGTGCTGAGGAGCTGAAAGTGAGGTATGGTACTCACATGTTGGCAAAGGAAGCTGATGACTGGTGGGTTGCTACCAGAATTGAAATGGAAGAAGATGGTATTGCATTGACTTGGGCTGTGTTCAGGAGAGCTTTTCTGAGGAGGTACTTTCCTGAAGATATTCGGGGCAAGAAGGAGATCAAGTTTCTGGAGCTCAAGCAAGGCAACAAGTCTGTGAGTGAGTATGCTTCGAAGTTTTCCGAATTTGCGAAGTATTATGCTCATTATACTAACGATGAAGATGGAGAATTTTCCAAATGTATCAAGTTTGAGAATGGTCTTCGTGACGAGATCAAGCAGGGTATCAGGTATCAGCGTATCTGAAGGTTTTCTGATTTAGTAGACTGTAGTAGGATTTTAGAAGAAGATTTTGCTAGTACTAAGACGAATGCTAGAGGGTATGTTGATCGGAAGGGTAAGCAACAGATGGATCGTGGTGAGCCCTATGATAGGAATAATCAGAAATCTGGAGGTTGGAAGAAGCCTAGTGGGGGAGACTCTGGTTCTTCTGGTTCTTCCATTAAGTGTTACAGGTGTGGTGAAATGGGGCACCGAGCTACTGAATGCAGGAATGATGCCAAGAAGTGTAGCAACTGCGGAAGGACTGGTCATGTGGCTGCTGAGTGCAGAGCCAGAAGGATAACTTATTACAACTGTGGAGAAGAGGGTCATACTCGTCCGCAGTGTACTAAGCCAAAGAAAGAGAAAGCTGGTGGGAAGGTGTTCGCTTTGTCAGGATCCGAGACTAAGCCAGATGATTGGTTGATTAAAGGTACATGTTTTATTAATGGCATACCTTTAATTGCGATTATTGATACTGGAGCGACACATTCTTTTATTGCTTTGGATTGTGCTAAAAGATTGAATTTGGAAATTTCTAATATGGATGGAAGTATGGTTATTGACACTCCTACGTCGGGTTCAGTGACTACTTCATATGTTTGTAGGAATTGTCCTATTGTCATTTTTGGTAGAGGTTTCGGTATGGATTTAGTGTGCCTACCTTTAGAACAACTTGATATTATCCTTGGAATGAACTGGTTGGTATTCAACCAGGTTCATATTAACTGTGTTGAGAAGACAGTCGTATTTCCTGAAGAAGCTAAGGTTGAAGATGTGACTATGTCAGTTAAGCAGATGAATTCAGCTCTTAAAGATGGTGTTGTGGTGTTTATGTTGTATTCTTCGACAAAGGAGAAAGGAAAAACTAAGAGTGGTGAATTACCTGTCGTGAATGAATTTCCAGAAGTGTTTCCGGAAGATGTGAGTGAGCTACCACCTGAGAGGGAAGCGGAGTTTGCTATAGATTTGATTCCTGGAACTAGTCCGGTGTCGATGGCGCCTTATCGCATGTCGAAATCTGAATTGTCTGAGTTAAAGAAGCAGTTGGAAGAGTTACTTGAGAAGAAGTTTATTTGTCCAAGTGTTTCGCCATGGGGTGCTCCTGTGTTATTGGTTAAGAAGAAGGAAGGTACAATGAGACTGTTTGTTGATTACAGGTAGTTGAATAAAGTGACAATCAAGAATCGGTATCCATTGCCGAGGATTGATGATTTGATGGATCAGTTAGTTAGAGCTGGTGTATTTAGTAAGATTGATTTGAGGTCTGGATATCATCAAATTCGTGTCAAGACGGAAGATATTCAGAAAACTGCATTTAGAACGAGGTATGGACATTATGAGTATTCTGTTATGCCGTTTGGAGTTACTAATGCACCTGGTGTTTTCATGGAGTATATGAACAAGATATTTCATCCGTATCTTGATAAGTTCGTGGTGGTATTTATTGATGATATTTTGATCTATTCGAAGAGTGATGAAGAACATGCAGAACATCTCAAAGTTGTATTGGGATTATTGAAAGAGAAGAAACTTTATGCGAAATTGTCCATATGTGAATTCTGGTTAAGTGAAGTAAGCTTTCTTGGTCATGTGATTTCCAAGGATGGCATTGCTGTCGATCCTACGAAGGTTGAAGCAGTATCTCAGTGGGAAGCGCCGAAGAATGCTTCTGAAATTCGTAGTTTTCTTGGTCTTGCAAGTTACTACAGGAAGTTCATTGAAGGATTTTCGAAGTTAGCTTTGCCGTTGACTACGCTGACCAGAAAGGGTCAAGCGTTTGATTGGGATTCTGATTGTGAGAAAGGATTCCAAGAGTTGAAGAAGAGGTTGACTAGTGCTCCGATTCTAATTTTGCCGAATCCGGCAGAATCTTTTGTGGTGTATTGTGATGCGTCATTGATAGGTTTAGATGGTGTTTTGATGCAATATAGGCAAGTAGTGGCTTATGCTTAGAGACAGTTGAAGATTCATGAAAGGAATTATCCGACTCATAATTTAGAGTTGGCAGCTATTGTGTTTGTTTTGAAATTGTGGAGGCATTATCTGTATGGTTCTCGATTTGAGGTATTCAGTGATCATAAGAGCCTGAAGTATCTCTTTGATCAGGAAGAGTTGAACATGAGGCAGAGAAGGTGGTTAAAATTTCTCAAGGATTATGATTTCGGTTTGAATTACAATCCTGGTATGGAAAACGTTGTTGCAGATGCATTGAGCAGGAAGTCCTTGCATATGTCGATGTTAATGGTTCGTGAATTGGATTTGGTGGAACAATTCAGAGATTTGAGTTTGGTATGTGAACTACTCCGAATAGTGTGAAATTGGGTATGTTGAAGCTGACTAGTGGTATTCTGGAAGAAATTCGAAATGGACAGAAATCTGATGTTGGTTTGGTGGACAAGTTGACATTGATTAACCAAGGTCAAGGAGGTGAATTCCGAATTGACGAGAACGGTGTTATGAGATTTGGTGATAGAGTGTGTGTTCCGGATGTTGCCGAGATTAGGAAGAGTATTTTGGAAGAAAGACATCGTAGTGGTTTGAGCATTCATCCCGGTGCTACTAAAATGTATCATGACTTGAAAAAGTTATTTTGGTGGCCTGGAATGAAAAAGGAAATTGCCGAGTTTGTGTACACGTGTTTGGTTTGTCAGAAATTAATGATTGAACATCAGAAACCGTCAGGATTGATGGAGCCGTTGTTTATTCCAGAGTGGAAATGGGATGGCATTTCTATGGATTTCGTATCTGGTTTGCCAAGGACATCGAAGAATTGTGATTCTATCTAGGTTATTGTTGATCGGTTGACGAAGTCTGCTCACTTAATTCCAATAAGAGTGGATTATCCGATGGAAAGGTTGGCAGAATTGTATGTTGAGAAGATTGTAAGTTTGCATGGTAGTCCTTCTAGCATTGTGTCGGATAGAGATCTGAGGTTTACATCTAAGTTCTGGACGGGATTACAAGAAGCTTTGGGTACCAAGTTAAGATTGAGTTCCGCTTATCATCCACAGACATATGGTCAGACGGAGAGGACGATTCAGTCGTTAGAGGATTTGTTGAGAGCTTGTGTGTTGGATAAGGGTGGAGCTTGGGATAGCTACTTACCGTTGATTGAGTTTACCTACAACAATAGTTTTCATTCGAGTATTGGTATGGCTCCGTTTGAGGCATTGTATGGTAGGAGGTGTCGAACACCGTTGTGTTGGTACGAATCTGGAGAAAGTGTTGTGATTGGACCGTAGATTGTCCAACAGACTTCAGAAAGGATTAAGATGATTCAGGAGAAGATGAGAGCTTCTCAGAGTCGTCAAAAAAGTTATCATGATAAGAGGAGGAAAGATCTTGAGTTTAGTGAAGGAGATCATGTATTTATGCGAGTTACTCCGATGACTGGTATTGGTCGAGCTTTGAAGTCAAAGAAGCTAACTCCACGTTTTATTGGTCCGTATCAGATTACCAAGAAGGTTGGAAGAGTTGCTTATCAGATTGCTTTACCATCGTCACTTGCGAATTTGCATGATGTCTTCCATGTATCTCAATTGAGGAAGTACATTCCTGATCCGTCTCATGAGATTCAGGTAGATGATATACAGGTGCGGGATAATTTGACTGTTGAAGCAGTACCTGCGAGAATTGAGGGTCGGAAAGTGAAGCAATTGCGTGGTGAAGAGATAGCATTGGTGAGAGTAGCTTGGGGAGCACCAGCAGGAGGAAATGTAACTTGGGAGCTGGAGAGTCAGATGAAGGACTCGTATCCCGAACTTTTCGTCTAAGGTATGTTTTCGAGGACGAAAACTATTTTAGTAGGGGAGAGTTGTAACACCCCGAATAATTCAATATTTGAAATAATTAGAATTTTTAATTATTAGTTTAATTAAGAGTATAATTATTAATATTGGGAATTATTGGAGTAATTAAATTAATTAAAGGAAAGAGGAGTTGGTGGTGTGAGGAGTAATTAGAGGGTGTGAGGAGTAAAATACTCTACTCTTACTAATTACTATTTATTTATTTTATTGGAATAATAAAAGGAATATAAAAAGGAAAAGAAGGAAAAAGGAAGGTTATTTGGAATATTCATCATACGTGAGATTGGAGAAGAGAAGAGAAAAGAGGAAAAGCCAACGCCGGGAAATTTGAAGAATCATCGTGAGGTAAGGGGTGATTTCATTCAGTTATGATTCCTTATGGGTTTTGGGATACAATTGAATAGTTGGGTATGTTAGGAAACTTGAATTAGATAATTCTAGGTTTTGTAGGATTATCCCTATTTGTGTCGGATTATAAGAATTGGAACCGTTAGTGTATTAAATGATTAATAAGAATGATGAAATCATGATATGTGTTGTTGTATTGGGTGGATTTTGGTGTTCCTAATGCTATAATTCTTATGGGAATGAATAGGAATGAATTGGGATACATAATGCTGTCAAAATATCAAGTTTTGGGTTCTGCAGGTCGCGGGAACCGGTTACTCCTGGGGAGGAACCGGGTTCCCAGTTCAAATTTTCAAAAATCAGGCATTTTTCAACGTGGGAACCAGTTCCCCATAAGGGTGATCCGGGTTCCCCATACAAATTTCCAGGAGCGTGTTTTTTTAAAATTGTGGAAACCGGGTTCTCCCAGGGAGGAACCGGGTTCCACTGTGTTGAACTTCAAAATACTTAAAACTTTAAAAATTCATATTTTCTAAACCGTAACTCCGATTTGAGTGCCGTTTTCGACAGTATTTCTTAAATTAAAGGTACTACCCTATAAAATAAGAAAAATATTATTTTATGAAAAATATTTTAAAAAGAGTCGAATTCCCGATTTTGTGAATTTTGGTATTTTGAGAATGGTGTAGAATTGGATGTGAACCGTTCTGATTTAGTGAATGAGAACTAATACTTATATGTTGTGCCTGCTATCCACTATGATTGAGTTGTTATCATGTGATGTATTGATGTTGGCATTATGTGGAATTACGTTGTGATCAAATTCCGTTAAATTGATGTTGCATGCGTTTATGGTGCATGCATGCACATTGTTTATGGTTCATTCCCATTGTGTGGAATTGAACTTGCAGAGCCAATAAACTTACCAGGAAATAGATGTAGTGAGGCTGGATTCTTGACCCAGTGGTTATGGGCGAATCATGGATTCTTGACCCAGTGGTTATGGGCGAATCATGGATTGATTCTATTTACCTAGTGTAATGGAACAGTGGGTGAACTTGGTTCACGTTTGGTACCACATGCATAGAGTCTGCATTGCATATGGGATTGTAACATGCTAGGATGGTTTCCAGTTTTGAAATTTCCATTGAGTGTTATATTTACATAATCATTGTGTGAAATGAAATTGTGAACTGAACCATGATTATGTTAATGACAGTGGACTAATATATTGACTTGTTCTGTTGTATTTAAAGAATGTATAATGCATTCTATATTGGATAGGAATCTCACCCTTACTTTAATGATTTCAGATTAAAGTTAGCAGCTCAGGAGTCGGTGAGGATGGCTTATAGAGCTGTGTCGTGTTTTATCCGCGTGTGTCAGTGTCATGCTCTGATAGTGTAACACTGGGGGAAAACGTTTGTTTGCTGAGTTTATTTGATACTCCATTGTTTTAATTTATCTTGGGATTACTTATGAATTGAAGTTATTCCGGTTTTGAGACATTTTCCGCTGTGTAGAACATGATATTGATTTTGAGTAATCTATTTTATTTATTCCTTCAGTTGAGCATGAATACTGTTTGAAGTTGAAACTTTTGTAATTCATTTTAATTGTGACATCCCTGTTTCCATGTTACTCTGATTTTAATCTAATTTAATAAGTATATTCGCGGGTTATTTAGAAGGGTTCTTCCTCTGACGTCCATCACTCTAACCTAAAATATTTACAAAGAAAAATCTCTAAATTCTTTGGAAATGGGAAGAGAAATGAAGGTTTTGAATGAATGCATGAATGCTACAAACATGGTTAGTAGTTATACACACGGTCAAGCGTTCCAAGTCACGAGCATGAGGCCAATGATAAGAATCAAACGTGGGTAAGTTCTAAGGGCTTATTCATCTGTGAAACGGGTTCTACTGATAATACAGGCTCAACGCTTCTCTTTGAAATATTATCGGATTTGTTGAATACTCGAAGTCCAATAATATTTTTCAAGAAAAACTCGCCTGATCGTAGTTTCGCATGACAACTATTCTAAGCTTACGCCTGAATAGTCTCTGCACTACATCCTAAATAGCCAGGATGGGTTATGTGTTCTACAGCTACTCATCTTCGCAAGTTCTCTCGAAAGCAAAATGTCTTTGCAAGTACTTGCAAAACACAAATACCCCCAAGACAACCTCCACTGAGAGAGGGATCTCAAATTAACTCAGTAAGTAATGAAACTTCCCACAAGTTAATAGGATTATACCCTAACCTAGATCTTAAAATGTTTCTTAAATCCGGGTTAGGATTTCTTTCCATCAGATGAAGTCGTGAGAACTAAAACATACAATAAAGAAAAACAAACATATGCACATATGAAAGCTTAACCCCTTTTTTTCTTCTTTTGAAAACAAAAAAATCTTGGTGCTCTTTGGCAGAGTCACAATTTTTTTGAAAATAAAAGTTTAGCTTACTCCCTAATGGAGTCGCCATTTTTTCTATTCGCGTTAAAAAGTGACGCGCGAGGGAATCGAATCTGAATTCAGATTCTCTGGCTCGAAACGATTTACTCTTTTGATTTGTTTTTAAAGATGCCGCGAGCATCAAGATTTATTATTTCCAACACAAGAAAATGATATGAAAAAGGGGAAAGCTGCAATACCCTCAATTGATATGATATGCATTACGACTAGTGCGAACTAGACGCAACGCATTGAAGAGATTCCGTCCAAGGGGGTTTGTTATATAAAGGGACTAGATGTGGCACCCTAAATATATATAGTTATCTATAGCTTTATATATGAATAGTTTGATATGTTTGTGTGTTTTAAATTGCTATTTCTATTGTTGGGAGAGTTTCTCCTTTGGATTTTAAGAATGGTAGATTATCTGGGATCCTAGATTTTGTTATTATTATGCTTGCAAAGATCATTGGGATCTTCTGCATACATATCCCTTAATGGGAATCAGAGCATTTGTAGCTCGGATCTAAAGGGAGTTATGGTTTTGTTTGGTTTGAGGGAGAAAGAAATTTGCTCGATAAGGATGAGACATTGTGCCTACGTATTCTCAAAGGGATGTTGAGAAAGTTAGAGCAATCGTAGTTCCCACTTATGCTAGTGGAAGTAACGAGATGTTATTAAGAGACAAAGACAAATGTCATCTTAATGAAAAATGTATCTAATCTATTTCATCACATACATTTTTGAAAGGTTTGATTGATTTAATCGTAAGTTATAGGCGTTTTTCTTGAGTGTACAAGCGTTATCACTTATGAGTTAAGAAATATGTTTGTAAAATGATTGAATCTTTTAAATTGTAAGCATTGGGTGTTTTGCTTGAGTGTACAAGCGTTACCACTTACGATTAAAAGATGTTTTTGTTTGAAAAAGTGTTTGAAAAGTGTTTGATTGTATGTGATGTGATAAATGAGATATGTAACGCCCTGTTTTAATTAATATTATATTATATTAATATTTTTGAGTTACCGATCGATATTTATTTTGCGACGAGAATAAATATATTAATCGATATATATGATAATATATTTTGCGACGTTTCGTTCGGTCCAGTTTTTATTCCGTTCGATTCGATAAAATATTATTCGGATCCGATATTTAATTCCCCAGAATTATTCTAATTAATTGGATTAATAATAGATTAAATATTATTAGTGTGTTATTTATAATTAAGTTAGGGGTGTGGGGAGAAATTAGTGAGGATTGTGTGTACACCCCTAGCTAGTAAGAAAACATAAGTTATAAAACCATTTTCTTTCCCTTTTCCTTCCATTTCCTACACCAAGCAAACATAGAGGCATGGAGAGAAAAGAAAGGGTTTTGGGAGAAGAAGAGCTAGAGAAGAACAAGAGGAGAGCAAGAGCTTGAAGATGGAGTCTTGTAGAATTATCCAAGCTAGAGGTAAGGGGTTTGATTCTCCATCTCATATTGCTAGGTTTTGATAGATATATTTTGGATTTGGGGGAAAATTTGAATTATAGGGTTTTGTTGATTGTTTGATTGAAATAGAGTAGATGAGTTGGATTAGGAGTATGGATTGTGGTTGTATTAGGTGTAGGGATTATGAGGTTGATGATGATTAGAATTAATGGGAATGGTAACGGTGAATAAAAAACTGGTTTTTGAGTGAAGTTTCCACGCAGGTCCATCAACACGGGCCGTGTTGATTAACACGGGTGCCCGTGTTGATTCTCTGACATTGGGTTTTTTGCATTTTCTAGTGGAGTTTCGACACGGGCCGTGTTGATTCACACTGGGGCCCGTGTTGATGCATCTGTGGCCTCCCATATTCGATTTTGCACTTTGCCCGATTTATCTGTTTATTCTTATGACCCTGAAAACACTCAAACACATAACCAAAGCGTAAAATGTGATCAAATGACATAAGTTAGCCGATTAAATTTAGAACCCGATTATGTTCCGATTTCAGTAAATTCGACGACGGAGCAAGTTGCTCCGAATTCAACGAAAATTAACGTGCTAGCTAAGTTCGACATATAGAACGTAGTGGTGAGGTTATTTTTTAGAAATTGCGAGTTTTTAAGAGATGACCCTAAATAGGCCAAAATACGGTTAAATTGAATCGGATTGCATTTTAGTAGATTTAAGGCACGTATGGACAATCTGATTTCGATGTTGACGATTATGATTAATGTCGATTATTAGAAATGGCTTTCGCGACGATTATAGGTGTTTGACTAATTTTCCGTTTTTGGAATTTGGTGAATTAATTGATAATGATGCGGTGTGAATAAACATAATGTTTGCGACGGTGTATTTACTAATGAATACTTGTTGTTATGCGATGCGATGATATATGTCTTTGTACATGATAATGTGATTATTATATTGATGTTGTTAATAAATGTTTCCGATTTGTGAATGCGTGATTTTTGATGATGATGAATTGTTTGGTGATGTTTTGCATAATGCAAATATGATGCGATGGTATATTTATCTTGATGTGGATAAATTATGGCGATGTGGGCTTTATGCCAATGTTGATGAGCGATGATGATGTTTTTGTGTTGTGTTGTTTGATTATCGAGTCACATACATTGCATTGGCGATGAGGGCTTTTAAGCCAAGCGACGAGGCTTTTATGCCAAGCGACGAGGCTTTTATGCCAAGCGACGAGGCTTTTATGCCAAGTGTTCCTAATTATGGACAAAGCGACGGGTACCACATGCATAACATAGTCGTGTCTCATGGAGTCGGTTATGTTTATGTTTGAGTTGTTTGGAGTTGAGATTTTAATTGATTGACGATGATTGAATTGCGATAATATATGATGTTTGTTTGGTGATGATCTTTGTGATGAACATGAAATGAATATGAATTGATAATTTCATGATAACTATGCGATGAATATAAATGATGAGTTTTGCGATAATTTAACTTGATGAAATTCTTAATGCAAATAGGATGTGATGATGTTTGTGATGATGGGCTTTATGCCAAAAGCGACGATGGGCTTTATGCCAAAAGCGACGATGGGCTTTAGCCAAATTGTGATGATTTTATTTATGTTGCTTACGTTATTAACATTGTTTAGTGTTGTTATTTGATGTTGTTGTTTATAATTATGATTTGTTGTGATGATTTATGCCGATGAGGTTGTGGCGATAAAGTGTTGATTATACACATTAGTATGACGATTAAATTAAGAGAGTTTTGATTATGTGTTGGAATTACACTTATTAATCTATACCCTTTATAATTCCGAAACTATATATATATATATATATATATATTATCATGCCTTTAATTATATGTTTTGGAGTATCTCACGGAAGACGGAGTTTATAGCTGCTGTTAGTCGAGTCGGTGTCGCTCTGATACGTAGCACTCGGGGGGAATATTAATGTCGTCTTGTTGTTGTTCTTTTATTTTTATTTCTTTTGTGAATAAGAACCATAATTTATGAAAACATGATTTTGATGAGGAAGTTTAATAAAGAAATTGTTTTGATTTTTATGAATCAATTTATGTTTTCCGGCGATGCAATGGATCCGAGATTTATACTTTAAAGCAAACTGTTTAAAGTGAGTTGTTTTCGAAGGTGTGATGCCTCAGTATTTAATTTATAAAATTTTAAATTACTCTGATTTTTGCATATTAAACTTTGGGTAATATTGGGGTGTTACAAGATACTTCTTCCATAGAGATGATAAATGTCTAAATCTCGAGGAGAAATTGGTTGGATTTAGGGGGATGCTTTTAAGAAGCCTGTGGGTCCTTGTATTGTAAGCCCAAGAGGAGGCATTCTGAGGGTCATCGAGGGTCCTTGTATTGTAAGCCCAAGAGAAGGCATTCCAAAGGTCATCGAGGGTCCTTGTATGAAGCTCAAAAGGAAGCTATAGGGTATGGCTGGCTTTGGCTTTAAGAGTGGTTTCACCGGGAAACCATCCTCTTAGGATTTAAGAGTGATTTCACCGAGAAATCATCCTCTTAGGGTTCTATTCTAGCGCGGGTGATTCTTTGTATTGGAAGCCCAATAGGAGGCTGTTAAGAGATTTCTAGGTCTCTTTCTTGTTTGATGCCCAAGAGAAGGCTAAACTCAACGAGGAGTTCTTTTGAACGAAGCCCAAGAGGAGGCTGACTCAGCAGGGGAGTGTTGTCTTATATGAAGCCTAAGCGGAGGCTAAACTCAATAAATGAGTTATCTTATATGAAGCCTAAGAGGAGGCTAACTCAATAAATGAGTTATCTTGTACAAAGCCCAAGAAGAGGCTAAAGGGGAACCTAGTTGTTAGGATAATTGTTATGTTATAACTGAACAGTTATATAAACAAGTGTGTGATATGTATTCACAGGAGTTTATGAAGGAAATATAAACAAGTGTATAAAACAAGCGTTTTGAGCAAGTGTAACTTGAATATTTACAAAGATTTTGGATGTGCACAAGGAAATGAATATGTACACGAAGGGGTGTTTATATACAAGGAAATGAATATGTACACGAAGGAGGGTTGTTTATGTACAAGGAAATGAATATGTACATAGGAGGGTTGGGACTTACACCGTGAGGGAGGCCCATGATCAATTAAGAAATTCGAGGAAAAAACTGGTTCGGTTTTATCTTCAAATCGAGTCGATCATGGAAAAAAGTTTGTAAGTTTGTTGAAATGTTTTTGAAAAGGTTTTGAAAATGATTTTTGAAAAGTGAAGGATATTCACAAGAAGTTTTGAAAAGATTAGATTTAAGTTTGAAAGAAAACATCTTTGAAAAGTATTAAGAAATACTTAAAATGTCTCATTTTTGACTTAATAAAAATATAATCAAAAGAAAAAAAATTTGGATTTTTTTGACATAATCATAAAATAGGTATATTAAATGATAAGTGTGCAAAAAATAATCTCAAAATGAGAAGTTTTGATTGGTTTTTGAAAATGTTGAAGTTTGATAGAAAATGTGAAGAAAACAAGTAGTAAAAATTTGATTTTGGTCCTAAGGAGGTTTGAACTCAAGACCTTTGGCTTGGAAGTGAATAGCTTTACGACTGATCCAAGTGCTTATCTTGTTATTTAAACACTTCCATTTAATTATATTTAAAAACAAGTCTTTGGAAATGTTTAAAAATGAAGGAAAGTGAAAAAAAATGACAAAATGGTCTCAGGGGGATTCGAACCCTGGACCATAGACAAGGCAAAGGACATGAAAAGCGTGCTGGCAACCGCTGGGGCGGTAATACATCCGTTTATTTATTTCATTCCATGTTATTATATTTTAAACTAACTATTTGAATTTTCTGAAAACAAAATCACGCGCGCAACCCATCTTCTTCTTCCTTAAGCTCTTGATTTCATAACTTCCTTATTTCTCAATGAATTTGAAAGTCGTAAACATGAAACTTGCTCGATTTTTAACCAGAACACGATGGTGATGATTAATTTCATTTATTTTCAGTTTAAGATGATTAATTTTGAACGTGACCAGATGAACCCTAATTCTAATAATCAACATGAAATTGTGTATGGATCATGATTTATGAAATTAATTGAGGGTTAATGATCAGCATGAGTGCAGAAACAATATGGCCAAGCAATTTTTGAACTGGAATGCATGAATCATAGAGTTCAAAGTATGAGTGGCTTACCTCTTCGAACTGAAATTGATTTCTTATTTAGAGTGTTTCCAGCTGTTGTTTGATGATTGGTATAGCACCACTGGACCTTATGGAAGGTGTTTGAATGCTATGCTGGCTTTGAAATGGTCTGGAACTCTCTACCCAAGTCCAACTGCAGCTACTTGATGTGAGTTTCGAATTTGGATTTGGAGATGTTACAAGTCAGTGATGATGATTTGGATCACTCATATGAAGTATATGGAAGGTTTTTGAAGTGTTAAATCTCAGCTAGCTCAAGTAAATTAAGAGATGGCAAGTTAAGGCATCATTTGCAAGCTTTTGATTTTTTTGAAAATGATTTTGAGTTTGGGCAGTTCTTGTGATGGTTTTATGTTTTAGACAACTTCTAATTGATGTTTAAAACATGTTAGAAACCTAAACTTACTCAGATTTTGCAAGGTTTGAAGATTGCAAAATTCTCCTTTTGAAACTTTGAAACTTAGAATTCAAGAAAGAAAGAGAGAAAGCTTGATTATGATAGCTTTGGTGTGGTTTGAATTTGAGGAAATGACCTCTATTTATAGGCCAAGAAATCTGAATGATATGGCATGGCTATCATTGAGGGAAACTTACAACTTGCTTAAGAGGTAAGAAGGAATCTTTTGCATTTAATGCAAAAGTTACTTTCCTAACCATGGTTAAGTTTTTCTCTTTGATTCAATCTTTTCCTCAATCATTCAAACTAATATTTATCATTTATAATCTACCTCTAGCTGATGACAAGGGATCTAGAAGGGAGATTTGAGAAAAATGACTTATAATTTTGAAGCATGTACTTGAAATTCCATGGTTTTGGAGCTCTATGTTTCAAAATCAAAAGCATAGCTAGACAAAGTGTTTTTTCAAGTTATTGGATATTTTGGAAAGCTTGTAACAAGGGCTACAACTTTCATGTTTTGAGTTTTTTCTGAATCCAAATGGATTTATTAGGTGAAAAATGGCCATGAAAGTGGAAAAAAACCAGGTTTCTTAACACTTGAAATTTTTTCTAAGTGTTAGAAAAATTTCAAATCTTGACTTTTTGTTGACTTTTTCACATTTCTTGATTTTTTATGATCATGATGGATTATTTGAAATGTTTTTATGATTGAAAAAGTTTGGTCTTGAAAAAGTAGACCAAAAGTCAAAGTTTGACTTTTTTGAGCAGATGAATTTTCATCAGATGGTTCATAATTTGTCTGATGAAGAAACATGGATTTTTGAAATGTTTTGAATCAAAAAATTAGGTCAAGATGTTGCATTGAAGATGTTAAGATCAATCTCCAAGAAAATAGGTCATTCATTGAGCAGAAAGTCAATGATTCACTATCCTCGATCTAAACCCTAATTGGTCGATTTATGGTAGATCATGAGAAAAAGTTGGGAATCTGAAGATCAAATGTTGATGATTGATTAAGATAGATCATTTGAGGTGAGTGGAAACTCAAACCCTAATTGATCATATCTTGAACAGATGAAATTTTGAAGAAACCCTGATTTTGACTTCTAGAAGCCACGCACGATCTATTCTGTTCTGAAACTGTTAGTGATGCAGTGATGCATATGTAAGATGGTATCTTAGGTCAAAAATTGGGGTATGATAGAGTGCAACGGTCCAAAAGAAAAAATAGGGTTTTTATTTTTAATTATTCAAAACTGTGTAAAAAAATAAATTAAAAAGGGTTTGGGCTGACCCGACCTGCAACAAGGTAACTCGGCCGCTACCGCGCCGCCCCCGCGCCGCCCCAACACCTGCTATCGTGGCAAAAAGCGCCGCATTATCCGCATCGCGCCGCTATCGCGGCCACGCCAGCCGCTATTCACAATATAGCACAGAAGCAACTGCAGCTCCATTTTCAACTTCCTAGATCTCACAGAATGATAAAGATTCAAATAGAGTTATACTAGAGATCTTATAGAAGTTTCACACACTAACATATGTCAGACACAAAAACGCCTTTATTATATAGTGTCGGTGCTACCTAGAATGGGTTTAAAGCTACTAGTATTATTGGACAACTCATTTAAGAATAATTGCAAAAAATGGTGGCATATTCTCAGTACTCAAAGAGCAAAAAATACATCTAATATAGCAACCATACCTTTGGAAAAATAGTACTAGATTTTTTGGTTTCCTTTGCATTGCATATGTCTGTAGTCCTTATCTCCAAATCTAGCCTGTCAAGAAGCTCAGATGTCATAATGCCATCCTCAGTGACACCTAGTGAAGCCTGTTAAACAATATAATAATGCCCATAAAAATAATGAAAATACAATAGCACATAGAAAAACACATTACATCATATAAAAGCTTCATATCATATAGTAGTGAGATAATCAGATTATAACAAATATAAATTCAAGACAGTTATACAGACGTTTGACATCAAACCTTGATATATTGTTCAAAACAAAGGCTAACTAACCTGCCAAGTCTTGACAGCACACTCAGTTAGTTCCACTTGAGAAACTGGAGAATTTCATGTCCTCCAACGCGAATAAAATCCCAATTTTAGCAATGCTTCCTGTTACAGCAAAAATATGTATAAACACAAATCATAAGATATGAAATAAAAATAGGCAATATAAAGAACCTGCAATTTTTGAACTTCTACTCCCTCAGAACCTGATCGCAAAAATGTCCTCTTCTTAACCCTAACAACAGGCTCCTCAACAACAACAATCTCCTTGACATCTTCAACAACCTCTTGATATTCCTTCTCTTCATAAAACACCAACCTCCTATTACTAGAACCACTCTCGAGAACCATATTCCTATCCTTCAACACCTGCAACAGCGACGCAACATTCACAACTGCATCAGACGTTGTAGACAAAATGGAAGCTGAAGACATAATCCGAAGTTCTAACGATTGGATTTGAAGTTTAAGTTCGAAAATCTCTGTGAGAAGATCATTGCGTTCGTGATTCCATCGAGTCTCGTCGCGAGTCCAGCGTTGCATCTCGCGAAGCCAACGCTGTTATTCGCGGAGCCAGTAGTGGTCTTTGCGATCGGAATTAGAGCAGTGAGTTACTAGGGATTTGAATTTATAGGAGGGGAAATGAGGTTTGGGAAAAGGGAGGGTTTCAGTGGAATTCACAGTTACAGTTACGGTTATGGTGTAACTTGTGACTCATCGAGCTTGCCTCCATCCTCATTGGCTAAGGAATTGATCTTTTCTGCAATAGCTTCTTTGTTTTCCAGCTTCACTAATTCCTGTACAACAACAAAGACAAAATCAACGAAATGTGAATTTCTAAGGAATAGCGAAACGCAATAAAAACCATGTTTAGCGTAAAGGATATGAATGTTTTTGAGCTCGGAAGCGGAGATGGTGGAAGCGATAGAGTAAGAGGCGACAGAACCGTCACTGGAGGCGACAATGAGAGAGTTGAGATTAGGGTTAGACGGACGATGGGATTCAGTGAATATGAAAATGGGTTTTCGTGATGTTGAAAATGTGAAAGCTAAACGGTGAATGTTGAAAATGGGTTTCAGATTGATTACGTATTAATAGTCACTCGTTAATATATCACATTGATTACATATTTTAAGTTATAAATTTTTTTAGTTTATATAAATTTACACTCATTTATTTATTTTAAAAGGAGTAATTGAGATTTGATTATAATAATATTTTTAATTTAAATCCATTTTTAGAAAATGGGGGTACATTGTCACATGATACTGCTTAAATGACACTTTATTTACAAAATGATCACCGTATTTTTTTATTTACACCCGATTTTTAAAATCGGGTGTAAATTTTAAAATTATATTGTCTTTTTTGCACTAGTGACATAAACACTGTCGTGATACGGTGGGAGAACTGACTTGTTTGTTTTGCGTTTTATTGAAAATGTTGTGGATAGCAAGAGTTGCCACCGACTTTTCTATTATCCAATTAAGGGAACGTGATAAGAACAAGAAAAGATCTTCGTTAGATTCTGAGTACGGGAGGCATTTATGAAAAGGGAAGGTGTTAGCACCCTTTCCATCCGTAGTTATCTACGGGCTCTTAATTGCTTAGCTCACTTTATAAATTACATTCTGTGTGTGTGTTTGAAAAGATGTTTTTGAAAAGGCATTTCACTTTGACTTCGTAATGATTCTCGCTGGAATGTATACGAAGTGTTCAAAAATGATTGGTTTTGGAAAATGTTTAACTTTGTAATGATTCACGTTGGAATTTATACAAAGTGTTTGAAAGGTTTTCGAAAATAGTGTGAGGTGTAAAAAATATTTTGAATTGTTGGAGCAAGCAAAAGAGTCTTATTTACCTACTCAGAATGGTCGTTTCCATATTAGTTTGCTTCCTTTAGAATAAGACTATCCATACCATTAGTTGGTAGGTAATCCTATTCGTTGGATGTAAAGGGACACTCGAAGGGTCATCGTAAGGTAATAAAAGGCAACATGTAGGGATATCGTAGCATGTTCGTAGGGACGATTATCACTTTTCGTAGGCAATAACCGAGGGACGAGATCATGTATTTGTAGGCAACAATTGAGGGTCATCGAGGGACTATGATATTTGATTCGAAGGGACTATGATGATATTATTCGTGAGCGTCTTAGCTAAGATATCCCTACGTTCAACGGACATGACCATGTATTCGAAAGGCAACGAGAGAGGATACCGTAAGGTGGGTGCTTCTGTGAAGAGTGTGTTGTATTCAGATATTTTATCTTGATGTTAGAAGTAATCTATGTTGTTTGATTTAATCTTTCCATACGCACCTAATTACTAGCAGTTAAATATGTACTGAAATTAAAGTGCGAAAATGTAAAGTGCGGAAAGTAAAGTGCGAAAAGTAAATCCTACGCTATTACATGGCTTTAGGGCAGATACATAATATAGGAGTGCAGAAAGTAAATCCTAATTAAGCTATTACATCCCATGAGCAGTTACATAATATTAAAAAAAATGCGAGAAAGATCGATTAAGAGAAAATAATGTTAGTGAAAAACGAAAAATTTTGAATTAAGAAAAAAATCTTAGGGTTAGTAAACCTAATTAAATGAGAAAAATATTTTTGGGAATTTTCTGAATTAATTTGATATGGAAAAAGTAATTTAAAAATTAATTTTCGATTAATTAACAATTAAATAAAATATGAGTGAAAAATAATATTGTTTGATGAAAAAAAATTAAATTCTAGTTTTTTTAACCTAATTATGAAGAGAAATATTTTTTGTGATTTTTTATTGTATTAAAAAAATGTTTTGAAAAGAAAATAAATTGGAAAATAAGTAATAGGAAAAATATGAAAAAAAGGTTTAAGTTTCAAAGGTGTAAAAAATAATGGACAAAGCCAGAGATCGAACCCAAGCCCTTTCCCTCACACATGCGCTACCTTACCAACCGAGCTAGCTGCCCATGGTGTTAGTATAACGAAACAAAAAGATTATAAGTGAAAACGAAAATTTGAAATTTAATTAAAACAATAAAACGCGCGCATGAGCCTTATTTTTCCTTTTGAACACAGACTTTTACCCACGGTTCTGGTTCGTGGCTAAAGCCTATAGCGACGACTTTGTCTGTCACTACAGCACCTACAAAATCATAAATCAAGAAATTCAAAATATAAATTCATGAGGAGACCATGGATCGATTGGAATCAATCCTCTGAACACAACTACGCCCTCAGTTTCGTCCAATTTTGGCTATTCTGGAAAACCCCAATCCAAGGTTTTAAACCCTAGCCATGGCAAGTTACGATCCCTGCATCTAAACTATAATTAAACAACCCATATAACTTCGAAATAGTCAGACAAACACAAATATATGATCAAATTTTATTGAAAATGCATGAATAGATGAAATCAATTTTGAGTTTCATAGAGCAAACCGCGATACTAGATTTCATGATTCTGGACGTGTTGCTGGCTTGTGAGTATCTGGAATCGATCAGTGGAACACCAGGAAGCTGTTTGAATGCTTGGAATGGCCTGGATAGAAGCAAGACTTTGGCTGTCAATTGCTTGAAACACACAGTTTTTTGAAGCTTTTTTAGGGTTCTTGGAGGCAAGGGTTTCGTCCTTGTAGCATCTGGGATCAGTGTCTATATTTACTAGAGTGAATTAGGTCAACAATCATGAAGGAATTATATGCCAATCAATGAGAAAATATTTGATTTTCTAATGAAACCAAATATTGCCTTTTTTGAATCAATTTCTATCAATTCTCTTGCCAATCTCAATATTTTCGAAAATGACAGCTTGTATGGCTTGCTTGGACCTCAAGAATGATAAAAAAAATCCACCTTGCAGTTAATGTTTTGATTTTATATCCTTTATTTTAATTAAATTGGTTTTAAATGAATAAAAATCCAAAATAAATAAAAATAAAAGATAAAAGGAGTGGCCTTTGGTTTTGAGGTTCTAATTCAGATAAGAAACAAGTATGAATGAAGAAAAGTTAGGCCCATTTAGAAATAATTTGATTTCTTCAAGTATTTCTCTTCATGCACCTCCTCAAAAATGTCAAACTTGCACAATTTGTATCTTGCTCAATTTTTAACATTTTTGGGTGTACTTGGACTTTTTAGAAATCTCAAGATGTCCTCTAAACACTCCTTTTGGTTTCATCTTTATTGAAGTTTCCATGTTCATGGACATTTCTTTGCAAAAAGATGACGTTTTGTTGACTTTTAGAAGGACCTGTAATGTTTTGATCCATAACCTCTAAATGAAGCATTTTTTACCAAAGCTTATAAGACATGAAGTTGTAGAGAATTGAATTCCCTTTAAAATGAGCTTTGGTGGAAAAATTTCTGATAAAGTATGTGAAAGTTATGCCTGGTCAAAGTTCTGTTGACTTTTATCTAAAAACCCTAATTTAGAAAATTTGACTTTTGATCAAATCTTGACTTTTCTTGAGGAATCATGGTAAACCCTTGATCAAATGATGAATTTTACTTCAAAATATTGATGTTGACCAAAAATTATGAAGTTTGACTATATGTTGGCCACAATTGACTTTTTGTCCAATACAGTTGAACTTCAACCATCTAAGGCATTGGATGAGCAATTTTGACTTGTAAGTCTTGAAACTTGACATGGTGATCCCTTGAAGCATATGATGAGGTATGATGTCCACTTGAAGCATTGGAAATCCATTTTGACTTGAGAGTAGCAAAACCCTAGTTTGGATTGATTGTTTAGGAGAGGGTTTGTCTGGTCAACCCTTGTGAAATCCTTGAGTATGGAGTTGTGAATTGTCTTGAGAAGTAGGAGGGAAAATTTTGGGGTATGACAGTTTCCCCTGTTCAATCTTCTTGTACCGGAAGGGTTAGATTGGTATTCTTTCCTTTTGTGACCTGAATGTTGAAGATGATTCAACACTCGAGTACACTTGAAAATTTGCACTCGCTGTTGTATGGAATGGGATTGTCAGTTGACGATGCGCTGGAATAGGCTTATAGATGCCATTTGGAGAATTTAATGCTAGAGAGTGAGTCGTACGCTAGACTCTGCGTTTGTCTTTTGGATGAGAGAAATATCGGAGATGGGATTAAAGATGTCATCCGGAGAGATGAAGATGTGTAGTCGGAGATGGGCTTAAGATGCCATCCGGGGCGGTTGATAATAAGAGAGAATCAGAATAAACCTTTGTCTTGGAGATTTTTTAGATGAATAGTGGTCAGCATGTAGATAGTTTTTCCGTCTTGTTTCGGGTGTTAATCTATGATCTGTTGTCTAGAAATTATTTGCATGTTCGTTCAGATAGTTCTCCCGTCTTGTTTAGGGTATTAATCTTTAACCTTCCGTTTGGAAAATAGATTTTACCTGATGGGGAAATAAATCTTGACAGTATATGGTTAGTTCCATGCAGATTATGATGCATGCGAGTATATGACAATGTTCGTGAATGATATATGAATGACGTATGAATGTTGATGTTGTGGTATTTCAAAATATATCCATCTTGAGGAAGATAGGATCGTTCTGCTAGAGATCTTTTGATCTCTGCTTGGGGATGAAGTTGTTGAAAACCATGACTGGGGAACAAGAGAGATGTGAATTCCTCCAAAGCATTATCTGACCAAGTTTCGAGTCTGGATATTGCTGCTGTTGGAGGAACAATAATCATTGAGAGATACTCAATTGAGGATGAATATCTTGTGTGTAGACCATGCTTGGGGGGACGATGTGATATGGAATAACCTGTTACTGCTCGGAGACTGACGTAATGTATTACTGCTTGAGAATGTAGATAAGTCTGATAGGATCCCTGCTCGGTGACTGACGTGATGAATATAGAGGATCATCGCTCGGGGACCAACGTGATGAAGTTGAAGCTAATAGGATCACTACTCGGGGACTAATGTGATGAAGTTGAAGCTGATGAAGCTGATAGGATCGATGCTCAGGGACTAATATGATGAAGTTGAAGCTAATGAAGCTGATAGGATCACTGATCAAGGACTAATGTGATGAAGTTGATAGGATCACTGCTTGGGGACTAATATGATGAAGTTGATAGGATCACTGCTCGGGGACAAATATGATGAAGTTGAATCTGATAGGATCATTGCTCGGGGACTAATGTGATGAATGTTAAAGTGTTTGAACACTGTTGGGAGGAGATGATAATGTAATACTTCATTGGAGAAGATTTGTCTTTGTAGGGAGAGCGATGCCTTTGTGGGGATTGTAGAGATGATCTTGTGGAGATATTTTTCTTGTGAAAGTGACTCTGTGAGCATTGTATTGGTGAATTTAGTTGTCATCTCAATTCCTATAGCTTGTAGTCATTACTATTTCTGTTCGCTTTTCATATGTTTGTGAATAGATGTTTATTGTCAGATGCATATAATTATTCAAAGCAATCATTGGACTTTATGCAAAAAAAACAATGAAATTGGAACTGGAAAAGAGGAATTCACATTAAATTTGAAAAGTGGCCTATAGTCAGGCAATTTGTATACAAAGAGACAAATATCCTGGTAAGAGGAAATTGCCAGAATAGTGAAAAGCTATGTGGAAACAATCTTGTCGAGTTTCAACTATGCTATTGCTCATATATTTTCGACTATCTCATCTCCTTGCTGTCAGGAGAAAGTGATTGAACTAATTTGCGTCATTCGAATCTTGAAGCTGATAGTAGCGTAGTCTGTAAGTAGGTGATCTGGACGAGACATAGTCGTACGCTTAAATCCCTAAATTTTGCCTAGAACTCCCTTTCGGGTTTTCAGTCTACCGGGATACCCTTTTTTGCCCAAGCCGTCTTTGCAGGTTTTCGACTTGCCGGGTGTATATTTTTGTATATATAACCTTAACGTTTGCCCGAACCTTTTTGGTTCTCCAGGATGCCCTTATTTTTGCCTAGGCCAGTCAACCTAGCGGGTCTCGTTTATGCATAGTATTTTTTGACTATGTCTGTGTTCACAGGGTGCGAGAAGTCTTCTCCATCCATAGTGCTTAGTAATATCGCTCCGCCGAAAAATACTGTTTTGACTACAAATGGTCCCTCATAAGTGGGAGTCCATTTGCCCCTGGGGTCACCTTGTGGAAGAATGATGCGCTTGACTACTAGATCACCGACATGGTAAACTCGGTGCTTGACTTTCTTATTGAATGCTCTGATCATCCGCTTTTGGTATATTTGTCCATGGCAGATGGTTGCGAGCCATTTTTCGTCGATCAAGTTGATATGGTCAAGGAAAGTCTGGACCCATTCGTCTTCGTCTAACTCTGCGTCATGGAGTACTCTAATTGAGGGTATCTAAACCTCGATAGGTAGGACTACTTCCATACCATATACGAGAGAGAAGGGGGTTGCCCTTGTAGATGTTGGTATTGTAGTGCGATAACCGTGGAGAGAAAATGGCAACATCTAATGTCAATCCTTATAGGTCACTGTCATCTTCTGTATGATCTTTTTGAGATTCTTGTTGGCGGCTTCCACCGCGCCATTCATTTTTGGCCAATATGGAGAAGAGTTGTGATGCTTAATCTTGAACTGTGTGCATATTTCGATGATCATTTCGTTATTGAGATTGGTACCATTGTTCGTGATAATCCTTTCGGGGACGCCATACTGACAAATAAGATTATGCTTGATGAATTGAGCCACAACATTCTTGGTGACAGATGTGATCGAGGTTGCTTCTACCAATTTAGTAATGTAATCAATAGCGACGAGGGTGAAACAATGTCCATTGGAAGCGATGGGTTTGATCTCTCCAATCATGTCAATGCCCTGTATTGCGAAAGGCCACGGAGAGGTCAGAACATTCCATGGAACTGGAGGTATGTGCACTTTGTCTGCGTATATCTGGCATTTGTGACAAGATCGAACATAGCGGTAACAATCAGCTTCCATGGTGGACCAATAGTAACCTGCTCTTAGAATCTTCTTAGCCATTATATGTCCACTAGAGTGGGTACCTAATGCGCCTTCATGTAACTCTTCCATGATTAATTCCATTATTTTCTGATCTACACAGCGAAGTAAGCACAAGTCGTGATTGCACTTGTATAAGATGCAATTGCTGAGAAAGAATTTGGAGGCGAATCTTCTTAAGAACTTCTTATCATTGATAGATGCCTCTGTGGGATATTCTTGAGCCTCGAGCTACCTCTTCACTTCGTAGAACCAAGGTTTCTCTTCTTTTCCTTCGGTATCAAGTTCACAACAGTATGTTGATTCGTCTAGCCTTTCAATAGTAATTTAGGGAGTTTCGTTGTCCCATCTGACCTTGAACATAGATGACATGGTAGCTAATACGTCTTCCAGCTGATACTCTTCTCGTGGGTTGTGATCAAAAGTGATTTCTTCAAAGTAAGGGATCAAATTCAACACATGCTCTCGATATGGAATGAGATTTGGATGCTTGGTATCCCAATTGCCTTTAATCTGATTGATCACCAAAGCTGAGTCTCCATACACTTGCAAGAATTTGATTCTTAAGTCAATAGCAGCTTTGATACCCATGATGCATGCTTCGTATTCGGCCATATTGTTGGTGCATTCGAAACATAGTCTGGCAATCAAAGGCGTGTGTCCGCCTGTAGGAGATGTAATGATGGCGCCGATACCATTGCCAAGTGCGTTTGAGGCACCATCAAAGACCATGGTCCATCGGGATCCTGGTTCAGGTCCTTAGTTTGGTCCAGGTTCTTCGTAATCAATGACTAACATAATATCCTCATATGGAAACTCGAAATACATAGATTGATAGTCATCTATGGCTTGATGAGCCAAATGATCGGCTACTATACTTCCTTTGATCGCCTTCTGAGTAGTATACTGGATGTCGTATTCGGTCAAGATCATTTTCCATCTTACTATTCTTCTGGAGAAAGCGGGTTTCTCGAATATGTATTTTATCGGATCCGTCTTAGAGATCAACAAGGTAGTATGATTCAACATATACTATCTTAGTCGGCGAGCAGCCTAAGCCAAAGCGCTGCATGTTTTCTCAAGCTGTGAGTATCTTGTTTCACAGTCGGTAAACCTTTTGCTAAGATAGTATATTGCATACTCTTTTCGACCAGACTTGTCATGTTCCCCAACACACACCCCATTGAGTTCTCTAATACTGTTAAGTACATGATAAGAGGTCTTCCTTTAACAGGTTGTATCAGGATAGGAGGATTTTGTAGGTACTCCTTGATTTTGTCAAAAGCTGTCTGGCAATCGTTGTTCCATTTCACTACCTGATCTTTCTTCAGTAACTTGAAGATTGGCTCACAAGTAGCAGTTAGATGTGTAATGAATCTGGAAATGTAGTTTAGTCGTCCCAAGAAACTTCTAACTTCCTTCTCGGTGCGGGGAGCTGGCATCTCATGAATAGCTTTAACCTTGGAAGGGTCAACTTCAATACCTTTACCACTGACAACGTATCCTAGGAGTTTACCGGATCTGACTTCAAAGGTGCACTTGTTAGGATTAAGCCTCAGTCTGTACTTCTTTAGTCTGTCAAACAGTTTTCGCAAATGATCGAGATGTTCTTCTTCAATTTATGATCGAGCTATCATGTCGTCGATGTAGACCTCTATCTCATGATGAATCATGTCATGGAATAAAGCTACCACGGCACGTTGATATGTGGTGCCAGTGTTCTTCAGTCCGAAAGGCATGACTTTGTAATAAAAGGTGCCCCATTGTGTAACGAAAGTAGTCTTTTCCATGTGTTCGGGAGCCATTTTGATCTGATTGTAACCGGAGAAACCATCCATGAAGGAGAAAAGATTGTGTTTAGCGGTGTTATCAACCAGAACATCAATATGAGGAAGTGGAAAATCGTCTTTCGGACTTGCTCTGTTCAGATCTCGGTAGTCCACACACATACGTACTTTGCAATCCTTCTTAGGTACGGGCACCACGTTCGCAACCCACTGGGGATAAGAAGTAACGGCTAAGAAACCGACATTGAACTATTTCATAACTTCAGCTTTGATTTTCTCGGACATCTCAGGACACATACGACGAACCTTCTACTTCACATGGAGAAAAACTTCTTTTGTTGTTAGTCGGTGTACCATAGTGTCAATGTCTAAACCTGACATGTCTTCGTAGGACCAAGCGAAAATCTCGATATAGTCTCGCAGCATCTGGACCAATCTCTCTTTGACATTGCTCTCAAGACCTGCTCCGATCTTGATTTCCTTTATGTCTTCATCAGTACCTAGATTCACAACCTCGGTTGGCTCCTCGTGTGTCTCTATAACCTGTTCTTCCGGTTGTAGTAGTCTAGAAAGTTCTCCTGGCACTTCACAATGTTCCTCACCTTTGTCTTTGGCTTGGTAGATCGGATTATCGAAGTCATATTTAGCAATAGCAGAGTCGTTATCGACGAGATTCGAAGTGAATCTGCAGTGTATTATGTGGTTGTATGTAAGAACACATAGCTTTTTGAGAGGGTGATAAAGTAAAAAGAAAGACAAAGAGAACAATATTTGAATGCAAAAGTCCAATGATTTATTGAATGAAAATATAGGAATGACAAATAATAAACATCACAAACGAGCCGTGGTGCCCCGGGCAAGGCACTAGGCTTAAAGTTTATTGTTCGAAAGCATAAAAGTATAAAAAGCAATTACTCCTATCTTAAAGGAGATTGGTATAACATCTTCAGTCTTCCAATTTTTGAGTCCGTCGTCAGGAGTTGGGAAGATCCATTTGTTGATGTCGAAGTCGCCATTGTCGTCTTCTATAGCATGGACTCCGCTCTTGTTGATGTGGAAAGGAAGTTTGCCGGAACATTTGCGGCGTATCATCTTCTGACCTTTGATAGTGAAGCCTAAACCAGTCTTGTCAGATTTGAATGGAAAATCGGGAGCTGACCCCAAACAGTACAATCTCCTTCTTCAACCACAGCTTTGGTGTCCTTTAGTGAGGCCATCTTCGGTGGAACTCTAGTAACTTTCAAGAGTGACAGGAGAATCAACAGGCATGACTCGTGGAATTGCTTTGAAAGCTTGACAGGGGGTTTCGATGAATTCACCTTCCATTTCGATGTATCAAAATGACTGTAGATGGCTTACCATATATTCTTCTTCACCACCTACTATAACAATCTTCCCCTTCATTGGGTACTTCAGCTTCTGTTGTAGGGTAGAGGTGATAGCGCCTGCCTCATGTATCCAAGGGCGTTCGAGTAGGCAAGAATAAATTGGACGAATGTCCATGACAAAGAAATTAGATTCAAAAGTCTGGGAACCGACTTTAACTGGCAGGTTGAGCTCTCCAAGTACTATTCTTTTCGAACCATCAAAAGCTCTTACGATTATGTCACTGGGCCTTAGGACCACTTCTTCAGCATTAAGTCGGTCGAGAGCGCTCTTTGGCAGAACATTCAGAGCAGAACCAGTATCCACCAATATGGGAGACAATGTAGTGCCCTTGCATTCATGGAGATGTGCAAGGCTTTGTTGTGTTTCCTTCCGGCAGGAGTTAAATCAGCATCAGAGAAACCTAAACCATTATTGACGGTCAAGCTAGAAATACAACCTTCAAATTGATCAGCAGTAGTGTCTTGTGGTATGTGAGCATTCTTTAGAAACTTTAGTAAGGCTTTAGCATGAGCCTCAGAGCACAATAGCAGAGCTAACATGGATATCTTGGATGGAGTTTGTCCCAACTGTTGCACCACATTGTAGTCGCTCTTCTTGATGATCTTCAGAATTTCCTCCATTTCTTTCTTGGAGGTATCCTCAACAACATCCTTTGGTACTTCTCTTTGAGCAGGATGAGTTACTGGTTCTTTCCGTCTCGCTTCGGGAACTAGTTCAATAGAAGGAATGCGAATTGGCGTAGTAGTGTCTTTCGGAGGATAGATCTCTGGAGAAAATACTCTTCCGGTTCTGGTTACCTTGCTTGATCCGGTGATATTGTCGATGTCAGGATCGGTAACTTCAACTGCAATGTCTTTAATGGCCAAAGGTTCTTGCTTGACGCCATGATAGTAAACTTTGGCTCCATAATTCCAAGGTATAGATCTGTTAGAGGAATATGGTATTGGTCGGGGAGAGGTCATAATGAGAGGTGCCACTCTTGGCTAAGGATCGACAGAGGTTATCCTTATCGTGTTCACATCAGCATACTCTTCTGGGTAATCGTCTTCCCATCCGGTTTACTTGATGTCTTCGATTGGAATCTTGTAACTTTCGGGAGCGGTATATTTAACCATGAAATCAAACTTTCCACTTGGCTGCCCCAAGGTATCCCAGACTTCTGGTATGGCTTCGCTTACGTCTTCGATCTTCAGACTTTTAGAAACGTCTTCACACAGATTCTCCACTGATGGAGGTTTCAGAAATAACACTTCTCGGTTGTCCATCATCCGTTGAATACACCTTTTCAACCAAGCACATCCGTTAGATTCAGACGCACACCAACGACAGTTATCAGGGCATCCTGGAAATACACCGGCTGGCAGCAAATCTTTCTTGACAGTCATCAGAGAAATAGTCAGCTCGTTCACATCATAAACATAGGAGTCATCGTCAATAGCATAGGCACTTTTACCATGGTCAGGCATTGGTGTGTTGATCACATTCAGAGTTTCGACAGGAGGGTCGAATTTAATTTCCCTTGCTTTAATCATGTCTTAAATATTGTTCTTCAGAGCCCAACAGTTGTTGGTGTCGTGCCCTGGGTTGTTGTTGTGGTATGCACACCTTGCATTAGGATTGTACTTTGGAGAGGAAGTGTTGACGTGTTGAGGAGGATCCCTCAAATTAATGAGCTCTACTTTCAACGTGTGTTGCAATGCTTGAGACAATGGCATGTTGATCTTCGTAAACTGTCTTCATGGCGCGTTCTGCATACGTGTGTTGTCTCATTGAGGTTGCGCTGGTGTTGGATTGAAGATCACAACTGCCCCCACATATTGAGTGTGATCAGCTTTGTCACGACTCTTCTTACCATACACAGCATTGGCTTCTTTCTTACTGTTCTTGCAGGAAAAACCTCATGTAGGATCTTAAGGGATTCGGAGGCTCATACAAGGATGAATGGCCTCCAAGCTATGGGTCTAGCTTACCCCGCCGTCGGGAGCCCTTAGAGATGAAGTATTTGATCCCTCTTGAGCAGGTGGCTAAGAGAGGTCATGAGAGAATGAATCTTTTCTATGGCCCTGAGGCCTCCTTTTATAACATAGTCATCACTAATGATCATAATGATGTAACCGTTCATTAATACTTGAAACCGCTACTTAATCATTCGTAACGTCCGTAACTGTTCCATAATTAGCGTAACGGAAGCCAGTCCGACCTCGGGGCTTCGCCGAGGAGCTCACCGATTACCGATGTAAGATTCTTCCCGGGGCTGACCCGTTCTCCTATCGCAATTCCGGGAATCATGCCGGATAAGGGCCTCACATCTCAGTCCGAGATCCATCCCGGATGTCTGCAAACCCCCCCCTCCGGTCTTACTTCTCGGCTGGGAAATTTATGCATGAACATAAGCCCCCCGAGCATATGGTTTCTAGACCTTGAAGCCTTATGCTCGATTTTAATAGAAACATAAACTTTGACCCAGGCCGGACCTCCAATACCAACCTGTGCTTTAGTGTGAATTTGCACACAGTGGTTTACCATTCTTTGCTTTTGAGGTTTTTTATTGTAACGCACGTCGCTGGAATCGACACTCCAGCGCGTAACGCTCGTTTTTAGCCCGGGCAGGATCCCAGGACGCATGGCCGGGATAAAAAATTCCTTTCGACCTCACACCTCGGCTCGGAGCAGTAAAATATATAGACAGACTAGCCCCCGAGTATCTTGAGTCAAGGCTTTGGTGAAAATGTTTTGACGGAATCCAATTAAGGTCCTTCGCCTTATATGCCTGGTACAGACAGAGCTTTTAAGGTTGCTCGTGAACGATTTTATGTTATGCTTCTAGCCCGCAAGCCATAGGGTGTAGCAAACAACTACCCTGATGGCTTGGACGAGTACGTAACAATTTGTTTCACAATGTTTTCCTATCCTCGTCGCTGAATCGATACTCCAGATTAACCCAAACATAACGCTTGTTCTTAGTCCGAGCTGGACTCAGAATTTTGTCGGGCTATTGGTAGTAAGACTTAGCTTAACTAGACCATCCCCTGAGTCACATGATGCATCAAGCAGGCTATACTGGCTTTTTCAAGCACATAACAACTGTTCATGACACCACTTCAGTTTTTTACCGCTTTAACGCGTTAGATACAGAGCCCCCAAGCGGGTTGGCTGAATTTAGAGGTTCAACGCCACTAAGTTGATCCGAGATAAGACCAGAGCTCCGTGACTCACCTGAAGTTGGAGGTATCACTACCGCTAAGAGTTGACCCGAGACGGAATCAGAGCTCTTGGTAGCTCACCTGAGGCTTCAACGCCACTAAGAGTTGATCCGAGATAGGACCAGAGCTCCGTGACTTGCCGAAAATTATAGGTATAACCGCCATTTTAGGAGTTGATCCGAGACGGAATCATAGTCCAGGCGAGGTTTGAAACCTTTGAAGGTTGTTCCGAGTAGCAACACCGTTTTTGAAGGTTGTCCCGAGTAGGAACAGAGCCTTTTGAGGTTCAGAGCCTCTATAGGGATGATCCGAGACGGATTCAGAGCCCAACCGAGGTTGACCTGAAGGTTCAGAGCCTCTACCAAGGTTGACCAGAGGGTTCAGAGCCTCTACCGAGGTTGACCAAGGGGTTCAGAGCCTCTGCCGAGGTTGACCAAGGGGTTCAGAGCCTCTGCCGAGGTTGACCAGGGGGTTCAGAGCCTCTGCCGAGGTTGACCAAGGGGTTCAGAGCCTCTGCCGAGGTTGACCAAGGAGTGATCCGCATAGGAACAGAGCCTTTCCGTGACTGAAAGACGATCATAGACCGAGCTTAGCAGTACGTCGCCAATGGGTTCAGAGCCTCTGCTGAGGTTGACCAAGGAGTGATCCGCATAGGAACAGAGCCTTTCCGTGACTGAAAGACGATCATAGACCGAGCTTAGCAGTACGTCGCCAATGGGTTCAGAGCCTCTGCCGAGGTTGACCAAGGAGTGATCCGCATAGGAGTAGAGCCTTTCCGTGACTGAAAGACGATCATAGACCGAGCTTAGCAGTACGTCGCCATATCCGAGTCTTGAGGTGCGGAGCACTTTTATCTGTTTCATCCTATGTAGTTTTTATAAACTATAATTAATTCCAAGATGCCTCTTCCCTCACACAGGAAGGTAAGACGACACCTTTACACAATGGTATTTTAAACAATATTGTAATTTCTTACAAAATTTCAACAGTTCAATCTACCCGGCTTTTTGCTGTCTTCTCTTCTATCATTCTTGATCGGGATGGTTATATGATCCCCCCAAGTGTGAGGTTTTGTTGGAACAAAGTGAAATGCTTTACTCCAGAGCCATCCCGGCTAAGGAAAGTTTTACTTCTAAGTACTCTTCGGATGTCTTTTATTTATTTGTGAGCGACTATACCATAAACCTCGCCAACTACATTGGTTTGGTTAATAATCCCGGAATAATATCCTGTTTCTCCAACACGGTAAAACAAGCTATCCCTTTTCCATTCTCATTAATATGAACTTTGAATATATTTATCCGAGAAAGACTAAACCTCAACTTGACACCATAGTCTTGTATGATTATTTGTGCCAAGTTCCCTCAGAATCTGGATTATCCTGATGAGCCATGAAAAGTCATAAGTTAAGACATAATTTTAATTCAGATGTATTTTATTATCGACGCCTAAAATACACAAGATAATTTTCAAGAGATAGCATTCTAATGTATTCCAAGAGATAACATTCCAACACATTATTATCACCTCCAAGGAACATAATTCAAGAGTTAACTATCTTTAATTAGCAAGATACGTTATACCAAAGCACATATTGTGTTCTTGTCCATTTCTTTATCCACGTATACACGAACATATATATGATGAATGTCTGGCCTGCTACATATGATTTTATATTATTTTCTTCTAAGTGTTTCTACAAGCAGTAATAACTATAGATTACTTACTCTCATATACTTCATCATGTGACAATAATTTCAACAAGACATGACTTTGGCGAGAATGGAAGAAACATCTTATCCTAAACCTTGATATTTTATTTTTGTGTTTCGCGAATGCTACTGTTCTTTACTGCCAAGGCTTATTATTAATATTTCTCTTGAAATACTCATGACGAAACATAAACAGGACAAGGTCGAACGTATACCTTAAAACAACTATTGTCAAAATATTTCAGATCAATCCTAAAATGGTTCTAAAAGAATTATTCAATTTGTTAATCACCTCATGGGAAAACTAGTAATCAGTAACATAGACCAAATGCAAATAACACCTCATGCTCATAGTGATATATATCATAAAAGCACACATGAATCACAGGAATTTAGAAAGAGATCGCTTGACTTATCTTTTAATGGTTGTGTCCGCACTAAATCTTGAGTTTTGAAATTTCTTGAGGCTCCGTTGACTACGCCGCCCGCCAATAATTTTATCAGTATTTTATTATAACATCTAGCCGGTATGATCCGGACGATATTGCTTTCCGATCAACACCGCAGTATTCTGGCATATTCGATATAGCTTTCGCCGTAGAAGTTTTGAGCAAGCAATTCAAGGAACCCAATTGACCGACTTGGTTCAACTCGCGTTGAATAGCTGCAAGAGGGATTGCACACATCCCGACTGTCGTCTCCGGTCTTGGAAACTGGCGCAATGCACTCAGGGGGATAACATTGTGGAATCTGACACCAGGAGCTAAAACAAGACCTCCAATGGCAACTAGTACTTATTCGGCCTTGTTTTGAGATGCTGCTACCAAACTCGTGGCTGAAACTACACATCATATTGATAACACATAAAAAGCATGCTCCATATCGGCAGGAGGTATTTAAACGAAAACGTAATATTCAAATGCTTTTATTTTCCACAAAAAAAGGAAAACAAGAATAGACTTATCTCTCATTTGACCGCGTCGGCGCTATAATTTATAAGGATTTCCGGCTTGCAGTCGTTGCCTACGACCATTGATTTTTCCGGCCTATTGACCCATAAATTTATTGCAAATAGGTGAGAGCCGAATTGCATCATGGGCATCTTTATAACTGCGAGTTGCTTCAGCCTGATACGGCGTCGGAAATGATTTCTTCTTGGTGATTAGTATGACTGTAACAATAGCAATATCACCAAGGTCGCATTAGAGACCGTTTCTCCTCCTAACATCTTACAGTTATCGTGGGATTTAAGACCAAGTCCCTTTCAGTGTCGATGTAGACGATGCTGAGCTGTAAAGATAAGCACGATAACGCTCATGTTGTTCGTCAATCATATGTGCTGCAACTTGGGTATATCCTTCTAGTGATCTTGTTGGGATGGAACTATTACCCAGACCTTTCTATTCTACAGCAATTCTAACTCTGAGTGATCCCGTTAATCTGCGACAAAGGTGCTGGAAACCATGAAACACGGGATTTGTCGAACATCGTTGTTATCGCCATTGAGTGATGCCTATAATTGTCAGCTTCTGCCCAACTAAGAGCATCTCTGACTGCCGATATTCCTCTCCAACCTCGGGTTCGTCACAAATGATTCCAATAATCGTCACCAGCGACGTTGACCGACATAATTTTCATGACCTATCAGTCGCTAGAAAGCCTTCGTCTGTACAACTTGAGCTCATGATAATCCTATCATCCCTGCAACTTCACTCCTCGAGAGCTATCAGTTTATAACTGTTATAAAAATCCTTTATTTATATGCATTGAATGTACCTCCTTTCAATAATGATGATGTCGTTGTATGAATACCTCTTAAACACACGCTATACAGACAATGATAAATGATAATTACTTCCCAAATGATTAGTTCGAAAACTGCTGCATATAATTAATTCAATAATGATAAATGATAATTAATTTACGGCAGGGCGGCTCCTCGAATCATAACCGTTAACGTTATATACCAACTCTTCCATTAAACACAACCTATCATCATTGACTGAGTTTAACCACAAGAATATGCAAGAAATACTTATCTTTTAATATCGATGTTGTTGTCAACCCAACTTCTCGGGATCATGATCAGGCGGTGATTATAAAGTTGGTGTACTCGACTTCATGACTAATCCCTGCCGTGGACCTATTCAACTCCTGCTTTCGCCTGCTATTAACGGCGGATCTTGCAACGACTGGATGCATGACTTCCACACCGAATTGGCAAGCAAAGAGACCATAACAGTCTTTGGTTAGCAGAAGTATCAACGAATCTAAAATTGATGAACCTGTTGATCAAATCGACCCATCTGTAATGCTTGGCTGGCAGGCTTGTTACCGGGATCGAACAATATCTCCATCAAAATCGCCCCTATCGAGGTCGGAGCCGTCTTCATAGCTTGAGCTCCGAGATTGATATCGGGATCGATCTCTATGGTCGCTATCAGACTGCTTCTTCCGATCGGTAGCTGAAACCATCATATACCAGAGGTTCAGCATAGAGATCAACATATCTTCCGTAATCGATTTGAAACAGGATCAGGCCATCTTATTCCAGTGATGTTCGAAATCTCTTTTTGACGAATCTCTTGACTCTGGAGCAGATCGACCAACTACGTTGTGCTGTCCTTTTGTCAACCTATGGAGCAGATCGACCCACTTGTGCGATTTTGGATTATGATTACCATCTATAGCCGAAGGATATAAGGAATCATACCATTCTTTAGTGGCCTTGCCAACATAAATGTCTAATTGCATGTTGGACACTTGAGATATGAAGTCAAGCGATGGGCATCGGAACACCCCGAAATTCCATTTCTGCTACTTAGCTTGACTCGGCTTGACCTTTTTTGACCACCTTTTGTCGTCACCGGAGATGAACACACCAACATGACCATCGCCAATGCTTTCTGACTAAGAAACACACATGTATAACAATATTAGTATGTGAACTATAAGTCAGAGACATCACAATAACTTGTTTTTCGAAGGATTTGTTAACACAGATGCCCCATTGCATGTTAAACATTTGTCATCCAAGGATGTGTCGTAACAAATGTTCATATGGGACTAGGATGGATCTTGAGGCCCGGGAGAATTTTACCGGGGCCCCACGGTGGGCGCCAATGTTCTTGCAGGAAAAACCTCATGTAGGATCTTAAGGGATTCGGAGGCTCATACAAGGATGAATGGCCTCCAAGCTATGGGTCTAGCTTACCCCGCCGTCGGGAGCCCTTAGAGATGAAGTATTTGATCCCTCTTGAGCAGGTGGCTAAGAGAGGTCATGAGAGAATGAATCTTTTCTATGGCCCTGAGGCCTCCTTTTATAACATAGTCATCACTAATGATCATAATGATGTAACCGTTCATTAATACTTGAAACCGCTACTTAATGATTCGTAACGTCCGTAACTGTTCCATAATTAGCGTAACGGAAGCCAGTCCGACCTCGGGGCTTCGCCGAGGAGCTCACCGGTTACCGATGTAAGATCCTTCCCGGGGCTGACCCGTTCTCCTATCGCAATTCCGGGAATCATGCCGGATAAGGGCCTCACATCTCAGTCCGAGATCCATCCCGGATGTCTGCAAACCCCCCTCCGGTCTTACTTCTCGGCTGGGAAATTTATGCATGAACACTTACCACCAAAAGATCTCTTCACAACATTTGAAGATGACTCTACTTGTATTTTTCTGCTCTTGATTCCAGCTTTGATATGTTCGCCTATCAATATCAGCTCGATGAATCCGGCTGAAGAGTTTCCAATAAGATGTTTGAAGAATGGTCCCGTCAGTGTTCCCATAAACATGTCAACCAACTCCCTATTGGACAAGGGTGGTTGAACTCTGCCTGCTATATCTCTCCATTTCTGAGCATATTCTTTGAACTTCTCGTCACGACCCATAGACATGCTCTGTAGTTGCATGCGGGTAAGTGTCAATTCAACATTATATTGGTACTTCTTGTAGAAAGCATATGCTAAGTCATTCCTGGTATGAATGTGGGTACTCTCTAGCTGATAATACCACTCCAACTGAGTTCGGGATAAACTCTCTTGAAAGAAATGGATCCATAATTTCCTATCTTCAGTATGAGGAGGGATCTTCTAAACATAGGACTTCAGATGCAGCTTCGGGCAAGAGATGCCATGATACTTGGCAAAGGTAGGGACTTTGAACTTGCGGGGAATTACCACACCATGAACCAGACTCAGATCATCAAAGTTAAGCCCTGACATTTTCAGATTTTCCACAGCATTCAGACGGTCTTCTAGTTGCTTGTACTTTTCGTTGTCAGGAGGATACTGCTCGCTCACATAGTCTTCTTCTTTGTTTTCAGACTCATTATGGCTTCCTTCATTGTTTTTTATGCTTCTTTCAGTTTCACCGCTTTTGTTTGAGAATTCGAGTTGTCTGACCACCTTGACTGAACCCTTGTGATTTCTTCCATGTTGAGAATACCAATGGTCTTCTTCTTTCTGGTGATGAGCTTCTTTAGATCTTTCTGGCCTTGGGCCAAATTGGTGAACATATCCTGGAATTGTGCGTTCTGAGCCTGTAGATCTTTGATAGTCTATTTAAGAGCCATTTTCTGCAGAAATAAACAGCGAGAAAATAAGAAACCCGGTCTTCAATGTACCTGTTATGAAATGTTATGCCATAATATGCGATGTTATGCAATGCAATGTTTTCAAGGACCTTTGGAATTTAAATTTGTTAAACAAGCACAAACAAACTTTTTATTAGTTTACTTTTAGCAAGTACAAAAGAAAGTTTAAACAAATAAAAAGAAATTCCTAGAGCTTAGGTCTCCCATGGACGCTTCCTCTTTGTGTTGAAGTAAGTATTGATCCTTCGCTCCTCGTGAAGTAGCTTCGTCAGCTCCAACACTCTTTTCTCGCTTGAATGGAATTGAGCTTCGAATATATCCCTTTCTTCCTTAAGCTGAATCCAGGATCTCTTCAAGTCTTCGAAATCAGTAGGCATGTCTGGATGGAGAATGGTATAGGGTTCGTCACCTTCAACAACAGGTTCCATAACCACTGGTAGGATAGCTGTAAACGACATCACGAGGTTTTGAGTTCGAGATTGCACCCATTTGAGGTAAGGCTCCCAAGGAATGGAATTTTTGTGCCCCAAAATCTTGGAATCAGTCTTCTTCACCTTGCCCCAAGCGTGGACAAATCTTCGACGGTAGTTCTGGAGATCGTTTTCGTAGTCAAACACAATGTCTTGGAGAAGCATATCATGAGGACCATCTCTTCGAGCATAACCAAACTGACGTAGAGCTAGTGAAAGGTTGTAAGTGATACCTCCCCTTATGCCAAGGAGTGGTACATTAGGGAATTCCCCATAACTCTCAATGAATGTGAAGTCCTTTTGAGAAATGACACCAACAGATATTTGAATGAGAGAGTGATATCAGCCTTTGAGACCACTTCAATCTTTGCTTGTTCTTCATTACTGATTGAGGAAGGTGCAAAATAAACCACCTGGAAACTAACGGTATGCCACACATGAGAGTTCCTTGTCTTTTGATAGTACGAGGGTGGAGAGAATGCAGAATATCCCCAAGTAAGGTAGGCACAAGTTTACGAGTGAGGAATATCTTGATGGTGTTTACGTCTATGAACTGATCTAGATTAGGAAATAACACCAAGCCATAGATTAACAAGGCCAAAATGTCTTCGAATGCATGGAAACTCATAGCCTTTAGGAATTCTCGAGCTTTCTTTATCAAAAACTTAGCAAGCAAACCCTTAACTCCGCTTCTTGTTTCCCAATTAGCTTCAATGTCTGATCGCTTTAGATGTAACGCTGATGCGATGTTCTCGTATTTCAGAGCTTTTTCTGAACCGGTGAATGGTATCTGATCAAGGATAGGTATCCCAAGTAGCTTAGAGAACTCTTCCAATGTAGGCACCAACTGATAGTCTGGGAATGTAAAGCAGTGATGTTTCAGATCGAAGAACTGGAATATAATATGCATCATATCTCTTCAAAACTGGAGATAACCAAGTCAAGTAGATAACCATGCCTTTTGATAAACTGAGCAGGATCAGGAACTTTTGAAACTAACTCTTTAAGTTGAGAAGGTATACCCATGAAGTTGATTCGGATAGTCTTCCTAGAAGCCATAACTCTTAAAAAACAAAGCAAAGATAAATTCCTAGGTCCTTGAAATAGTTAGAAATGATATAATGTCATGATGTTATGATGTCATGTTTAAAACAAGTAGAAAGCACAAGCAATTCACACAATAGCCTTAGGTTTAAGGCTTGCATGAGGTATATGTGTCTACCCTACCAGAGTTTAAGTGGGTTCAACCTGTCCTATAAAAGTAACCGGGTTCTAGGAATCTCATATCATTGATCTTTCTCGTAGGCTTTATTTCAATACGACTACCAAGTGGTCGACCGAAACATCCCGAAAGTTGAATCTTAATGAGCGTAGCATCGAGTGTCAACCAACCTCACTCTGCACCGAAGCCGGCCATTTCACTACCTTCTAATGGGCAAGATGGGTCAATTAGGGTTCTAAAAGTTGAGTTAGTGTTTATGACACCACGCAGACGCCAAATACTTTCCTCAACTGAACATGAGGAGCATCGGGACATCCAAAGTGTCGCACTAACGTAGCCATCATTTTGACTATTTCGGTATACGCCTAACGATCGCGCTGATATATTGCTACTTACTTAAGGAAACCTGGATTCGAGTGTAGGATCCCCCACAAATATAATACCCAAGCAACCCTTAAAATAAAGCAGACAAGTCAAACAAAAAGCAGTAAAGTGATCTAAAAACCCTAAGGTAGTCTCTCTTTGGGATTATCCCCAGCAGAGTCGCCAGTTCTATGATACGGTGGGAGAACTGACTTGTTTGTTTTGAGTTTTATCGCAAATGTTGCGGATAGCAAGAGTCGCCACCAACTTTTATTTTATCCAATTAAGGGAAGGTGAAAAGAACAGGAAAATACCTTCGTTAGATTCTGAGTACGGGAGGCAGTTATGAAAAGGGAAGGTGTTAACACCCTTTCCATCCGTAGTTATCTACGGGCTCTTAATTGCTTAGCTCACTTTATAAATTGATTTTTTTGTGTGTCTTTGAAAAGATGTTTTTGAAAAGGCATTTCACTTTGACTTCTTAATGATTCTCGCTGGAATGTATACGAAGTGTCAGAAATGTTTGGTTTTGGAAAATGTTTAACTTTATAATGATTCACGCTGGAATGTATACAAAGTGTTTGAAAAGTTTTCGAAAATAGTGTGAGGTGTAAAAAGTATTTTTAATTGATTGGACCAAGTAAAAGAGTCTTATTTACCTACTTAGAATGGTCGTTTCCATATTATTTTGCTTCCTTTAGAATAAGGCTATCCATTCCATTAGTTGGTAGGTAATCTTATTAGTTTGGTGTAAAGGGACACTCGAAGGGTCATCGTATGGTCATAGAAGGCAACATGGAGGGATATCTTAGCATATTCGTAGGGACGATCATCACTTTTCGTAGGCAACAACCGAGAGACGAGATCATGTATTTGTAGGCAACAATCGAGGGTCATCGAGGGACAATGATATTTGATTCGAAGGAACTATGATGATATTGTTCGTGAGCGTCTTAGCTAAGATATCCCGACGTTCGAGGGACATGACCATGTATTCGAAAGGCAACGAAAGAGGATACTCTAAGGTGGATGCTTGTGTGAAGAGTGTGTTGTATTCAGATATTTTATCTTGATGTTAGAAGTGATCTATGTTGTTTGATTTAATCTTGCCATACACACCTACTTACTAGCAGTTAAATATGTACTGAAATTAAAGTGCGGAAATGTCTAGTGCGGAAAGTAAAGTGCGGAAAGTAAATCCTACGCTATTACATAGCTTTGGGGCAGATACATAATATAGGAGTGCAAAAAGTAAATCTTAATTAAGCTAAAACAAATGCAAGAAAGATCGAATAAGAAAAAATAATGTTAGTGAAAAAAGAAAATTTTTGAATTAGGAAAAAAGTGTTAGGGTTAGTAAACCTAATTAAATGAGAAAAATAATTTTGGGATTTTTCTGGATTAATTTGATATGGAAAAAGTAATTTTAAAGTTAATTTTCGATTAATTAACAATTAAATAAAATATGAGTGAAAAATAATATTTTTTGATGAAAAAAAATTAAATTAAAGTTTTTCTAACCTAATTATGAAAAGAAATATTTTTTGTGATTTTTTTTGTATTAAAAAAAGGTTTTGAAAAGAAAATAAATTGGAAAAGAAATAATAGGAAAAATATGAAAAAAGGGTTAGTTTGCAAAGATGTAAAAAATAATGGACAGAGCCAGCGATCGAACCCAAGCCCTTTCCCTCACATGCGCGCTGCCTTACTAACCGAGCTAGCTGCCAATGGTGTTAATATAACGAAACAAAAAGATTATAAGTGAAAACGAAAATTTGAAATTTAATTAAAACAAGAAAACGCGCGCAGGAGCCTTCTTCTTCCTTTGGAACACAGACTTTTACCCACGGTTCTGGTTTGTGGCTAAAGCCTATAGTGACGGCTTTGTCTATCACTACAGCACCTGCAAAATCATTAATCAAGCAATTCACAATATAAATTCATGACGAGACCATAGATCGATTGTAATCTATCCTCTGAACACAACAATGCCCTCAGTTTCGTCCAATTTTGGCTATTCTGAAAAACCCCAAATTAAGGTTTTAAACCCTAGCCATGGCAAGTTATGATCCCTACATCTAAACTTCAATTAAACAACCCAGATAGCTTCGAAATAGTCAGACAAACACAAATATATGATCAAATCTTATTGAAATGCATGAATATATGAAATCGATTTTGAGTTTTGAAGAGCAAACCGTGATACTGGATTTTGTGATTATGGACGTGTTGCTGGCTTGTGAGTATCTGGAATCCATCAGAGGAACACCAGGAAGCTATTTGAATGCTTGGAATGGCCTGGATCGAAGCAAGACTTTGGCTGCCAATTGCTTGAAACACGATTTTTTGAAGCTTTTTTAGGGTTCTTGGAGGAAAGGGTTTCGTCCTTGTTGCATCTAGGATCAGTGTGTATATATACTAGAGTGAATTAGGTCAAGAATCATGAAGGAATTATATGCCAATCAATGAGAAAATATTTGATTTGTAATGAAACCAAATATAGCGTTTTTTGAATCAATTTCAATCAATTCTCTTGCCAATCTCAATAATTTCGAAAACGACAGCTTGTATGGTTTGGTTGGACCTCAAGAATGATAAAAAAATCCACCTTGCATTTAATGTTTTGATTTTATATCTTTTATTTTAATTAAATTGGTTTTAAATGAATAAAAATCTAAAATAAATAAAAATAAAAGATAAAAGGCGTGGCCTTGGGCTTGGACGTTATAATTCAAATAAGAAACAAGTTTGAACCAAGAAAGGTTAGGCCCATTTAGAAATAATTTGATTTTTTCAAGTATTTCTCTTCATGCACCTCCTCAAAAATGTCAACCTTGCACAATTTGTATCTTGCTCAATTTTCAATGTTTTTGGGTGTTCTTGGACTTTTTAGAAATCTCAAGATATCCACTAAAAACTCCTTTTGGTTTCATCTTTATTGAAGTTTCCATGTTCATGAACACTTCTTTGCAAAAAGATGACTTTTTGTTGACTTTTAAAAGGACCTGTAATGTTTTGATCCATACCCTCTAAATGAAGCATTTTTTACCAAACATTGTGAGACGGGAAGTTGTAGAGAATTGAATTCCCTTCAAAATGAGCTTTGGTGGAAATAATTCTGATAAAGTATGTGAAAGTTATGCCTGGTCAAAGTTCTGTTGACTTTTATCTAAAAAACCCTAATTTAGAAACTTTGACTTTTGATCAAATCTTGACTTTTCTTGAGGAATCATGGTCAACCCTTGATCAAATGATGAATATTACTTCAAAATATTAATGTTGACCAAAAATTATGAAGTTTGACTATATGTTGACCACAGTTGACTTTTTGTCCAATACAATTGATCTTCAACCATCTGAGCAATTGGATGAGCTATTTTGACTTGTAAGGCTTGAAACTTGACATGGTGATCCCTTGAGCATATGATGAGGTATGATGTCCACTTGAAGCATTGGAAATCCATTTTGACTTAAGAGTAGCAAAACCCTAGTTTTGATTGATTGCTTAGGAGAGGGTTTGTCTGGTCTGCCCTTGTGAAATCCTTGAGTATGGAGTTGTGAATTGTCTTGAGAAGTAGGAGGGAAAATTTTGGGGTATGACAACTGTCCTTAAGAATTTATTCACCTCATAAGCTTAATCCCCCAGGATTCAACAGGTTCTTCCCAGGATTCAACGGGGTCTTCTCAGAAGTATTAGAACAACAAGAAAAAATCTTAGCTGATACATGTAATCCGGAAAAATTAGAAAGAAGAAGAAAAGGAAGACCCCATCATTTTTACGTTCCTCTCTTTTGCCCTTTTATAAGAGAAATTATTATATATGGAAGGATTTGACTAAGTCAAATCAAAATAATAAATTAAAATTATTTGACCAAGTCAAACAGTTACAAATCATAAATAAAATAGGTTTATTTAAAGTTGTTTTTCTTCAAATTTTTCACTTAAAAATTAAGATAATTTATTTAGAACTTTTGAAATATTAACAAATTTTCCAACATCACTTTCCTTATAAGTATTTCAAGCACTCTGTTTATTGTCTTAGAGTTGAAACGCAAGAGTACCTAGGATAATTCACATATGCCTTCAAGAATATGCCACATATATTACATAATATTCCCTGAATATTCTGCACAACTTAAAACAGAACTGTAACAAACTTATCAGTTCAGTAGCTTCATGTCTGATGTTTGATGTCATGACATCTTCTTCGACATGTTGTTCCAGATGTTGATTTAAATCAACACAACATGTTTAGGAATTCCAATAGGACTTTCGCTGCATTTATCCTATTGTATATTACAAAATTAATGCTAATTTACAACAACCAGAAATTTACACTTAGATACAAATACCTACTGACCCACTGAGAACCACTGATGCAATTCAAGATTCTCCTTTCTTCAATATATGAACACATCCTTGGTTCAAGTTTATAAACAAGACATGACTTTGCAATGTGTGCTTCATTTGAGTGAGTTGTATTTATCTCCTTGAGATTATCAGTTTGAACATTAACTTAAGAGTTGTCTAGATCAACACTTGTGGACTCATTGATATCTTATTTTCCTTTCTCCTCGGTCTTCAAAAGGAATGTTCCAACATTGTCTTCAACATATATCCTTTGTTTAGTAATCAAATTATCAACTACCACATTGATAGATTCTAAATTCATCCAAATTATAGAGTTAAAAACTCTATAATTTTTCCTCCTTGAAGAGTATCAATATCACTTCATCCCTTATGGGATTCTTCCTACCCTTTTGATCTTGGTCAGTCGAGTAATAGTATTTTATTCCAAAGATATGAAACTAATTGACTCTAGACTTCATTTTTTCTGTAGTTCATAAGAAGTGACTCAAGTCTCTCTTCTTAAAGTAAACCTATTATGAATGTAGCGAGAAGTATTCATGGTTTTTCTTTAAAGTACAAAGGAAAGTCCTTGGCATGAAGCATGACTCTAGCTGGTTCTAGAACGTCCTTGGTAACTTGTTCAACAATTACCCCTTGTAGAGATCATTCATGACTAATATTTTTAGAAGCACAAAATTTAGAGAATTTTATTTTCTCAAACTCTTTGTCATGTTCCCTTATAACTTTTACTATATCATCATTCTTCTCTTCTTGAATACTTTGACACAAGTCTTTGAAGATTTTAAAAGAACCTAATTTTTCTTTAAGAAAAATTATCCAAGTATATCTAGAAAAATCATCTATAAGAACATAAATATATCTTTTACCACACATGATTTCATATTGTATTGGTCTCATTATGTCCATGTGAATAAGTTCTAACAATCTGGAAGTAGTCTGATGTTGCAACATTTAGTGTGACATCATGGTTTGAGTCCTAAATTCACGCTCATAGAAGAATATCCCTTCTTCGATCTTTAGCTCTAGAATTCCTCTAATGGCTCCTTCAGATAGTAATTCCTTCATATTTTTTTGGGATGAAGGTGTTCAAGTTTCTGGTGCCATAGCTTTACTTCAACCTTACTAATTATTGAACATTAGGAATAATAAGCATTTAATTGAAATTCCCATAGATAACAATTGTCTTTATACCTTCTACCCATCATCAACACAACCTTTTTCTCATATTTGACTATGCATTCTGATTTTGAGAAAATGACTAATGATCCTTGGTCACAGAATTGACTAGTTCTAATAAGATTAGCAGTAAGTCCTTTCACATAAACAACATCTTCCAAATTATGAGAACCAACACACATAAACTTACCAACTCCTTTGATTTCACCATTAAACCTATTACCAAATCTTACAGATCCTATGGGATGAGGCCCAATATTCACCAATAACTTATAAACTCATATCATGTCCCTAGAGCACCACTATCAAAATACAAATCTTCTCCATCTGAGTCTCTTAAGGAAATATGAGCAATAAAGTTCATATCCCTATTTTTAACACTTCTCTTTTTTTATCACAAGATAAACCTTAGGATAAACTGCAGATTTTTTATATCCATACAGTTTATAACATAAATAATTGATATGACCATTCTCGTCACAATAATGACATAGCAAAGTGGATGATTGGAAACTAGATAAGATTTGATCATGTCTTCCAGGATGTTGTAATATGTTGTTGGACATGTTGATCATTCTTTTTCTTTTAGGAGGAAATGACTTATTCTCAAACACTCTTTGTTTATTATGAGACATGTAATCAATTTATGTATCTCTATCACCTTTCATCATTCAACTTTAATATTTATCTTCTTCAAAGAATCTGACATGTTATTAAGTTTGGAATTTAAGAGAGATATCTCACCTTTAAGATGTGAAACAGTACACCAGGGGTGGCAAACGGGCATGCCCTCCGCGTTTAGGCATGCCCTACAAAAGCCCACAATAAACAGGGCGGACGGTCATGTTTGAGGATGAGGGTCTAAAACCTATGCCCTCCCTGCTAAAAAATGAGTGTGAGGCGGGAAGAGCCTATGGGCACTTCACCTTTTAAGCCTAAAAATATAAATTTTTATGTTAATACTCGTGCTCGCAAAAGCCTGCCAAGAAAATGGGGCCAAAGTAACACCTTTTTAGAATTTTGTCAAATTGTTTTCCAAGTAACACAACAATATTTGACATACGTTCATAAGTATCTAAATCGTCTTGGCCTTCTTAATTTTCAGCATTGGAAACAAAAGCTTCGATCTTGTTGTTTTTTTCAAACTTGTCCATAGATGCCAACTAAAAGTTTTGAAGTGAACCAACAATTTCATAAACCCTCATGTTGCTGATGTGATGAGCCTTTTTAACGGTACTTACCTTCTTGTCAAATTTCCTAGGTAGTTACCTAAGAATCTTTCTAACCATCTTTTCTTCTAACATCTTTTCCCCCAAACAACTAGATACATTTGCTATTTCAAGAATATTCATATGATATTCGTGGATGGTCTCATCAAATTTGATCTTTAGATTCTCAAATTTAGATGTGAAAATTGAAGTCTTAACATTTTAACTTTGGATGTACCTTCGTGAGTTTTTCTGAGAATTTCACAAGCACCCTTAGCCACAATACATGTGTTGATCAACCTGAAAATACTCTTGTCCACTTCATTGAATAAAGTATGAAAAGCTTAGGAGTTTCCAAGAGTCAATTATTCATCCTCATCATTCCAATGTTCATCTAGATTTACGAACACATTCTGATCTTTGTCCTTGTTAACAGGATGCTCCAATCCTTTTAAAAATGTCTTCCATGATTTGGTGTCCATGGATTTTAGTAAAACCACAATTCTAACATAATTGGAACCATCTAATAGAGGTTGTATGTGGTTTTATCCTCCTTGTTTATCCAAAGTACTAGAAATTATTCTCCCTAGAGCTCACCCAATAGACAGAATAGGGTTCCTGCTGTGATGCCAATTGAAATTCTGGCACTACAATACAAATGTCAAGATTGATGTCTCGACACGGCCACACAATGTCTGGAAAGATGTTATGACATATGCTGACAGGAAAATCTGCTAAAACTATTAATTGCGCAGAAAGATAAATTGTAGAAATTTAAATAAAACAATCAATTATTAACCCAGTTCGGTGAAATGTCGCCTACTATGGGGGATACCAACCAAGGAAGGAAATCCACTATATATTTTAGTTAAAACCTTAACAATTGCATTTAACAATTTTTCTCCTAATCACTAACCTTTCCAACTTCTACCTAGGAACCTCCTAGATATGAGCACCTCTCAATTTCAATCACCTCAGTTATAAATAAACCAGTTACCATCCTAGTAACTAGTATGAAAGTAGAAGATTGCACTTCCAACCAACAATACTCACTTAAGACACTTAACTAAGAACAATAATCAACCCTTTACTTAAAATCTCATGGGTGAGAAAAATAGCTTGATAAACAAGCAGCAATCAATCAACTTAATGCATCAAAAGATACATGTGTGACACACAAAAAACTTAAAAGACTCTAAGAACCCTAAACCTTTATGTTGTACACACATTTTCTTCTTGTGAATTCTTCCTTTATTTAGGTCTAGAAAATCCCTTTATATACACTCTTGTAGTATGGAATTGGACTCTTCAAATAGATCTTGTCGTCCCGTTTAAAAACAACTACAAGATCTTCTCATAAAAATATGAACAAATCTTTTTAAATCTTCCTAAAAAGTCTCCATGATCATTTTTAAGAATTCCAAATAAATCTGCACTTTTCTCCTAAATAATCTTCTTGGCCTGCGCATAATGGAGATGTATATCCAAAAGGATTTCAACAAATAAAATCCAATATGTCAACAGATATACAACAACAACGTTCGGTGTACACAGTCCAAGATGTCATGACATTTGTCATTGAAATCTTGCTGAAACACCTAACAGTAAAACTGTTATGACAGTTGATGAAGATGTTAACACATCTTACACAACATCAGTATATAGAACCATATTTTAGTAAGATTTAGTCAATCATAAAAGCATAGAACTACCAATATATGTGTCATCCAAAAATATAAGTTATATATATATTTTTTTTCTTTTCCTATCATGAGATGTTGTAAATATATGGAAATTTAATTGAAAAACAAGTTTTAATTTGACCTCTTTATATTTTAAAAAGGCAACCACAATACATTAAAATACACAAGTCACATTTAGTATTAATTATAATTTTTTTAAGTTTCTTTTTACAATTTCATGAAAGCTAAAAATCATTTTATCGGTGGAAGCAAATGATGAACTTTATAAATAGATAAAACCATTTATTAAATGGAAAGCGAAGAAATATGGCTAATAATTTAAAGTTTGTTTATGCCATGATTATCATTCTTTCTTTATTTTTTGCTGCAACAAATGTCGAATGTAAGTTTTTATGTCTTTTAAATTTCCTTATTTACTTTTTACATAATATTTTTATCAATCTAATTTACATTACTTTATCATCTTTCCACCTTGCAGCGTGGAAGAACAACAATAGACATTGTTTTAGAGATTCAGATTGTCTTCAAGAATATTGTAGACGACCGATGATAAATAAATGTATCGGTAAATTGTGTAAATGTAAAGCAGTATTTCAAATACCCCTATCATAGAGTACCTTAATTGACTAAAGGAAATTTACTTCATGTAGTTATGTATGTGAGTTCTATATTGATATTTTTACTTTCTTAACTATATTTAAGTATTGTATTTTTAAGACTTTGTAATCTATGATAATATATATATGCAATAAAATAAGATATCAAATAATATTTATTTTAAACTATTTTCTTCTTTTTAGCAATTAATGTTATTTCAACCCACACCCTCACCAAATAATTTATTTGTGCACTAGTATGATTTACATAATATATTTAAGGGTTAAATATTAGTTCTTCAAAAAAAAATTTGAAACATAATTTTATTAAAATTTTTCGTCCAAACTTTTAATTCATGCTATATATTTGATCTAACGAAAACTGACGTGATATGCCATGTCACTTTAAATCAACAACATAGTTTACTCTAGAAAAATAAGTTAGATTGCAGGGTTTTAAACCTCCCTAAATTCCTTCTCTTTTGCAACTTTAGAGAAACACATAAAACTTAATATATGTTTATTCTTATTCGATGATTAAGTTTTCAACTTAAAGAATCACGATTGTACAAAATCTTCGGGTTTGTTTGGATTGCCACACTACTACAAAGTTTATATTAAATATCACATAAAGATTAATTGTAGTTAGGGATGCTAACAGATTCCATCATTTATGTATCCTACACTACTAATTTGATATGGGATTTGAACCGTTATGTTACCCCTCACATGAGAAGCACAATATTTCACAACATTGTAGGAGTTGAAGATGTTTTATCTATTGATTACCTCACCGTGTCCGAGGATGATCATAAACTTGAATTATATTTATAACTAAAAGACATAGGTTACACCATAGTTTGGGTGACTTAAGAAAATATTTTATTCCCTAACATGATAGCAAGATAAACAAACACTACTTCATTATATCAGTAGACCTTGTTTTTCATAATATCCTGGTACATGAGGAAAAAATTAAAGTTAATTCAGTAGTTCACTTGTAAAAGACCCCTTTCTATTTTCTTCTTTGTACATGGACAACAATGGTGGGTGTGCGGTTTGTTTGTATGCACACTTGTTGTTATTTGCTTTATCTTGACAATAATGTGTTTAAATTATTTATATTAACACACTATATGCGTATGTTTTTTCGTAGAGGTCTTTTAACATTAAAGATACTCGTAAAAATAATATACTTGGTTTGACCGCAAAAAGACTCAGAGGGTAGAGAGCTTTTTTAACAAACAAGTATCTTAAGGATGAGGAAGGAAATTTTGTTGAAGAGGATCTGGAACGTCCAAAGAAGTATGAGAACTTCATTACACCTAAAAAATAGCTTGACAAACAAGCAGCAATCAGTCAACTTAATGCATCAAAAGATACATGTGTGACACACAAAGAACTTAAAAGACTCCAAGAACCCTAAACCTTTATGTTGTACACACAGTTTCTTCTTGTGAATTCTTCCTTTATTTAGGTCTAGAAAATCCCTTTATATACACTCTTGTAGTATGGGATTGGACTGTTCAAATAGATCTTGTCGTCCCGTTTAAAAACAACTGCAAGATCTTCTCATAAAAATATGAACAAATCTTTTTAAATCTTCCTAAAAACTCTCCATGATCATTTTTAAGAATTCCAAACAAATCTGCACTTTTCTCCTAAATAGTCTTCTTGACCTGCGCATAATGGAGATGTATATCCAAAAGGATTTCAACAAATAAAATCCAATATATCAAGAGATATACAACATCAACGCCCGTTGTACATAATCCAAGATTTCATGACATTTGTCATTGAAATCTTGCTGAAACACCTAACAGTAAAACTGTTATGACAGTTGAAGAAGATGTTAAAACATCTTACACAACATCAGTATATAGAACCATATTTTACTAAAATTTAGTCAATCATAAAACCATAGAATTACCAATATATGTGTCATCCAAAAATATAAGTTATATTGTGTTTTTTTCTTTTCCTATCATGAGATGTTGTAAATACATGGAAATTTAATTGAAAAACAAGTTCTAATTTAACCTCTTTATATTTTAAAAAGGCAACCACAATACATTAAAATACACAAGTCACATTTAGTATTAATTATAATTTTTTTAAGTTTCTTTTTACAATTTCGTGAAAGCTAAAAATCATTTTATCGGTGTAAGCAAATGATGAACTGTATAAATAGATAAAACCATTTATTAAATGGAAAGTGAAGAAATATGGCTAATAATATAAAGTTTGTTTATGCCATGATTATCATTCTTTCTTTATATTTTGCTGCAACAAATGTTGAATGTAAGTTTTTATGTCTTTTAAATTTCCTTATTTACTTTTTACATAATATTTTAATCAATTTAATTTACATTATTTTATCATCTTTTCACCTTGCAGCGTGGAAGAACAACAATAGACATTGTTTTAGAGATTCAGATTGTCTTCAAGAATATTGTAGACGACCGATGATAAATAAATGTATCAGTAAATTGTGTAAATGTAAAGCAGTATTTCAAAAACCCCTATCAAAGAGTACTTGAATTGCTAAAGAAAATTTGTTATGTATTTGGGTTCTAATATTTTTACTTTCTTAACTATATTTATATTTTTAAGACTTTGTAATCTATGATAATATATATGCAATAAAATAAGATATCAAATAATATTTATTTTAAATTTTTTTTCTTCTTTTTAGCAATTAATGTTATTTCAACCCACACCCTCACCAAATAATTTATTTGTGCACTAGTATGATTTACATAATATATTTAAGGGTTAAATATTAGTTCTTCAAAAAAAAATTTGAAACATAATTTTATTAAAATTTTTCGTCCAAACTTTTAATTCATGCTATATATTTGATCTAACGAAAACTGACGTGATATGCCATGTCACTTTAAATCAACCACATAGTTTACTCAAGAAAAATAAGTTAGATTACATGTTAGATATTAGGGTAAGATAATCCTGGATTACTTCGAAAATCGTGTTTGTTCACTTTCCGAACAAAGTATTTCGACCCTAATTTTGCCTGGGTTCACGAAATCTTTGCGGGGATAATTCTCGAAGAACAATCGGTTTTCTGGCAATCGAATACTGATTTTGAATGTAGAGATTAATGATCGGTTTTTTCCTGTGTGCGAACCGAGGCCAATTGACTCCTTAAATAGGAGATCAAAATTTGAAACGAAGAGACACACCCGTTCGGAAAACTGTTGTGTCAGGGGCTTCGCCCCTTGGACCCCAACGGGGCGCTGTCCCGCACCCCGCCAGGGGCTCCGCCCCTTGGAACCCCGTTTCAGTTATTCGTATTCGATTATACATTGGCTCAACGAGCGTGCACTCCGCACTTCCCTAACTCGTTTCCGAACTTAACGTATAATTGCATTGGCCTTTAGTAAATCACATTACTACTAAAATACATTGGTGATGATAAAATCACCAACAAATCCCCCCCATTTTAGTGTAATCCTTGATTCAATCAGTATATACAAAATATATACAAGGGTACAACCTACAGGTATAACGATCAAACAAATGCATAAATGAAAATGTCTTGCGATTGAATTTTCATCTTAGTATAAATACACATTTCAAATACTCGAAAATCAGGGTGTCATATCGATTGAACCCGTCAATCCATTTGAATATCTGAAGATACAATACACATATGTTTCTTACAAAACTCTACTATTCATTCTTGACACTTTTACAAGCCATGTGTCCTTATCCATTAATAAGCATATAGGAAGCCAAGTCCAAGCTTCTTGAAGCGGCAAAACTTCATGCTCACATAGGTGATCCCTTTAATCTTGCACCTGCATTTGCAATTTTTCAAAGAGAACCATTAAGAAGATATACTTCAACCTAGACATTACTTGCAGGTCTGAGCACATACCTTGGGAAGATAAATACAATTGCTCCAATCTTTAACTATGATCTTTCCACATTGAATTCTGCTTCTAATGTTGTATTAGGAGGGAATTAGGTATACCATAACTAACAGATTTAAATGGACTTTAATCCCATCCCAATTACCGACTTCTTCACTAAGTCTCTAGCTAACCCCTTCGTCAAGTGGTCGCTAAGTTTTGTTGCGACCGAACAAAATCAATAGATATCACCCCATTCATGATTAATTCCTAATCATACTATGTCTAACACCCAAATGTCTAGACTTCCGTTGTATATTTGACTATAAGCTTTAGCTGTGGCGACTATCACAACGGATGGAAATTGGTGATATCGGTTTAGGCCACATCGGAATCTCATATACCAAGTTCCTTAGCCATTCCGCTTCTTTACCAGCAGCAGCTAATGCCACAAACTCAGATTCCATTGTGGAACTAGTTATACATGTTTTCTTCTTGGAAGCCCACGAAATGGCACCTCCCCCAAGCAAGAACACCCATCCACTTGTAGAGGATGAATCTTCAGCATTATTTATCCAACTAGCATCTGAATAACCTTCTAACACCGAAGGAAATCCCATATATGACAATCCATAATTCATAGTACCCTTCAAGTACTTGAATACCCTTGTTATCGCATGCCAATGGTGTCTACTAGGATTACTAGTAAATCTGCTCAACTTTCCAACCGCATAAGCAATGTCCGGTCTAGTGCTAATCATAGCATACATCAAAGAACCTATAGCTCTTGAGTATTCGAGTTGATCCACAGGTTTACCTGTATTTGGCATGAGTTTTTCTCCCGGATCCATGGGAGTACTTACTGGAGAACAACTTTCATGATTGAACTTCTTGAGTATTTTCTCAATGTAATGGGATTGAGTAATTACAATCCCCTTATTCTCCCGTTTAATCTTAATACCAAGAATAACGTCCGCTTCTCCCATATCCTTCATGGAGAACTTTGATGACAGAAAACTCTTTGTTTTATCAACTTGATTTTGGTCGGTGCCAAAGATCAACATGTCATCAACATATAGACAAATGAAAACTCCTTTACCGGATGTATCAAATTTGCTATATACACATTTGTCAGCTTGGTTTAGAATGAAACCGTTAGACAAAACAACCTCATCAAACTTTTGATGCCATCGCTTGAGCTTGTTTCAGCCCAACGACTTAACTAGCTTACACACTTTATGCTCATTACCAGGCATTACAAATCCTTCAGGTTGCTTCATATACACTTCTTCTTCCAAATCACCATTCAGAAATGCTGTTTTGACATCCATTTGATGAATCACTAGATTATGAATAGCCGCCAAGGCAATCAACAATCTAATAGTAGTGATACGGGCAACTGGAGCATAGGTATCGAAATAATCGATCCCTTCCTTTTCTCAAGCCTTGATAACTAATCTAGCTTTAAACTTGTCAATTGTACCATCGACTTTCATCTTCTTTTTGAAGATCCATTTGCAACCCAATGGTTTGCAACCAGGTGGTAAATCAGACAATACCCAAGTATTATTTTCCATGATAGAACCAATCTCTTCATCAATTGCTTCTTTCCAAAAACTAGAGTCTCGAGATTTCACAGCTTCATCATATGTTCTTGGATCCTCCTCTATACTATAGCAATAATAGTATTGAGCATCAATCTGATCCTTTGATCCCTCAACCAAATATAATTGAAAATCAGATCCATAAGTTCTAGGTTTTCTAGCTCTTTTGCTCCTACGCGGTTCAAGTGTCTCACTTGGAACATCACTTGAATGATCATCCTTTAGAGATTCATCCGAATTAGGTATAGAAATATTTGGTCTAGGTATAGAAGAGAAACAATTCTCATCAAATATGGCATCTCTCGATTCTATTATCGTGTTAATAGAAATCGAGTTATTAGGTTCTATAACATAAAACCTATAGGCCTTGGAGTGCTCAGCATATCCAACAAAGATGCACGCTATACCCTTTTCACCCAAAGTTTTCCTTTTTGGGTCCGGGAGTCTAACGACGGCCCTACAACCCCAAACACGTAGAAATGTTAAGTTGGGTCGTTTCTTATACCAAAGTTCATATGGGGTAGTCTTGTTCCTTTTATTAGGAATCCTATTTAACAAATAGCAAGCCGTTAACATAGCTTCTCCCAAAACCCTTCACTCGGACTGTAGTAGGATAACATGGCTCACCATTTCTTTAAGAACTCTATTTTTCCTTTCAGCCACACCATTTTGTTGAGGTGTATAAGGTGCCGTAGTTTCATGAATGATTCCTACGGACTGGAAAAACACAGGATCATAATATTCACCACCTCTATCTGTACGTAATGTTTTAATCAACACATTTTGTTGCACTTCAACTTGCTTTATAGATTTTAAATTTATCTAAAGCTTCATCCTTAGTGTGCAACAAATAAACATAGCAGAATCTAGACGCATCATCTATGAAAGTGATAAAATATTTTTTATTTCCTAATGATGGAGTAGCATGCAAATCACATAAATCACTATGTATCAATTCAAGAATTATAGATTTCCTTGTTATACTTTTAAAAGGTTGCCTAGTGATCTTTGTTAACATGCAAGTTTTACACTTTTCTACATTTTCATTAAAACTAGGAATTAAATCATCTTTAGACATTTCATGCATTCTTTTATAATGTACATGTCCTAGACGAGCATGCCATAACGATAAATTTATAACATTCGGCGAAGACATAAATATAGAACCGTAATCATTTGGAACTCCATTCAAATTCATCATAAACATACCATTATTATAATATCCAAATCCTACAAACACACCACACTTTGATAAAACATATTTATCGGATTCACACACTTGCTTGTATCCAAGCTTATTTAATACAGGACCAGAAATCAAATTCTTACGTAATTTAGGTACATACAAAACATTAAACAAAGTAATAGTCTTTCCAGAACTGAATTCTAGCACCACGTTTCCTTTGCCTTCAACGGGAGCGAAGTGATCATCTCCCATGTACAGGACAGAACCATCTTCCACTGGAACAAAAGTCTTGAACCAGAAACGATCCTTGCAAACATGTGTTGTGGCACCATATCAATCCACCACGCGGCAGCATCATCCTGCACATAAAATGCTTCAAAATTTAGTGAAACCGAATGTTTAATCAAACTATTCAAATCACGAATTGATTTCTGACCTTGGTTTTCGGAGTGGTCCTTAGACCCCTTTCCTGAACCGCTTGCATTCGCGTTGTTGTGCTTTTTGCCGAAACGACAATCCTTCTTGAAGTGGCCTGTTTTGCCACAGTTCCAGCATTCTAGTTTCGGTTTCTTGTTAGCACCGAAACTGCCTTTGTTGTTCTTGAAGGCACGCTTCTTTCCTTTGTTTTTGTTGTAATCATTCTTACCACCCTCTTCGACCATATTGACCGAGGGTCCATCAATTTCTTTTCCCTTTCCTTTGTCCTTTCCTTTGTCATCTTCCTGCGCTCTTAGAGATTCTTCTATGCGCAAATGACTTCCAAGTTGGATCAAAGACAGTTCGTCTTTTCCATGTTTCAGATTGTGTTTGAAATCCTTCCACGAAGGAGGAAACTTGTCTATGATGCTTGAGACAGATATTGTTTCATCCATATTCAATCCGTGTTGTGTGAACGCCCAAGGATTCGAGGAGTTCATTGAATTGTTCCATGATGACCTCGATTCAACCATTTTGTAATTGTTGAAATCGGTTACGTAAACTTTTTACTGGATGAGTCCTCTGCCATGTACTTGGATTCAAGGATATCCCACAATTCCTTTGCAGATTCCACGTTTTGGTAAATATCAAATAAGGAATCAGACATACCGTTAAGAATGTGCCCTCTGCATATGTAGTCGTGTTCTCCACTTTGATCTGCGTCTCATATTTTCGACTGAATCATTCTCCAGCAATTCTAGTATCGGTGTAGACAGGACGTGTACCACCTTCAATGTTGTCAACATGAAATGCATCTTCTTCTGCCAACGCCTAAAGTCCTGTCCTTGAAACTTGTCCAATTTTCCAAGTTTGTAGTCATCTCCTTGATGGTGTGTCCTCCACCATGATTATCGAAAATACTTTGTTCGCTTGTTAGATATTAGGGTAAGATAATCCTGATTACTTGAAAATCGTGTTTGTTCACTTTCCGAACAAAGTATTTCACCCTAATTTTGCCGGTTCACGAAATCTTTGGGATAATTCTCGAAGAACAATCGGTTTTCTGGCAATCGAATACCGATTTTGAATGTAGAGATTAATGATCGGTTTTTTCCTGTGTGCGAACCGAGGCCAATTGACTCCTTAAATAGGAGATCAAATTTGAAACGAAGAGACACACCGCTCGAAATCAAGTGTCGTGGCTCACTTGACTGACGGCGCTGGTGGCCCGCCTGGAACCCGCTTATTCGTATTCGATTATACATTGGCTCAACAAGCGTGCACTCCGCACTTCCCTAACTCGTTTCCGAACTTAACGTATAATTGCATTGGCCTTTAGTAAATCACATTACTACTAAAATACATTGGTGATGATAAAATCACCAACATTGCATGGTTTTAAACCTCCCTAAATTCCTTCTCTTTTGCAACTTTTACAGAAACACATAAAACTTAATATATGTTTATTCTTATTCGATTATTAAGTTTTCAACTAAAAGAATCACGATTATACAAAATCTTCGGGTTATTTTGGATTGCCACACGACTACAAAATTTATATTAAATATCACATAAAGATTAATTGTAGTTAGGGATGCTAACAGATTCCATCATTTAAAAGTTGGGATATGTTCTTGTGATGATTATTGGTGAAGCTGAGCTAATATATCTTTTGCTTTCATATTATGTATCCTACACTACTAATTTGATATGGGGTTTGAATCATTATGTTACCCCTCGTATGAGAAGCACAATATTTCACAACATTGTAGGAGTTGAGGATGCTTTATCTATTGATTACCTCACCGTGTCCGAGGATGATCATAAACTTGAATTATATTTATAACTAAAAGACATAGGTTACACCATAGTTTGGGTGAGTTAAGAAAATATTTTATTCCCTAACATGATAGCAAGATAAACAAACACTACTTCATTATATCAGTAGACCTTGTTTTTCATAATATCCTGGTACATGAGGAAAAAATTAAAGTTAATTTAGTAGTTCACTTCTAAAAGACCCCTTTCTATTTTCTTCTTTGTACATGGACAACAATGGTGGGAATGGTGGGTGTGTGGTTTGTTTGTATGCACAACTTGTTTTTATTTGCTTTATCTTGACAATAATGTGTTTAAATTACTTATACTAACACACTATATGCGTATGTTTTTTCGTAGAGGTCTTTTAACATTAAAGATACTCGTAAAAAGTATATACTTGGTTTGACCGCAAAAAGACTCAGAGGGTAGAGAGCTTTTTTAACAAACAAGTATCTTAAGGATGAGGAAGGAAATTTTGTTGAAGAGGATCTGGAACGTCCAAAGAAGTATGAGAACTTCATTACACCTGAAGAATGGGTTGTTTTTGTAGGCCAAAGCAGAGACAAGAATTTCAAGAAAGTGAGTACCATAAATCGCGAGAGAGCGTTAAAATCCACGTATCCATACAAAAAAGGGTGTTTGGGATATGCACTCTTACAGGAAAAAAGTAAGTAAATATAAATGCTAAGATCTTATTAATTCTCTTAATGTGTTATAATTGATGATCTCATTATTTGTGTCAATGTGTAGTTAGACGAGATGAAAAGTGACAAAACATTACTACCAGCACATGTGTTGTGGAAGAAAGCCCGTGTGGGCAAGGATCGAGTTGCTAATGCCCATGTTCAACATATTTATGATGAATGTGTAAGTATAACATTGTGTCTTTAATTAAATTAAATGATTATTAATATATAATTAATTTTTTATCTCCACTAATAATTTTCGATATGTAAATAAGTTACAGGAGACCTTATCGCAATCGGTATCCACACGTGAGGACCAGGATAACAGGAGCGTACTTAGTCGAGCACTAAATGTTGTTGAGTATCCCGATCGGGTGAAGGGTAAAGGTAATGGTGTGACTCCAACCTCCTTGTATAAGTATCCAAGGAAAACAAATCCTAGAAATCAATAAGTGATGCAAACATTGCCGGAATTACAAGCACAAGTCCGTGAATTGCAAAAGGATAATGAGAGATATATGGAGGAAAAGTGCAGTTCACTGTTGAAAGAAACTAGTGACAAAACTAGTATCAACTGACAAAATAAATTTCCCGAGGTAATTATATATGTTATTCTGAAATAAAAATAGCACATTTATGTTAATTAACATATATACACAATAACAGTAAAATATTTATTATTGGTTTAGGGCATTTCATCTTGTCAGCTATACTTATCGTCACCGACTTATCGCCTAGTTGGCAAGGGAAAAGTGCATAACACTTTGGGAGATTTACTTCACCATAGATTGCTCCTGGATGGACACATGAAAGTATCGGTTGATGTTGCATTAGATCTGGATGCGTTCCTACCGGTACCTAACACTATTTCAGAGGCCACATTGTTGCGAGATGCAATATGATATTTTGTTGCATGGCCATCGGACCTCATTTTCATAGATAATGAGTTATGTTGAAAACCGTCGCTGAAGGCGACAATGAGAGAGTTGAGATTAGGGTTAGACGGACGATGGGATTCGGTGAATATGAAAATGGGTTTTCGTGAAGTTGAAAATGTGAAAGCTAAACAAGGGTGAATGTTGAAAATGGGGTGAATATGAAAATGGGTTTTCGTGAAGTTGAAAATGTGAAAGCTAAACAAGGGTGAATGTTGAAAATGGGTTTCAGTGAAGTGTGAGAAGGGGTTTGGAAAAAGGGGAAATTGAAAATGGGTTTGAGGTTCACCGTGAATAGTTAGGAAAATGGGTGAAAATTAAAATATTTTTTACAAATTATTGATTTTTATTCATCTACTAAAATAAACACTAATAAACTAATAATTTATCATTAAAAAATTGAAGTATTTTATTTAATTATTTTAATAAATAGTTGGACCAATAAAAATCATCTAAATTTTCACATTAATTTATTAATAGTCACCCATTAATGTATCATATTGATTACATATTTTAAGTTATAATTTTTTTAGTTTATATAAATTTACACCCATTTATTTATTTTAAAAGGAGTAATTGAGATATGATTATAATAATATTTTTAATTTAAATTCATTTTTAGAAAATGGGGATACATTGTCACATGATGATGCTCAAATGACATTTTATTTACAAAATTGCCACCATATTTTTTTATTTACACCCGATTTTTAAAATCGGGTGTAAATTTTAAAATCATATTGTCTTTTTTGTACTAGTGACATAAACACTGTCATGATATGGTGGGAGAACTGACTTGTTTGTTTTGCGTTTTATCGCAAATGTTGCGGATAGCAAGAGTCGCCACCGACTTTTCTTTTACCCAATTAAGGGAAGGTGAAAAGAACAAGAAAAGACCTTCGTTAGATTCTGAGTACGGGAGGCAGTTACGGAAAGGGAAGGTGTTAGCACCCTTTCCATCTGTAGTTATCTACGGGCTCTTAATTGCTTAGCTCACTTTATAAATTGCTTTTTGTGTGTGTTTGAAAAGATGTTTTTGAAAAAGCATTTCACTTTGACTTCGTAATGATTCTCGCTGGAATGTATACGAAGTTTTCGAAAATGTTTGGTTTTGGAAAATGTTTAACTTTGTAATGATTCACACTGGAATGTATACAAAGTGTTTGAAAAGTTTTCGAAAATAGTGTGAGGTGTAAAAAGTATTTTGAATTGATTGGAGCAAGCAAAAGAGTCTTATTTACCTACTCAGAATGGTCGTTTCCATATTAGTTTGCTTCCTTTAGAGTAAGACTATCCATACCATTAGTTGGTAGGTAATCTTATTCGTTGGATGTAAAGGGACACTCGAAGGGTCATCGTAAGGTAATAGAAGACAACATGTAGGGATATCTTAGCATATTCGTAGGTGTAACACCCCAATTCTACCCCGCGTAATTATATAATAAAATCAGAGTTTCAAAATTCCATTAAATAAAATTGAGGCATCACATCTTCGCATTTCCAACAATCAGCATTATAATGCACATCAAAAATCGGATATACCGAATCATACATAATTCATCATACGTACATATGAATATTCATAGCACAGCGGATATGTTTACAAAATATACATAACATCATGTTGTCATAATACATAAGGTTATAACAAAATAAGATAGTATATACAAACTATCCTATCAAAATAATGACGCGCCAAATCCCGAGTGTTACTACGATCGAGCGTAACGACACAAAATAAAGTGACTCGAGCTAATCCTCCTCATCCTCGGGGATCACCTGCACGTTACCAGTATATAGGTAACGGCGAAACAAGTAAAGGGGTGAGATAATTCCAAAACATATGATTCAAAGCAATAATGGAATATATAGATAGTTGAAATTATAAATGATATAAGGTAAATAAAGTATGTCAACATGTATTTAAACTTACATACTTTAAATTAGCATTTAGTGTATAAATCAACACATTAACTCCATCTCACAATCATCATACTCGCATCAACACCAAAACACCATGTACCGTCGCAATTCAATTATCATTCATCAATTAAGGACTCAATGATAAACAACTCGAACATGAACACGACCGACTCCAAAATAAACATAATGGACTCCATGAGACACGACTATGTTATGCATGTGGTACCCATCGCTTTGTCCGTAATTAGGGACACAAGGCATAAAGCCCAACTTCGCTCGGCATAAAAGCCATCATCGCTTGGCACAAAAGCCCTCTTCGCTTATGAAATGTATGCGACTCAATAACAAAGACTACACAACAATAAATCATCTTCGCCATCACAATTGACATAGAGTCTACTTCCATATTTATTCACATCACATAAATATGTCATCACTCGATAAACAACAAGTATTCATAACTAAATACACCATCGCAAATATCATTACCAATCACCAAATAAACATGTCATCACTTCGCATAAACAACAAGTATTCATAATTAAATACACCATCGCAAACATCATCATCAATTAATCCTTCAATTTCCAAAACGGAAAGATAGTAAAACATAAATAATTATCACGAAGTCATTCTTAATTACCGATATAAGTTATAAACATCAACCTTAAAATCGGAATATAATCGGGTTCGAAAAGAAGTGCGAAAATCAAAAGTTTTAAGGCTACACATCAACATGGGTGCTCGGTGCAGCAACACGCCCGTGTTGAAAAGCTCCCGAACACGCAATTTTTTCCAAGACAATTGCATCAACACGGGCGCCAGCAACACGGTCGTGTTGATTGCTCGCACAACTAAAATTTCCATTTTAAAGGGAAACACGGCCCGTGTAAAATCAACACGGCCCGTGTTAAATCAACACGGCCCGTGTTAAATCAACACGGCCCGTGTTGATTTGCCTGCGTGAAAACTCCATCCTTTTGGGTTTTTCTCATTCTTCTACCATGGTTTTCCTTCTCATTTCCATACTCTAATTTCTACAAGTTATCACCTAATAAACCCACAAAACATACTCCAAAATCAACCTTTCTAAACCACTCTAACAATCAACCAACAAACCATTATGAAATCAACTATCAAGGCTATCTCCAAACTCCAACTATTTCTATCAAACCTATCAATAATCACCCAACACAACTCTATACTATCTATCAATTGTTTTTCCAAAATCAAATTAAAATCCACCAAACCCTAACTATAAGAGATGGAAATCAAACCCCTTACCTAGTAAGCTTTTAAGGGTTCTTGATGATTCTCCAACCAAGCCTTGCTCTCCTTCTTGTTCTCCTCTTCTTCTTCTTCTCAAGCCCTAGCTTTTTCTCCAACTTTCTATATTTAGTGTTTTGATGTTATGTTATGAAAAAGGTGGGGGAAATGCTTTTATATGATATGTTGTCATACTAACTAAGGGTGAGAAACCCAACTCTAGCCATTACTTCTCCCACCCCTCTCTCTTCCTAACACACTAATTATATCATTAAATCATATCATCAAATTATATCATTAACTCAACCTATTAATATAATTCCGGGGAATTAACTATCGGTCCGAATAATATTTTACCGATTAATATAATTATTCTCGTTGTCAAAACAATCGTTTAAACGGTAATTCAAAAATAATAATATAATTTAATATTAAACAAAACGGGCGTTACAACTCTCCCCCACTAAAAAGGTTTCGTCCTCGAAATTACCGACTAAAAGCTCGGATATGAATCCGATCTTACTCTCCAACTCCATGTCGCACTTTCACCATGCTCCAATCCAAACAACCTTGACCAACGAAATCTCTTTGCCACGAAGGGACTTCATCTCACGATCCTCAATCCTCAAAGGCATCGTTTCCACCGTAAGATTTTCCCGAACTTGAATGTCATCCATCTCAATCACATGTGAAGGATCTGGGACATACTTCCGAAGTTGTGATACATGAAAAACATCGTGCAAGTTTGAAAGATTGGGCGGTAACGCCACCCGATAAGCCACTTTTCCCACCTTACTAGTAATTTGGTAAGGACCAATAAAGCGAGGAGTTAGCTTCTTCGACTTCAACGCTCGCCCCACACCGGTTGTAGGAGTAACTCTTAAAAACACATGATCACCCTCTTGAAATTCCAAATCTTTTCTTCTTTTATCATGGTAACTCTTTTGACGACTTTGAGAAATTCTCATCTTTTCTCTAATCATCTTCACCGCCTCCGTAGTTTCCCTAACCAATTCGGGTCCAAGCACCACACTTTCACCCGACTCATGCCAACACAAAGGAGTTCTACACCTCCTACCATACAACGCCTCAAACGGTGCCATTCCAATACTAGCATGAAAACTGTTATTATAAGTAAACTCAATCAAAGGAAGATATGTATCCCATGAACCACCGTGCTCAAGAATACAAGCTCGTAACAAGTCTTCCAACGATTGAATCGTCCTTTCCGTTTGACCATCAGTTTGAGGATGATAAGCCGAACTCAACCTCAACTTTGAACCTAAAGCCTCTTGCAAGCTTTTCCAAAACTCAGAAGTGAACCTCGGATCTCTATCCGAAACAATACACAAAGGAATGCCATGTAATCTAACAATCACATGCGATAAATCTCGCCAACTTCGATACGGGATAAGTGATGTTAATAGGAATAAAGTGAGTCGACTTTGTAAGCCTATCAACAATCACCCAAATTGCATCGTGTCCTCTTTGTGTATTCGGCAACCCCGTTACAAAATCCATAGAAATGCTATCCCATTTCCATTCCGGGATCTCCAACGGTTGCATCAACCTGCAGTTTCGATGCTCCACTTTGACTTCGACAAGTCAAACAAGCATAAACAAACTGAGCCACCTCTCTCTTCATACCCGACCACCAAAATAGTTTTCTCAAATCTTGATACATTTTGGCCGCTCCGGGATGAATACTCAAACTACTCCTATGACTTTCTTCCAAAATCATTCTCTTCAAATTGACATCATCGGGAATACAAATTCTACCTCGAAATCTTAAAACACCCTGAACGTCCAACTTGAAATCTTCACTTTCAGTTTGTCCAATGCTAACCAACAAATCCACAAGTTTCACATCAAGCTTTTGAGCTTCTCTAATGCTATCAAGGAAATCGTTATTGATCTTCAACATTCCCAAAATAACACTCTTGGGTGTCACTTCTATCACAAGACTCATATCTCTAAATTGTTCAATCAATTCCAACTCTTTCACCATCAAAAGTGACATATGCAAAGTCTTTCGACTTAAAGCATCGGCCACCACATTTGCTTTACCAGGATGGTAATTCAATCCGAAGTCATAATCCTTCAACAACTCAAGCCACCTTCTTTGCCTCATATTAAGCTCCTTTTGATCAAACAAATATTTCAAGCTTTTATGGTCACTAAACACTTCAAATCTAGAACCATAAAGATAATGTCTCCAAATCTTAAACACAATCTGTGTTCCAAATCGTGAGTAGGATAGTTCTTCTCGTGAATCTTCAATTGCCTCAAGCATAAGCAACCACCTTGCCACCTTGCATAAGCACACCACCCAAACCCATCATAGAAGCATCACAATAAACAACGAATGGTTCTTCAGATTAGCGTAATCAAGATCGGTGTTGTCAACCTCTTCTTCAATTCAACAAAACTTTCTTCGCACTTGACATCCAGCTCCTTACAAGTGAGCTTTGTCAAAGGAAGTGCCAAATTAGAAAACCTTCAATGAACCTTCTATAGTAACCACCAAACCCAAGAAACTTCTAATCTCGATGGGGAGTTTCCCATCTTAACACAAAGATCAACTTTAGAAGGATCAATGCAATGCCATCGCGAAATGACATGCCCCAAAATCTCACCTAACTGCACTTTGACAACTTAGCGGCTTCTAACTGTTGTATGCTCTTCCTCCGATTTAGAATAAACCGTAATATCATCAATAAAACAACCACGAAACTATCCAAGTAAGGATGGAAAATACGGTTCATGTACTCCATGAATACTCCGTGCATTAGTGACACCAAAGGCATCACCGAATACTCGTAATGTCCGTCTTCGCGTCAACATCCTGCTCTTTCACCCTTATTTGATGGTAACCCGATCTCAAATCAATCTTACTAAACATGCGAGCACCAACCAACCGGTCCATCAAATCATCAATCCTAGGAAGTGGATACCTATTCTTGATAGTTACCTTATTCAACTGACGATAATTGATACAAAGCCTCATGCTACCATCCTTCTTTTTCACCAATAACACAGGGGCTCCCCATGGTGACACACTTGGTCTAACAAACTTCTTCTCGAGCAAATCTTCTAATTGACTCTTCAATTCTGCTAGCTCGGATGCGGACATCCTGTATGGCGCCATGGAAATAGGTCTGGTACCAGGGACAAGATCCACCGAAAACTCGACTTCTCTTTCTGGGGGTGCACTAGGAATCTCGTCAGGAAACACTTCAGGGAAGTCGCACACCACCGGAAAGTTTGCAATAACAGATTGACTCTCCACAGAAAGAGTCGCCATCAACAAGAAAACCGACGCTTCATCTTTCATGAACTCCTTCAATTGTTTCGTCGACACCAACATAGTTTGATCTTCTTCCGCTAAGGAAGAAAACCTCACAGTGTTGTCATAACAATTGATATGGACATAGTTAGCTTTCAACCAATCCATACCCAAAACCACGTCCAACCCAACAAGCGGTAAACAAATGAGATCCACCACAAAGTCTCTACCAAAGATTGAAAAAGGGAAATTTGTACACACAAAAGAAGTAGTAATCGTTCCCTTAGCCGGAACTTCCACCACCATAGCTCTATCTAGAGATGACAAAGTAAGACCCAACCTCTTAACACAGCAGAATAAAACAATGAGTAGCACTATCAATAATAGTAATAAGGGGCTATTAATGAAACTAGTACCTCGAACAAGTCCATCCTCATTTGCCGTTGGAGCACGACAAGGCAAACACCTTCCCTTGCTTTTGGGCTTCTTTGAGGACTGTGTGACCTCCTTCACCATAATTAAAACAAACCACATCTCTATGCTTGCAATCACGAATCACATAGCCAACTTCACCGATCGGAAACACCTTACTTCATTCTCTTTAGTCTTCCCATCACTCCTACAAACATTACTCTTGGGGGTTTTCCACATTTGTAACAAACAATACTAGCGGAGCATCTCCCCAGTAGTCCTCGTCCTTGAAACGCTGCTTTTTTACCTTGGGACATCGTAAGGCCTCCCGGCTTGCTGCCCTTCTTATCGACAATACCTTATAATGTGCATTATCCTCTTCAAAGATCCTACAACTATCAATCAAATCCGCAAAGACACGGATTTTCTGATAACCGATCGCCTTCTTAATCTCAGGACGCAAGCCATTTCAAATTTAATGCACTTGGAAAACTCAGCACCCTCATCATCAAAGTGGGGATAGAACTTAGCTAGCTCAATAAACTTCGCAGCATAATCTGTGATCGACATGCCCCCTTGCCTTAGTGAAAGGAATTCAATCTCCTTCTTTCCCCGAACATCCTCCGGGTAGTACTTCCTCAAGAACTCCCTACGAAAAACTTCCCACGTTATCTCTTCACCAGCACCCTCAAGCCTTTGACGGGTGTCAACCCACCAATCAATAGCCTCCTTACATAACTTATGAGTACCATAACGAACTTTCTGCGCAAAAGTGCAATCCATCACCCGAAAGATTCTCTCAATCTCCTTCAACCAAGTTAGAGCACCTTCAGGATCATACTTCCGGTAGAAAGTAGGTGGATTCTCCCTCTGGAAGGTCGCCAAACTACGAGTCCCAGTTGCTCACAAGATTCGTGGGTTTTGGAAAGCTCGAGCCATCGCTGCATAGCGCAAAGAATAGCATCATCGTTCCTACCAAAGATTCCCACCAAAGATTCCTACCAAAGATTCCTACCAGCCATAACAACTTCTGCTTGCAACAAAACAAGGATTAGGATGAACAAATAACAATACTTGATTGTTAAACAACAACAACTCAACAACTTGGCCGGACAGACCGACCTGCTCTGATACCACTAATGTAACACCCCAATTCTACCCCGCGTAATTATATAATAAAATCAGAGTTTCAAAATTCCATTAAATAAAATTGAGGCATCACATCTTCGCATTTCCAACAATCAGCATTATAATGCACATCAAAAATCGGATATACCGAATCATACATAATTCATCATACGTACATATGAATATTCATAGCACAGCGGATATGTTTACAAAATATACATAACATCATGTTGTCATAATACATAAGGTTATAACAAAATAAGATAGTATATACAAACTATCCTATCAAAATAATGACGTCGCCCAAATCCCGAGTGTTACTACGATCAGAGCAGAACGACACAAAATAAAGTGACTCGAGCTAATCCTCCTCATCCTCGGGGATCACCTGCACGTTACCAGTATATAGGAAACGACGAAACAAGTAAAGGGGTGAGATAATTCCAAAACATATGATTCAAAGCAATAATGGAATATATAGATAGTTGAAATTATAAATGATATAAGGTAAATAAAGTATGTCAACATGTATTTAAACTTACATACTTTAAATTAGCATTTAGTGTATAAATCAACACATTAACTCCATCTCATAATCATCATACTCGCATCAACACCAAAACACCATGTACCGACGCAATTGAATTATCATTCATCAATTAAGGACTCAATGATAGACAACTCGAACATGAACACGACCGACTCCAAAATAAACATAATGGACTCCATGAGACACGACTATGTTATGCATGTGGTACCCATCGCTTTGTCCGTAATTAGGGACACAAGGCATAAAGCCCAACTTCGCTCGGCATAAAAGCCATCATCGCTTGGCACAAAAGCCCTCTTCGCTTATGAAATGTATGCGACTCAATAACAAAGACTACACAACAATAAATCATCTTCGCTCATCACAATTGACATAGAGTCTACTTCGCCATATTTATTCACATCACATAAATATGTCATCACTTCGCATAAACAACAAGTATTCATAATTAAATACACCATCGCAAATATCATTACCAATCACCAAATAAACATGTCATCACTTCGCATAAACAATAAGTATTCATAATTAAATACACCATCGCAAACATCATCATCAATTAATCCTTCAATTTCCAAAAACGGAAAGATAGTAAAAACATAAATAATTATCACGGAAGTCATTCTTAATTACCGATATAAGTTATAAACATCAACCTTAAAATCGGAATATAATCGGGTTCGAAAAGAAGTGCGAAAAATCAAAAGTTTTAAGGCTACAGACACATCAACACGGGTGCTCGGTGCAGAACACGGCCCGTGTTGAAAAGCTCCCAGAACACGCAATTTTTTCCAAGACAGTGCATCAACACGGGTGCCCGTGTGCAGCAACACGGTCGTGTTGATTGCTCTGCACAACTAAAATTTCCATTTTAAAGGGAACACGGTTCGGTTAAATCAACACGGCCCGTGTTGATTTGCTCGAAAACTCCATCCTTTGGGTTTTTCTCATTCTTCTACCATGGTTTTCCTTCTCATTTCCATACTCTAATTTCTACAAGTTATCACCTAATAAACCCACAAAACATACTCCAAAATCAACCTTTCTAAACCACTCTAACAATCAACCAACAAACCATTATGAAATCAACTATCAAGGCTATCTCCAAACTCCAACTATTTCTATCAAACCTATCAATAATCACCCAACACAACTCTATACTATCTATCAATTGTTTTTCCAAAATCAAATTAAAATCCACCAAACCCTAACTATAAGAGATGGAAATCAAACCCCTTACCTAGTAAGCTTTTAAGGGTTCTTGATGATTCTCCAACCAAGCCTTGCTCTCCTTCTTGTTCTCCTCTTCTTCTTCTTCTCAAGCCCTAGCTTTTTCTCCAACTTTCTATATTTAGTGTTTTGATGTTATGTTATGAAAAAGGTGGGGAAAATGCTTTTATATGATATGTTGTCATACTAACTAAGGGTGAGAAACCCAACTCTAGCCATTACTTCTCCCACCCCTCTCTCTTCCTAACACACTAATTATATCATTAAATCATATCATCAAATTATATCATTAACTCAACCTATTAATATAATTCCGGGGAATTAACTATCGGTCCGAATAATATTTTACCGATTAATATAATTATTCTCGTTGTCAAAACAATCGTTTAAACGGTAATTCAAAAATAATAATATAATTTAATATTAAACAAAACGGGCGTTACAGTAAGGACGATCATCACTTCTCGTAGGCAACAACCGATAGACGAGATCATGTATTCGTAGGCAACAATCGAGGGTCATCGAGGGACTATGATCTTTGATTCGAAGGGACTGTAATGATATTATTCGTGAGCGTCTTAGCTAAGATATCCCTACGTTCGAGGGACATGACCATGTATTCAAAAGGCAACGAGAGAGGCATCAGATATTTTATCTTGATGTTAGAAGTGATCTATGTTGTTTGATTTAATCTTGCCATACACGCCTAATTACTAGCAGTTAAATATGTACTGAATTAAAGTGCGGAAATGTAAAGTGCGGAAAGTAAAGTGCGGAAAGTAAAGTGCGGAAAGTAAATCCTACGCAATTACATGGCTTTGGGGCAAATACTTAATATAGGAGTGCAGAAAGTAAATCCTAATTAAGCTATTACATCCCATGAGCAGTTACATAATATTAAAAAGAATCCGAGAAAGATCGATTAAGAGAAAATAATGTTAGTGAAAAAAGAAACTTTTTGAATTAGGAAAAAAAATTTAGGGTTAGTAAACCTAATTAAATGAGAAAAATATTTTAGAGAATTTTCTGAATTAATTTGATATGAAAAAAGTAATTTAAAAGTTAATTTTCAATTAATTAACAATTAAATAAAATATGAGTGAAAAATAATATTTTTTGATGAAAAAAAATTAAAATCGAGTTTTTCTAACCTAATTATGAAAAGAAATATTTTTTGTGATTTTTTATTGTATTAAAAAAATGTTTTGAAAAGAAAATAAATTGGAAAAGAAATAATAGGTAAAATATGAAAAAAGGTTTAGTTTGCAAAGGTGTAAAAAATAATGGACAAAGCCAGGGATCGAACCCAAGCCCTTTCCCTCACACGCGCGTTGCCTTTTCAATTGAGCTAGCTGTCAATGGTGCTAGTATAACGAAACAAAAAGATTATAAGTGAAAACGAAAATTTGAAATTTAATTAAAACAAGAAAACGCGTGCAGGAGCCTTCTTCTTCCTTTTGAACACATACTTTTACCCACAATTCTAGTTTGTGGCTAAAGCCTATAACGACGGCTTTGTCTGTCACTACAGCACCTACAAAATCATAAATCAAGAAATTCACAATATAAATTCATGAGGAGACCATGGATCGATTGGAAAACCCCAACTCAAGGTTTTAAACCCTAGCCATGGAAGGTTATGATCCCTGCATCTAAGCTATAATTAAACAACCCAAATAACTTCGAAATAGTCAGACAAACACAAATATATGATCAAATTTTATTGAAAATGCATGAATATATGAAATCGATTTTGAGTTTCAAAGAGCAAACCATGATACTGGATTTCATGATTCTGGACGTGTTGCTGGCTTGTGAGTATCTGGAATCGATCAGAGGAACACCAGGAAGCTGTTTGAATCACTACAACATTTGTTGTCTCTGGCAACACTTTTTTAGGTAACATGTAGAAATTGTTGCTTTAAATTCATATAGGCAACGATTTACGATTGTTGTCAAAAATATGTTTGCAACCCTTGATAATCGTTGCCTAAAATACTTTAGGGGACGTTTATGGAGCGAGACTCTTTTATTTTTTTGCCAACGGTTGTTAATTGTGCCTTTAACTGCTTTTGAGGACGATTTTAGAGCGTTAAAATATTATTTTTTTAGCAATGTTTGACAATTGTCCCCAAAAATACTTTTGGGGACATTTTTAGATTGTTACATTAGTTCTAATAAAAGGCTACATTTCTGAAATTTTGTATAAATGTTTTTAGCACTATCAAATTTTTGGTGGCAATCTTCCCTCCAAAACTTATACACTAAAAAACAAATATTTTTCTCTAAACATTATTAATATATATATATATATATATTAAAAATTTTCTAACACATAATTATAAACAGAAAATCAAAAATTTTAAACAAATATTTTAAATATTCTAAACAAATATTTAAACAGAAAATATTTTTCATTAATCCTAATATTTAAACAAATATTTCTCTAAACATTCTAAACAAATATTTTTCATTAAACAGAAAATAATTTTTTTTCTAAGACATAGGAATTTTAATTATTTTTCATTAATCCTCTCAATTGCCACCTTATTAAAAACTAAAAATTAAAAAAGAAAACAAGGTAAAAGGAAAACAAAACCCATGAGCTATCGATTCTCCTTCTTCCTCGCCACACATTCCGCCGCCAACCTAGCTAATGTTGTCGCTCTCATCCGCTTCCGCCCTTCATCCGCCCAACTCGACCTCTTTCGCCCACACCTCCGCCGTGTTGTTCGTCACCCGCTCGTGTCCGCTTCGCCGCCCGCTCGCCGCCCGCTCGCCGCCGCCGGCCCTCGCCCGTTCGCTGCTCGCCGCCCAACGCGTTCGTGTCCGCTCGCCCGTCGCCGCCCAACCGCGTTCGGTCCGCTCTCGTCCGTCGCGCCCAATCGCTTTCGCCCACGCTGCCCGCCGTGTTGGTGAGAAGGTATGTTAATTTGCTATTGTTTATGTTTAAGTTGAATCTGAGTGTTTTGATGGTTGTTTGAGTTTGTTTGAATCTGAGTTTGAGTTTGAGTTTGTTTGGGTAGATATTCTGAGGAAAAGTTGCTTTTGGAGAATGAAGCAACTCGATTTTCAAAAAATCATTTAAATGAATTTTCAAAAAAAAACAGTGAAATCGCCACCTAATTCTATTTGTTCTAAAAGAAGAACGGGAAAATATAGATAAAACCCACGAAAATCGGATAAGACGGTCTACGAAATTAAGAGATATAGGTTCGGGAGTTGGTTATGCAAGGGGAAGGTATTAGCACCCCTTACATCCATCGTACTCGATGGTACCCATTTAGTTCAAAGTATGGTTGTGTGTTAGTGTGAAAATTTTACGATCTTCTAAGTTTAAAAAATGAGAAAGAAAGGGAGAAGAAATGTTTTTATTATTTTGAGTTTGACACGGTTTTAAAACCGCGTGCCTACGTACTCCCTCGTGCAATGGGAAAGTCAAAACTCCGTAGTTCTTCTAGAAAATGTTTGTTTGTTGATTGATTTTAAATGAAAAGACAAGTCGTCATTTTTAAAGGAGAAGACTCGTCTAACGTCCACAAGGTGTGATAAAGAATAAAGGACTACGCGCCAACATGAGGGAGGGTTTGAGAACGCCTCTAGTACTCAAGTGGAGAAGTCGAAAACCTTGGGAATAGAGGAAGAAGCATCTCAATTATAAATGAATCATGTCTAATCTTGAAAAGGGTTTAAAGGTAAATGGTGCTTGGACGCACAAAAGAAGTTTTGAATGGGTTAGAATTGATTTTAAATTGTGGATGACAAGTACCAAAACGTTGGGCTATCCTCTAACGATTCAATACTCGAGATTGGTGATTGAGGTCAACCGATCATCTCTCATCCAAAATCTTTATTATGAAAAGAGTGAGGTGAAACAAAGTTCACTTTTATTAAGTGTATGGAATAAAGTATTTAAGTCATTGGGTTACCCTCTAATGGCCCAAATACTTTACATTTTAATTAAATCGTCAGGCTATCCTCTAACGATTTACTTAAATACCATAGCACCATGTTTTTTGTTTTGTAGAAAAATATTTTGAAAACAACTCGACGTTGGATCGAGGTTTGAGAATAAGACTCGACGTTGGGTCGAGTTTTTATTGAAAGTGTTTTAAATTCTTGGTGAATGGAGAAAGAATAAATCGAGATAATTGTAAATAACAAGTAAAATCGACAAAGCCCATACAAGGTGGCCAACCTAAGTGTAAAATAATTAAATTACATGTGTACTAGCAAAGTGGGCTAGTCTACTAAGACGACCAATTGGGACAATTGATCGAAATAGGCTCACTGTAAGAAGGCCCAGGATCAAGCGTACATGTGTGCATGTCTGGTCATCGCGACGCTTCGTAGCTTTGTCGACTTACGGGTTTAAAAATGATTCACAAATATTAGTTTTAAAAAGATTTTTTTGGTTTTGTGTAAGTGACAGTTAAATTAAATAAAATAAATATGCACTAAATTATTACAAGAATTGTTCTTGGGAGAGGGATACATGAATCATAAATGAGAATTAAACGGTAAAATAAAATGGAAAGCGGTAAAATTATTTACAACGCAACAAGGGGATTGGGGTACATTATTCGAATGGGGATAAATTAAAATTAAAAGGAAAACGGTAAATTGATAAAAACGTACAGATAGAAACTAAATGCGGTAAAACTTAAATATTAATTAATTATTGTATTTTATTAGATTAGTTAACTTTAGAATAAATTTATGAAATTAAATCTAAGACATGCAACTACTATGTTACAGCATAATTCGAATTTAATTATAAATGAATATGTAAAGTATAATAATAATAATAATAATAATAATAATAATAATAATAATAATAATAATGTATATGGTATCTATTTACCGTATTAAATATAAGAAATAAATATAATATGTATATTTACAATAATAAATATAAGAAATAAAAAACATGTATAATATATTTACAGTATAAAGTATAAAAAATAAAAATGCTAAGTATATTGTATGTACAATACTAAATATTAAATAGTAACATAAATATAAATGACAAGATAAATAAAATGTGTATAGATGCAACAGTATAAGAATGTATGCTTGAATCATCCTCGGCTATCTTTACAAGTAACGAAATGTTAGTAGCATTAGGGGGGTATAATAAGATGAAATTGCAATAAATCAGAAAATGGTTAGTAAACAAATGAGTAAAATCGAATAAATCCGGGAAGCAACTAATCAACCAAATATACTCGAAATAAAACAGCTTTCTTACTCGAATTTGCTCAAAAAAAATAAAATAATACATTGCCCTTAAAGCTCCTCGGTTAGATGTACACGCGAAATAGCACGGTATCATCATAAACCTTCATCAGAACTAAATCCGAATTCAATTAAAATTACAAAACACGATATTCCAACATGTTTCTCGGTTAGATTTACACGCGAGTAACGCGGCCTAATCGTTAAACCATCATCGAAACTATTCTTGGATATTATTTAAACAAAAACTACAATTGAAATTAAAGTGAAAACAAGAGGATATTCTAATGGTTTCTGTTAGTTTCACGAAAAACGCGGAAACTAAATCACCTTCATCGAAACTAAACACATATATACAACATTGACACGGTTTGCACTTTAATTGAGAATAGCGGTAAAAACAATGTTCCAACAAACATTCTTGTTCGAAATCGCCTCAAAGGAAATAACATTAAAGCTGCCCACCCGGTTTCTCGGCTAGGTTCCTCGCGAATAAACGCAATATTACCATTTAGCCTTCATCGAAACGATTATGGACTCCTTAATCAATTACTCGTCATAAACCAAACCGAATACTCCAAATGTATGTGTCCATACGGTTTTCAAAACAAAATTGAATTTGAGTTTCGAAACGCAACACAATAGGAAATGCAACAATTTACACTCATAGTTTCTCGGTTAAATCGGACGCGATTAACGCGGCATCAATACCAAACCATCATCGAAACCATCATTACGTAAGCCTCATTATAATTTTTAAACTAAAATAGGATACATTAACAACATCATGCCGCCTTGACACGACTTTAAACACGGACAACTAAAACAGTGCCGAACTAATACGGAATTCGGTAACAACCAAACATCACAAGTAAAAACAGAATAGAAACAAGCCAATAGAAATCCACAGGACTTGACATGTCGATTCAGCTTGTATCCTAACAAAACGTTTCCTCCAAACTCAACACCAATTTGGCATAAGTTTCAATTGTCCATCGTTTAAACAGTTTAGAATTTAATACTAAATCATTATTCAATTTGAACTAAGCAGAAGAAAAATAGTAAAATCAGAACAATCTCATTATCCATATTAAGCTTAAAACACACACAATAACATCACCATAAAATGATTAATTAATAAACACGACTTAAAAAAAAAACGAAATTATTGATGGTCACTGACCCAGGAAGAAATGAGGTAGTGTTGTTGGAGCTGTATCCGAAATAACACTGCTACGGTTATTGACAAAGTGGAAGCAGGGAGCAGGCGCGGAGCTGTGTTGCTGGAGGTGAACAGAACAAAGGGGTAGGCTGACAGTGGATGGGAGTGACGGAAGTGAGAAAGAATAGATGGGAGTTTCCGGTTTCGAGAGGCGGCGAGATTGGAACGGAGAAAATGGAAGAAAGGTTTGTGAGGTAGAGACAGAGGGGGTTTAATGGTGGTTGGCGGAGTAAAGGAAACAGAGGGACGGCGGTATGCGGTGAGCTACGGCGAGGAGTAACGGGAATCGGAAAAAGGGAGTGGGGTCACGGTGAGGCAGAGAGATAACAGTGGGAGATGGATGGAAGGATGTATGGCAGAAACAGTGGAGGGTGGTTGCTGTTCCGGCGAGATAAAGGGAAAAGACGGTGGGTTGTTGGCTGAAGGAGTGGGACAGTGAAGAAGGTGAGGAAGGAGAGCAAGGGTGTGAGTTGGAGGTTGGAGAAGCAGAAAAGGTGAACTGTGAAGGTCACTGTGAAGATGAGGAAAGTATATCCATTTTTTTATATTTGGTTTCTATTTCTGTTTTTCAATCCGCCTCCGTTTCGTTCAATTTTTAATTTTGCCCCCACCTTGTCTCAATCATAACATACATATATATACCACAAGATTAGGTTAAACAATTTTTTTTAAAATGCCTAAAATGCCCTCTACATAAAATGGGCCACAAAATGGGTTGGGTAAAAAATGACAAGCCCAAAAATATTTTTGTTTTGATTTTTTGAGATAAAAATTTGACACTTAAAATTGTTAAAAATGATAAAAGTTCGGACAATAAATTATCCGAAAAATAAAATGAACAAATTAAAATAAACTACGAGTTTTGTAAATTAAAGAAAAATTATTGAAATGGTTAAAATTAAAATAAAATGATAATAAAGAATACCCGATTTTAAAAACTTACGCTAAATACGAGTCTTCAAACCAGAGAAAAATTAGGAGAACACATTTTCATGATCTACGCGACGTAGATTCATAAAGCGTGAGTAAAAGATAAAATTTGAAATATTTTTCCCGCTAATTTTGCACAAGATCGAATCGCCTTTAGCAATTGCTTATAAAACCGAAATATCGATATCATCGATATAAAAATAAATTAAAATAATGCAATAATCAAAGAGGTAAAATAAATGAACTAAAATAACGGGTATTTTACAATTAAAAACGATGCAAGTATCGATTTAAACTGATTTTTGGTCAATTTAAATACGACGTAATGATGCAAATGCAATGACTAAATGACTGTTTTTTTTATTTTATAATATAAACACAAATGCAAGTAGAAAAATAGCAGGGTAAAATTTGGGGTGCAACAGTTGCCCCTATTTAAATATCTTCAACCAGATGATATGAAGATGATCAAGCCTCATATTATCGCAGTGGGAGATAGTTAAATATCAAAAACTCAAAATTTTGCCCTGAGATGCAATGGGCATGCTGTGAATAAAATATAATGAGAAAGTGTTGAATGCAATGTTTTTTTTTTTTATACATTTTTTTAATGATGTATGATATGAGACAAACTCTGCGGGGAAAACATCAAAGACATTCAGAAAAATCATTGAATGAACTTCGGAAAAAAGATTCGAGTATATTCAGAAACGCATTGAATATACGAGAAATAAGACATCAGAGATATTCAGAAAAATCATTGAACAGACTCTGGAACACATCATCAAAGACCTTCAGAAAAAATCATTGAATGAACTTCGGAAAAAAGATTCGAGTATATTCAGAAACGCATTGAATATACGAGAAACAAAACATCAGAGATATTCAGAAAAATCATTGAACGGACTCTGGAAAACATCATCAAAGACATTCAGAAAAAACATTGAATGAACATCGGAAAAAGGTTCGAGTATATTCAGAAACGCATTGAATATACGAGAAACAAAACATCAGAGACATTCAGAAGGACATTGAACGGACTCTGGAACACATCATCAAAGACATTCAGAAAAATCATTGAATGAACTTTGGAAAAAAAGATTCGAGTATATTCAGAAACGCATTGAATATACGAGAAATAAGACATCAGAGATATTCAGAAAAATCATTGAACAGACTCTGGAACACATCATCGAAGACATTCAGAAAAATCATTGAATGAACTTTGGAAAAAAAGATTCGAGTATATTCAAAAATGCATTGAATATACGGGAAACAAAACATCAAAGATATTCAGAAAAATCATTGAACGGACTCTGGAAAACATCATCAAAGACATTCAGAAAAAACATTGAATGAACTTCGGAAAAAAAATTCGAGCATATTCAGGAATACATTGAATATACGAGAAACAAAACATCAGAGACATTCAGAAAAATCATTGAACAGACTCTGGAAAACATCATCAAAGACATTCAGAAAAAAACATTGAATGAACTTCGGAAAAAAAATTCGAGCATATTCAGGAATACATTGAATATACAGGAAAGAAAACATCAGAGACATTCAGAAAAATCATTGAACGGACTCTGGAACACATCATCAAAGACATTTAGAAAAATCATTGAATGAACTTCGGAAAAAAAATTCGAGTATATTCAGAAATGCATTGAATATACAGGAAACAAAACATCAGAGATATTCAGAAAAATCATTGAACGGACTCTGGAACACATCATCGAAGACATTCAGAAAAATCATTGAATGGACTTCGAAAAAAAATTCGGGCATATTCAGAAATGCATTGAATATACAGGAAACAAGATATCTATTTTGGTAGGTACAAAGTAAGTTGGATTTTGAATGCAAGGTAAGACATTGACTGTAACAAGACCTCGGGAAATGCAAATGATGATAAAACACTCTTGCTATGCATGATATATGTATTTTGTGATGCATGATATATGAATGATCTATGCATGTAGTATGTAATGCAGACGTTTATGACAACGGAGATTGACTCTTTTGTGGAGGTAAGATGGGAACTCGGATTCCTCAACACGGAGAACACTGCCAACTCTTCTTGGAGAGAAAATGTCTTGAGCAACACTTCTAACACACTTGCGAATTATATTGACATGATGATCCTTGGAGGAAGGACTGCAACGCTGCTTGGGGATTGTCCCGGATTAGCTAATTGTTGAAGATAGATTGATAATGGCTTCAGTTCTTGAAAATAACTGAGGGGAAAGGAGTGCCCCAGCATAAGTCTTGAAAAAGATCTTCTGATTGCAACAATTCTGAGAAAGACTTGCAATGAGCAACAAATCTTGAACTGATTCACAACCGGATGCGGGAGATACTTGCCCCTGATTAGGATCACTGACCAAGTTTCCTAACAGTTTGGACTTCCTTGATGAGGAAAGCTTGTTTACAAGCAAAAATTGTTTATTCAGACATGGTAAATTTAATGCAAATTTCATGCAAAAGTTTTGAAATAAAAATCATTTTTGGAATGATGTAATTTGTTGTATAGAAAATGGATCACTGGTTAAAACACAGTGGTTTAAAAATTTAAAAGTGAAAAAGGAAATAAAGTATGATATACCAAGACAGTTGATTTGCAAAAAATCTTAGGAGTCATATTACGCAATCTTGCTGTAGTATACTTTCAAAAGAAACCTGGCTTCAATTAGGTCTTTTGAGGGTTGTAACGTGGTTTGGTTCACGGTTTAAGAAATAAAGGATAAAGGCTCAAAATTTATTTGTACCCAACCCAATCTTCGTGATGTTCTTCAGCCCTACGCTCAGTTAAATTAAATTGTGCATTCAGGTTCCAATAGATTTTGGACCGTACTGATAGGAATGATGATGGCTCAGGAGCTGAGGAATTCTTGAGATAACAGTCACTTTTTTTTTGCAACATTTTTTTGCTGTTTGAGGACTTTTGTCAACTCTTATTTGAATTTGTCATCCTTGACTTTTGCCTGAACCATTCCGTTTTAGATTACGGTCAGCGGGATGCCCTAATTTTTTTATATATATTTTTGGAAAGACAATGACTGCTTGACTTTTATGATTACGGAGAACCATCATCGCCATTCTTTGACTTGAGGAACATCTTCGACACTTATGTGAAGGAAGCTTGATTGAATACCACCTCTGTTGAAAGGCGTCTTGAATGATTGCACAACAGAATTAGCTAAGAACTACCTTGCCCCAGGTTAAAATGCGGGTTTTCGTATTGAAAGAAACTCCAACTTCTAGGCTCGAAGGGGTTGACAAAGGTTTAACTTCCTTATTTCTCCGGTGTTTGGGAATTGAAACAATGCCTGTATATCATCAGCAAAGTTTTATTCGAAAGCATACCAACAACAATTATGGGTATCTTATTTTTATCATCCTCCCTCCAATCTTTGCAAAGACAAGGGTTCGGTAAAGAAATTAAACATGGAATGTATTTTTTTGAAAAGAAAGCAGTAAATAAAAATTATTTGAATCAAAAGAGTGCAATGCTCATTTCATTAAAATTAACTTGAAATTACAAACAAGATTTGAAAGCAATAATTTAACATAAACAAGAGGAAAATGCAAATTGGAAAAGAAACATGGCCTAGTGACTAATCAGTTACAAGGATGAGCTGTCCTATCTGAAACACTGGCTTTAGGAAGTAACTTGTAATATGTTGGCCCAATCTTCAGCCACTTTTTCCTGGAAACGGATTATTGATAACATTTGGTGGAGGATCTCCAAAATTTATCTCCTTGCTTTTGACTAGCTCTTGAACTCTAGCCTTCAGTGCATAACAACGTTCTAAATCATGACCAACAGCTCCCTGATGGAACTCACAATGAAGATCAGACCTGAATCCGGTTGGGAGAGGATTTGGAGGAGTCAGAGGCCTAGTTGTGATTAGACCTAGTTCAACCAAGTGAGGATACAATGCAGTGTAAGTCATTGGAATATGGTCAAAATGAGGCCTATTCATTGCATTACAGTTCTTATTTTGTTCAACAGCTTGACGCTGAGGAATTTGAATTGGTTGAGCCTTGACTGTAGGAGTGACAACATTTGCTCGCGGTTGGTCATAGTATTGAGGCCTACGGCGAGGTCTTCTTCTTTCAATTTTGACAACATTAGCTTCGACTTCTTTCTTCTTTGAAGTTTCAAAAGATCTCTTGGCACCACCGTAGGTTCACCAAAGATACACTTTTAGAAACACAGTTGAGGAAGATATTTCGGGACGGACCGCTCTTCTGACATGAGTAATCACCGAATGGTGTGGCTCTCGAGCTGGAGTTGCAAGGAAAATGCTATAGGAGTATCCACTTGCTTGTAGCAATCGGTGAAGAGATGCCTTCTTTTCAACAAGACTTGCAGGATTTCCAAGACTTGGCTCATCCGACCCTTCACCGGTTAACTTCTCTCTTAATAGTCATGGTGTTGTTGAAGTTCCTCCATAGTTTTCTCAACCATGCTTCAAATCCAAGGTGTTGAGGAATCGCTTGACGGTAGACGACCAACCGAGAATGGAGATGCATTTAAATGAGTGTTTTTGACAACTTGAGTGTATGAATGAAATATGCAGATGGATGCAATGAAATGTAATGTCATCAATGAAAAAAGACGTGATGAAATGCAATGTTACATATATAAAATGGAATGCAACATAATAACAGTAACAGTTTCACAGGGATGTGAAACAGGGATGGTACAGGTAATCAAACAACTTAATTAGGTGGGATCCTATGATAGGATGACTCTAAGCTTTCTACCCAATAATTCCCTAGAGGATGGTTTTAAGGTTTTCTGCTAAGTGTTTCTCGGAGTCTCAGATCCCCTTTTAACAAATACTATCATCACGCGAGAGGCCTACGTGGTAATAGTATTTGGAAAAGTATACCCCAAGAAACGGCTCTTAACGGATACTCAAAAAATTTGAGCGCTTGGTCTCTTAGACAACATGAACAAACTTAGAGTTATAGGTCATTTGTCCAAAGATTGATGTCCCCGCTATCGGGCCAACAACCTCCTTAAAATAACCAACTCTAAGCCGGAGTCTTCGCCGGGCCAACAAGACAATGGAGTCGTGGACCTAGGCTACGCAACCCTCTATTCCTAAAAGGTGACCTAGAAGCTGGGTAGTGGGCTTATCTATGCATCAATAATCCCATCAAGAATTCCCATACAATGGATATATAAACAAGATAATAAATGAAGCATAGAAAAATCAATAACCGAAACATAAACATGATAAAGTACAAAGAAGAGAGTAAAATAAAACGATAAACACACAACCACACAATGAACTAAACTAGGGTTAACTCGCTTGAGAAAACGTCCCCAGTGAAGTCGCCAACTGAAGCAACTCGATTTTCAAAAAATCATTTAAATGAATTTTCAAAAAAAACAGTGAAATCGCCACCTAATTTTATTTGTTCTAAAAGAAGAACGGGAAAATATAGATAAAACCCACGAAAATCGGATAAGACGGTCTACGAAATTAAGAGATATAGGTTCGGGAGTTGGTTATGCAAGGGGAAGGTATTAGCACCCCTTACATCCATCGTACTCGATGGTACCCATTTAGTTCAAAGTATGGTTGTGTGTTAGTGTGAAAATTTTACGATCTTCTAAGTTTAAAAAATGAGAAAGAAAGGGAGAAGAAATGTTTTTATTATTTTGAGTTTGACACGGTTTTAAAACCGCGTGCCTACGTACTCCCTCGTGCAATGGGAAAATTAAAACACCGTAGTTCTTCTAGAAAATGTTTGTTTGTTGATTGATTTTAAATGAAAAGACAAGTCGTCATTTTTAAAGGAGAAGACTCGTCTAACGTCCACAAGGTGTGATAAAGAATAAAGGACTACGCGCCAACATGAGGGAGGGTTTGAGAACGCCTCTAGTACTCAAGTGGAGAAGTCGAAAACCTTGGGAATAGAGGAAGAAGCATCTCAATTATAAATGAATCATGTCTAATCTTGAAAAGGGTTTAAAGGTAAATGGTGCTTGGACGCACAAAAGAAGTTTTGAATGGGTTAGAATTGATTTTAAATTGTGGATGACAAGTACCAAAACGTTGGGCTATCCTCTAACGATTCAATACTCGAGATTGGTGATTGAGGTCAACCGATCATCTCTCATCCAAAATCTTTATTATGAAAAGAGTGAGGTGAAACAAAGTTCACTTTTATTAAGTGTATGGAATAAAGTATTTAAGTCATTGGGTTACCCTCTAATGGCCCAAATACTTTACAATTTAATTAAATCGTCGGGCTATCCTCTAACGATTTAGTTAAATACTATAGCACCATGTTTTTTGTTTTGTAGAAAAATATTTTGAAAACAACTCGACGTTGGATCGAGGTTTGAGAATAAGACTCGACGTTGGGTCGAGTTTTTATTGAAAGTGTTTTAAATTCTTGGTGAATGGAGAAAGAATAAATCGAGATAATTGTAAATAACAAGTAAAATCGACAAAGCCCATACAAGGTGGCCAACCTAAGTGTAAAATAATTAAATTACATGTGTACTAGCAAAGTGGGCTAGTCTACTAAGACGACCAATTAGGACAATTGATCGAAATAGGCTCACTGTAAGAAGGCCCAGGATCAAGCGTACATGTGTGCATGTGTGGTCATCGCGACGCTTCGTAGCTTTGTCGACTTACGGGTTTAAAAATGATTCACAAATATTAGTTTTAAAAAGATTTTTTTGGTTTTGTGTAAGTGACAGTTAAATTAAATAAAATAAATATGCACTAAATTATTACAAGATGCCCTCTACATAAATAAAATAAAATAAATATGCACTAAATTATTATAAATATGCACTAAAATGCCCTCTACATAAAATGGGCCACAAAATGGGTTGGGTAAAAAATGACAAGCCCAAAAATATTTTTGTTTTGATTTTTTGAGATAAAAATTTGACACTTAAAATTGTTAAAAATGATAAAAGTTCGGACAATAAATTATCCGAAAAATAAAATGAACACATTAAAATAAACTACGAGTTTTGTAAATTAAAGAAAAATTATTGAAATGGTTAAAATTAAAATAAAATGATAATAAAGAATACCCGATTTTAAAAAACTTACAGTTAAATACGAGTCTTCAAACTGTATCGAAAAATTAGGAGAACACATTTTCATGATCTACGACGTAGATTCATAAAGCAGTGAGTAAAAGATAAAATTTGAAATATTTTTCCCGCTAATTTTTGCACAGTATCGAATCGCCTTTAGCAGTCTGTTTACAAAACCGAAATATCGATATCATCGACATAAAAATAAATTAAAATAATGCAATAATCAGGCAGAGAGGTAAAAATAAATGAACTAAAATAACGGGTATTTTACAATTAAAAACGATGCAAGTATCGATTTAAACTGATTTTTGGTCAATTTAAATACGACGTAATGATGCAAATGCAATGACTAAATGACTGTTTTTTTTATTTTATAATATAAACACAAATGCAAGTAGAAAAATAGCAGGGTAAAATTTGGGGTGCAACAGAGAAATCTGATCTTGTTCCAATTGCGGTTAAGGTAATTTAACTTCCTAGATGTATTCCAAGACTGTTTGGATCAACTTATTTAAGAAAGCAGCTTATGATATCTAGATAAGTTGTTTGGAATAAGTTGAAAAAACAGCGTAATAGATGTTGAATGTATGAGGTAACTGATTTTGGTATCAGGAATCAACAATGTGGCAGCAAGGAGTCCAAGAAGGTCAGGTGAAGAACCTAATTTCTTCAACAAAGTTAGACAACATCAGCAGCAGCAGCAGCAATGAAGTTCTTCTTCAGGACCAATGAATCATTACTTTAGTCCAGTGCTAATAGGAACTCCTTCTTCATCAAGAACACATCATCATCAACATCATCAATTAGGACATTCACTTCATGATCATCAATACATGACAATGTCTAATTCAGTTTCGTCATACAGTAATGGTGAAAACCATACTACGATCAAGATCGATGCAACATCGCTTTCCCGCACTATAGTGGAAGGAGAAGATAGATTCAAAGACGAGGAGGAGGATCCTATGAAGAGTTTTTTAGGGCGAAGAAGGATTTAGAGATGAGTGTTTACCGGATGAAATGAAGAAAAATGTCGCTTGCAATGTGTTCGATGAAATATCCCAACTGGTTTTTTCTTCTTTTGCTTCATTTGAGGTATCGTAATATGAGGTATGGGAAAGAGGAAAGTGAAAACAAAGCCTCCTCCTAGGAAACAAATGGATAAACTTGACACTTCCTTCAGCCCTTTCGTAATCATGGCGCAGTTGAATGTCACATGTAAGTATTAATATGCTCTTTGCAATTCTAATTATGGCAATTTATCATTTTGTTTACACGATAACAATGGGTTAAGGATATTACTTGTTTTGACGCTCGGTTTTGGTTTTTTTGACAAAGGACATGAAGAACTTGATAGGAGAAGCTTCTTGCAAGATTTGCCAAGAGAACTTTAGCACTACTATCAACGGTTTGTTTCAAATATAAAATCGATTGACAAAGAAATGTTCTTTGTCTTTGAACGTGTGACCCGAGTGAGTGGTTATCTTCCAATTCATCTAGAAGTCGCAGTTTTTCATAGTAACGCTTAATGCCATGTTTTGAAAACCCGTAGTTTGAAACTAACTTGACAACAGTAGTCTCATGCATCAATATTACTTCTTTCAACCACTTGTTATTCTAGAAACTCCAAAGTAGTAGTGATGTATATTGTAGTGATTGCCCGGTAATACGTGGAAATTTCATATTGTGAATATATGTTATTGACATTTTACTCTATAGGTTTGCTCGATATAAACAAGCCAAATGGATAAGATGTTTTGCCAAATGACCGTCTGCCCTTATGACTTTCATATCCTTTCTTCCTATCGTAAAGGTATGTTTGATTCATTGTATACTAATTTCATATCGCTTATTTTGGTATCCGATTTGCAATTATTGCTTTTGTTCCTAGTTGCCACGATGATTTTCTTATGTTTATGTTTTTGAAAGTGATGTTTTCCGATTAAAAATGATTGATAGTGTTGATGATTGAGGCATTGGTAAAGTCACCGATCACTGTCGCGCTGGTCAAAACGAGTTAAATTGCAAACCGTAGTAACGACGGTAACGGTAACTCGTATCGCCTCTCAAGGACTCTTGGGTTTTACTAACTAAAACGGAATTGGGGTTTGGTTTGGTCGAGAAAATGATTATCAAAAGTGATTATGAAAATAAGCTATTTTGAAAAAGTGATTATGAAAATAAGTCAATATACCGATTCAGTTCCTACCAATCATCGATTATTAAAATCTCACTATCTTAAGCGGATTCCTTTCCCGTTCGATTACAATATAATCAACAAGCGCAACAATATTATACGAATTATATTTTCCGCTTGTCAATTAAGCATTCGGCGATAAACGGTTTAACGATTAAGCATACGATAAACACGCAGATAAATTGAAAAACATAAATCAATCGAACCAAACAATATACATTATGAATATCAAATTAAGCAAAAGATAAACAAAATATATAATTGAAGGAAAAGGAATTTTATTGCAAAACTTATAATAATCTCATAGTTTCGGAACCTGAATTCGGTAGAGCAACCAAAAGTGATTAGTTCTCCATGGCCATTCGTACAAGCTTCAATCAAAATCGTGAATGGAATCATACATGCTACAGTCCCGCGGCTGCTACCCTAAGGGAAAAGAGTACAACCCGTTTTACAATTCAACTGGGTCAAACATACGACCCAGGCCCAAAACTAATTGACCCGAAACTTAACTAAAACTAGTGCTGCAACTTCAACTAATTTTATGGCCCTTCTAAAGTCCGATTATGACTTCGACTCCAACATAAGAATTGTAGCTCTTTCTCTTAACTTTCCGTCGATTATTAGAACGCCTCAATCGGACTTCTAGAACTCCAGTTATGATCGTTTCCGCAGATCGCTAAAGCTGAAAATTAAATACGAAAATCAAATAACAATAAAAATAAATTAAAATATAAAAACATTATAAAATACAAAAATAAGACAAGCAAACCATGGAAATGTATAAGTACAATCAGAGTAATGTGCATCAAAATGCACCGATCAAATTCCCACACTTGAACTTTTGCACCGAGCAAAATGAAAACAAAACAAAGAAAGCACAAATACATCAATAGCATTTATCCTAGGCTACAAATCTTCTTCGTAAGTTTGCATCAACAGTACTAATCTTGCACACTAAGGACATCGAAGAACACTAACCACGTATATGCATATAAGCCTCCTAAATACACAAACCAATTTCAAATCATATTATTATACCATAGCCTAACTTACTCATCCTTTTGCTCTTTTTCATTCAAAGCAATCACATTAAGCCCGTATCTCCACACACTTATAGCAGACGACCGTTAGTGACTCTGATCCTTTGCACGGGGTTCTAGTACTTACGTGGCATAACCCTTTGTTTACTCAGATGTAGTTGCGGGGGATCGGACCGTAATCCTCCCTACCAAGTTCAAAGACTGTAAACCATCGAACCAACTAACAAAGAGTTTTGAAAACCTTTCTTTTTTTTTTGAAGATTACACAACCATTGGGTTAAGTGACCGGGTGAGGGTCACCAAACTTAGAAGGTGTATTCTCTTTTTCTTTTTTTTTTTTTTTTTTTTGGAACATTCACTTATATTCATCGGTTTTCCCAGAAAGTTTGTGAGAGATGGTGCCGATCAAAATAAACTACTCAAGAGTCACAAAGAATGAGAAATTAAGGTTAAAACATAATAACAAATTCAAATCAATTTCCATATGTAGGAGACTCACGGTGTTAGAATGATACCGATCTTGTGAATTTTTCCCACGCTCCGCAAACCCGACTCAAATCACCTATAGCCTAAAACTTTCAAGAAGATGCATTTATTATTTTTATTGGTTGAAATTAAATTAAAAAAACTAACAAACAAAACAAATAAACACACGATTTCCTCCCCACACTTAAACTAAGCATTGCCTCAATGAAAGGACATTACTAATAAAGTAGAGGAAGGAAAGAAGGACTTCGATCAAGTTGCAGTAGTTAGGTGCTTCCAAAGAAAGCTCCTCTATGTCGACATTTTCGTGCACCGAACATTCATGGAATAACTTCACCGCGTCTGTTAACCTTGAAGATTTTGTCAAGACTGCACTTTTATTTCTACCGCACCATGAGGGAAAACATTAGTAACAACAAAGGGCCAATCCATTTGGATCAAGTTTCCCACCATAAGCTTAAGGTGGAGTTAAACAAGAAACCTGCTGGCCCACAAAAATTCCTTCCTAGAAATCATTTTATCATGGAAGTGCTTAGTTTTCTTTATAAATCCTAGAGCTCTCATAAGCCTCTAATCTAAGCTCTTCCAACTGCTAATTGGAGTTTTCTTTCAATACCGCTTGTTGCATCTCCAAATTACAACTTTTCACCGCCCAAAAGCACGATGTTCTATCTCAACAGAAGATGACATGCCTTACCAAAAACAAGTCGATAAGAAGACATCCCAATGGGTGTCTTGAAGTCGCCCTTGAGCCCAAAGTGCGCCTTCTAGACGACGGCTCCAATCTTTCCCTGCTTGGTGCAACATTTTCTCTAAAACTTTGATCTCCCTGCTTGAGATCTCACTGCCCATTAGTCCGTGGGTGATATGCAGAGAGACTGGCACAACTCCATACTTTCGAGTAAAGCTTCCATGGTGCGGTTACGTAAATGAGTGCCTTGGTCACTTATGATGGCTCATGTATTCCAAACCCGCAAAAGATATTAGACCGACAAAATCTGCAACAACTCGAGAATCATTAGTCCTAGTGGGATAGCTTCCACCCACTTTGAAACATAATCAACAGAAGTAAAATGTAAAGGAAACCAAATGATACAGAAAAGGACCCATGAAATCGATTCCCATACATCAAATACCTCACAAAAGCATTGGTCGAGGCATTTCACTTGCTAGTGATGTTTGTACCGCTTATCCGCACTCTTTACAAGTGCGGTAAGTCTCAAAAGCATCCTTAAAATAGTTGGCCAATAGAAACCTGAATCAAGGACTTTTCTCAGCCCTTGAGGACCAAGTGTCCGCCGACTTGAGATGCATGAGAAAATTTCAAAATAGATTCAATCTCATTGTCGGGACACATCTCCGACACCGATCACTACCAAACTTCCATAGATATGGATCATCCCAAACATAATACTTGGCATCACTCTTGAGTTTGTGAACCTGTGCTCGATGCACCCGTAGGAAAAACACCAAAGAACAAGATAATTAACAATGTCAAGAAACCAAGGTGTAATCCCATGCAAAAGAAACAATCGCTCATCAGAAAGTCATCCCGAATAGGAAAAGGGTCTTCATCTCTCTATCCCGCTAAGTGGTCACCACTAAGTTCTCACCCACTTTTGTCTTTAATCTCGACATTAAACTCCCCGAGCAACAACATCCACCAAATCAATCTCGGTTTTGCATCCGCTTCTTCAAAGAAGTACTTTAAAGTCGCATGGTCAAGAAAACAACAACCTTGGAACCTAGAAAATAAGATCCGAATTTGTCAAGAGCAAAAATAATAGCTAGCGCTTCTTTTCGCTGGTAGTGTAATTTGACCGCGTAATCTAAAGTCCTAGAAGCATAGTAAATAACATGGGCAGCCTTGTCAACTCTTTGTGCAAGGACAACCCCAACAAAGATAATTCAAGCATCACACATAAGCTCAAAAGGAAGTGTCCAAATGGGGCTTAATGATGGGAGCGAGGTCAATGCTTTCTTCAAGAAGTCAAACACTTGTTTGCATTTGTCATCAAAATCGAAAGTGACGCTATTCTTCAACAAGTTCGACAATGAAGAGCTATCTTGTCAAATCCTTGATGAAACGCCTGAAAACCTCGCATGACCAAGAAAAGAACGAATCTCGCGAATGCAAGAAGGGTAAGGCAGTGTAGAAATCACATCAATCTTAGCAGGGTCAACAGAAATTCCTTTTTCAGAAATAATGTGACCAAGGACAATTCCCTGCTCAACCATAAAGTGACACTTTTCATAATTCAACACAAGGTTAGTCTCGATGCATCTTTCTAAAATCAAACTTAAACTGTTCAAGCATGCATCAAAATAAGAACCATAGATAGTAAAGTCATCCATAAACACTTCCATGCAATTTTCAATAAAATTAGAGAAAATACTCATCATGCATCGTTGGAAAGTGCCAGGAGCATTGCAAAGGCCAAAAGGCATCCTCCTGTAAGCAAATGTACCGAATGGGCACGTGAAAGTGGTATTTTCTTGATCTTCAGGTGCAATATGAATCTGAAAGTAACCTGAAAAACCATCAAGAAAACAATAATGTGATTTACCACCAGCCGCTCAAGCATCCGTCAATGAACGCAAAGGAAAGTGATCCTTTCTAGTAGTCCGTTCTCCTCGTAATCAATACAAACTCTCCAAATTGCTCGACTCTAGTGGGAACAAGTTCATTCTTTTCATTTTTACCACCGTGAGTCCGATTTTTAGGTACAACCCGTGACCGGACTTACCCACTTACCGCCGAGATAGGATAAATGATACCGCTTGCAAGAGTTTGGTTACTCTTTCTTTACAACATCAAGAATCAAAGGATTAAGCCTCATCCGGGCTGCCTTACTGCTTTCGCCCATCCTCAAGTAAAATCTTGTGCATGCACATCAAGGACTAATACCGGAAGGTCGGCTAATGTCCACCCGATTGCTTTCGGCCTCTTCAATACCGTAGTATGTCTTCTTGATTGAAATCAAGGTTAGAAGAGATAATAACAGAAGTTTTCATTATGCTCTAAGTAAGCATATTTCGTGTTCCTGGAGCTCTTTAGCTCTAAGGATGCTCGATGGATGGAATGCTTGAGCAGCCGAGATGTCAAGAGCATCGACGATAAAATAGCCTCACTTAACAACTTCACCGTAGGAAATTTATCAGCCGCAAGGAAGCATCAATCTCAAAGACAAAGAACACAAACGTTAGTGTCGGCAATCGTGACATGAATAAGTATCATCAAAATCAGAGAGAGATGGAAAATCAAGTGCAAATAATTCAGAACAACTATCATCAACTAGTTCAGAAATCAACTCAATGTGTAAAACGGAATGCTCCTCCAAGGGATGTTTCATGGCGTCAAAGATGTTGAATTTTGCAACAATGTCACCAAATTCCATGGACATGGTTCCATCATCAACATCCATCTTCGTTTTTGCCATTTTCATGAACGGTATGCCTAAAATTATGGGATCTCTACTTGTCTTGGTTTCGCCTTCCATGTCTAAAATATAAAAATCTGCAGGAAAAATCAAATCGTTAACTTGAACAAGGACATCTTCGACAACCCCGGCGGGTCGAGCGTTGCTCTGCTTGCAATTGAATGATTAAACTCAGATGCGCAAAGGCCAAGACAAAGGTTATTATAAATGTATAGGCATAACATTAATGCCCGCCTCCCAAATCAAGCATGCACTCAAATTTACTATCCCGATGGTACAAGGAATAGCAATGTTCTTGATCCTTCGCTTTGTGGCAAGACTGAGTAGTGAGGGTGAAACATTTTGCTCACCTACAGCCTTTGTCGATGATTGTTTGGGCTGAATAAAGGCGTAAATATTTCGCCCTAAGTTCACTCTTTCACTTCCCTTAATCCTCCTCTTGTTAGTACACAAATCTTTCGTAAACTTTGCATACTTAGGAACCTGTTTTATAACATCAAGTAGCGGAATATTTACCGCCACCTTTCAAACACATCCAAAATCTCTTTCTTTGTCTCCTCCTCAATTCTTTTATTTTTCGTAACTCTATGTGGAAGGGACTGTGGCACATACTCCTTTTCTAAATTTTTCGGCCACCATAATGTAAGAAGGAGAAGAAAGTGCAGGGAAGGTTCAGATGGAGAAAGTTCGGTTACCTCAATGATTTTTTTATTTTTTCGTGGGCTGGTTCAGAACCTTCCGGATCTCAAAGAAATAGCGCCACATTAGCATTACCATTCGGATTGACAATGCTTATGCCGGAAGTTGGTTCGAACCTTGAGCTTGCATGTTATTTATTTGAGTAGCAAGTCTGTCCCATTTGTGTTCGGATCCGAATGCTAGAATCGGTCCTTTTTGGAACCAAGGTTGTTGGCAGCCATTTGTTTAACAAGATCCTCTAAGGATGGTCCGAAGGTAGGGCAGCCACTTGACCCGGGTTCGTTTATTGGTTTGGATTTCCATATCGAAGGTCGATGGTTCCTCCAATTGGGATGATACTTGTTGGTGGATAGGTCGAATGTTGTTGTACCTGCTTTGGTTGTAAAGGTTGGCGCATAAGCTGGGGAAGCTCGATAGATTCATCTTCGTAATGGGACATGTATCGGTGCTCGTGGAAGTACAAATACCACAGTAGTAATTGCTCTGATCCGATGTTGAGGACACCGGATACCAAGTGCTTGAACCTCTCCCAATACTCGAGTGACTCATTACCTTGTCCGACACCGCAAATTTCCTTTCTTATTGAGGCAGCTCTAGAGGCGTGAAAATATCGCTCCAAAACACCTTTTTCAACAAGATTCCAAATTGCAATTGAATTTGGCTCGAGGTAGTACAACCAATCCTTTGTCGCACCTCGCAATGAAAAAGGAAAAGCTCAAGTTTGATGTGATCTTCAGATCCTTCAGCTTCAATGGTGTAGAGCATACAACCCAAACTCTTTCAAATGTTTGTGCGGATCCTCACCTGCAAGACCACTAAACTTGGGCAACAAGTGTATTAAACCCGATTTTAATTCAAAAGGAACAGCAACATCATCATAATCAATACACATGCCATTATAATTTACATCAGGGGCAGCCAATTGCCTTAAGGTTCTTTGGTCAGCCATATCAATAACAACTTCAGAATCAGAATCAAACAGATAGTGCAAGTAATCAGGATCAGACTCAAACTCAATTGTGGGTGGTGGACTAGTGTTAACTTGTACTCTCCTACGATGCGTGTGCAATGTTCTTTCTACCTCAGGATCAAAAGCAACAAGCTCAGGACAGCAGGACCTAGTAGCCAGGACTAAAACGCAGCAATGGTAACAAAGTCCAAAATACCAACAATGTCCCTAAAAGCAAAAAGAAACATAAAGAAGGAAAACGATTAAGTTTTTTTTCAAAAAAATAAATTGAACACGAAATTCTTCTAATGGGCGAAAAATAGAATTTTGATGATTTTTTTGATTTTTTTCGACTCTATGAAAACAATAAATAAATCATAAAAAATAGAAAAATGATGAATTTGGGAAACTTATAATAATCTCATAGTTTCGGAACCTGAATTCGGTAGATCAACCAAAATTGATTAGTTCTCCATGGCCATTCGTACAAGCTTCAATCAAAATCGTGAATGGAATCATACATGCTACAGTCCCGCGGCTGCTACCCTAAGGGAAAAGAGTACAACCCGTTTTACAATTCAACTGGGTCAAACATACGACCCAGGCCCAAAACTAATTGACCCGAAACTTAACTAAAACTAGTGCTGCAACTTCAACTAATTTTATGGCCCTTCTAAAGTCCGATTCTGACTTCGACTCCAACATAAGAATTGTATCTCTTTCTCTTAGCTTTCCGTCGATTATTAGAATGCCTCAATCGGACTTCTAGAACTCCGCTTATGATCAAGCTTCCAGATCGCTAAAGCTGAAAATTAAATACGAAAATCAAATAACAATAAAAATAAAAATATAAAAACATTATAAAATACAAAAATAAGACAAGCAAACCATGGAAATGTATAAGTACAACCGTAGAGTAATGTGCATCAAAATGCACTGATCAGTCACTGAACATCTTTTGAAAGAAGTTTTTGGAATAAACACTTGTCGCCAGATGTTAGATAAAGGTAGCTACCTGTGCTCTTTTTCTCACCAACATCGTTAGCTCTCTGTTTAAGTATTCCTTTTTCCCATTAACATGCAAAACTAGTGTGCACTGTCCTATAGAGTTTACTACATTTCGTGAGGTACTTTTGATTGCTTGATTATGTTTTGAAATAATTTTGTTTATGATCTAGGTCAACTCGCATGTTACCTCCGACAAAGCTTTAAAATAAAAGTTGTTAAGATTTGTTCAAGTTGCTTGGAGGATATGTTATGGTCACCATGCATTTTACTATCTTACTATATTTCTCCCGTGAGTACTAAAAATGATCAATCTATAGGTTCGAATAGAGTTGGACTTTACAAAACTATATCAACTTAATCTCAACCTCAACACAAAACAATCTCCTCTTAAACTAAACCCAAACCTCGTTGCTTTTGGTATATTGACAATCTTCGTTAAACTTGATTATAAATAGTAACTTGATTTGTAGATACCGAATTACATTTTCTATTTATCCGTGGTCAATATATGTGCAAAGATCCGAAATGTTCTAAGTCGGCGTGATGATTTTTCTTCTTCTCGTGTCTTAGAGTATCACAGCTTAACGGATACCTCTCACATAAATGGAATTATGGAACAAGAACCCTTTATTTTAGTATGTCCATGGATTCACTTCACAAGCAAAAAGCTTCATTCGGCTTAATTTTAACTTGAACAGTTCCTTATTTATGTCTACCAAAGAAATGATTTAGTTGATGTTATTTCTCCATCTTGCAACAAGTATTTATTTGTTCTTTTACTCTATCTTAAGAGTCATGAGTTTGGTCTTGTTTCGATTTCTTATCCGCTTTTTCATTTATGTCGCAGAATTTGTCGTAATCTCTTGTTTACAAATGTTTCGACTATACAAATGCTACTCATGTTCTAGCCGTAATAGTCGCCACCGTCAGAACTAATGGCACCACGTGCATGTCTCCTAATAAACGGACGCCCAATAAAAGATAAGTATTTCTCCTACATTTCATATTCTATCAAAGTTCTAGTTCAAATATTATATAGTCTATCATATTCATGGCTATAAAAACATTGAAATAGGAAATGGTTCTTAAGAAATAAAACTTCAACTTCATTAGTTGTCAACTATTATTTTGTCCAACTGGTTTTGGTCCATTAATATTCACTAATATACAGAAGGACAATAACCCATGTATGTGCAGTTAACATCCAAGCATCGCATGTGTTTAATCAGATTACACGATCGATGCTAACCCCAAAAGTTTGAGCTATTAAGATGAATGTTTTTTAGGAAATCTATAACGAAACTACAATCTCAGAATCGAGTTATATCTCGTAAAAGTAGGACTCAAGAGCTGGTTGAAAACTACAAAGTACTTTGCAAGAACATGAGGGCTCACTGAATGCCAAACGTTCAAGATAAGTTTTTTTAGATTTATATTGTAACTTAGTGACGAAATTTAAACTACTGCGACTTTTCTCATAATCCTGGTTTTCTATTTATCAATAATGTAATTATCTCCTTTTGAGAATTGGATTTTATTTTGTTGCTTAAAATATCATAACAATCTTAGTGACAAAATATTATGTATAAATTCTATGGTTTGATGTAATTTTTTTTATTTTCTTATGCAACAAGGTATAAATGCTGATGTTGAAAAAGACAATATCAATGAACAAATTCAAGAGGACGATGTAGATGATGAAAATCAAGAGGAAGATATAGATGATGAATTTCAAGAGGACATCGTAGGTGACGAATTCCAAGAGGACGAAAAAGATCTAGATGATGAATTTAAAGAGGACGATGATGAATTTCAAGAGGACGACGTAGATGAAGAATTCTTGGAGGACGACATATGTGATGAATTTCAAGAGGACGGCGTGGATGATGAATTCCAAGAAGACAAATTTGAATGAGTTGGATGATATCTTTTTTTTTGTGCTTGTAGTGGAAAGCATTAAACTTGAACTATGTGTTTTGTTATTTTTCTGAACTATGTATTTTATTATTTTGCTAGGGCCATACTTCAAAGTATTAAACTTAGTATTATAAGTAATGTTACAATAGACATATGGTTTGAATTATCTTGAATTTATGTTTGAACTAGTTTTTATTATAATACAACTTTTGTCGATGCATGATTAAATTTGATCTTGTTTAAGTTATAAATGACATTTTATAAGTCAGTCATCATTGACTATATTATTCAGAAAATAATTGCAATTTTATATATTTTACAAGGACAATATAAAAAACAGCCTATAAGCTATGGCAACACTTTATAAATGATCTTCCTGATTGAGATTAAAGGCAACAATTGTTAATTGTAGCAGAATATAGCAACCCCTAAAAAGCGTCGCCTTAGTGCCTTAAAATAATCGTCCCCTATTCCTTTAGTTTAGACGACGGTTTTAAATATCGTGCCCAAAGATCATCAATAATCGTCGCCTTATATTATAGGCAACGCTTGCACAGGAGACGCCTTGAAATCATCCCCTATTCTTTTAGGCAACGATTTTTGGAGATTTGGCAACATTTTTCAATTGTTGCTGGAGAGCATAAATGTTGTAGTGAATGCTTGGAATGGCCTGGATCGAAGCAAGACTTTGGCTGCCAATTGCTTGAAACACATAGTTTTTTGAAGCTTTTTTAGGGTTCTTGGAGGCAAGGGTTTTGTCCTTGTAGCATCTGGGATCAGTGTCTATATATACTAGAGTGAATTAGGTCAAGAATCATGAAGGAATTATATGCCAACCAATGAGAAAATATTTGATTTGTAATGAAACCAAATATTGCCTTTTTTGAATCAATTTCAATCAATTTTCTTGCCAATCTCAATAATTTTAAAAATGACAGCTTGTATGGCTTGCTTGAACCTCAAGAATGATAAAAAAATCCACCTTGCAGTTAATGTTTTGATTTTATATCTTTTATTTTAATTAAATTGGTTTTAAATGAATAAAAATCCAAAATAAATAAAAATAAAAGATAAAAGGCATGGCCTTGGGTTTTGAGGTTCTAATTCAGATAAGAAACAAGTATGAACGAAGAAAAGTTAGGCCCATTTAGAAATAATTTGATTTTTTCAAGTATTTCTCTTCATGCACCTCCTCAAAAATGTCAAACTTGCACAATTTGTATCTTGCTCAATTTTTAACATTTTTGGGTGTTCTTGGACTTTTTAGAAATCTCAAGATGTCCTCTAAACACTCCGTTTTGTTTTATCTTTATTGAAGTTTCCATGTTCATGAACATTTCTTTGCAAAAAGATGACGTTTTGTTGACTTTTAGAAGGACCTGTAATGTTTTGATCGATAACCTCCAAATGAAGCATTTTTTACCGAAGCTTATGAGACATGAAGTTGTAGAGAATTGAATTCCCTTCATAATGAGCTTTGGTGGAAAAATTTCTGATAAAGTATGTGAAAGTTATGCCTGGTCAAAGTTCTGTTGACTTTTATCTAAAAAACCCTAATTTAGAAACTTTGACTTTTGATCAATCTTGACTTTTCTTGAGGAATCATGGTCCACCGTTGATCAAATGATGAATTTTACTTCAAAATATTGATGTTGACCAAAAATTATGAAGTTTGACTATATGTTGGCCACAATTGACTTTTTGTCCAATATAGTTGATCTTCAACTATCTGAGGAATTGGATGAGCAATTTTGACTTGTAAGGCTTGAAATTTGACATGGTGATCCCTTGAAGCATATGATGAGGTATGATGTCCACTTGAAGCATTGGAAATCCATTTTTACTTGAGAGTAGCAAAACCCTAGTTTGGATTGATTGCTTAGGAGAGGGTTTGTCTCGTCAGCCCTTGTGAAATCCTTGAGTATGGAGTTGTGAATTATCTTGAGAAGTAGGAGGGAAAATTTTGGGGTATGACAGTTACCCCTGCTCAATCTTCTTATACCGGACGGGTTAGATTGGTATGCTTGCCTTTTGTGACTTGAAGGTTGAAGATAATTGAACACTCGAGTACACTTGAAAATTTGCACTCGTTGTTGTATGGAATGGATTGTCAGTTGACGATGCGCTGGAATAGGCTTATAGATGCCATTTGAGAAGCTAATGCTAGAGAGTGAGTCGACGCTAGACTCGCGCTTGTTTTTGATGAGAGAAATATCGAGATGGGCTTAAAGATGCCATTCAGAGATGAAGATGTGTAGTCGAGATGGCTTAAGATGCCATCCAAGTTGATAATAAGAGAGAATCAGAATAAACCTTTGTCTTGGATATTTTTGAGATGAATAGTGGTCAGCATGTAGATAGTTTTCCCGTCTTATTTCGGGTGTTAATCTATGATCTGTTGTTTGGAAATAATTTGCATGTTCGTTCAGATAGTTCTCCCGTCTTGTTTCGGGTATTAATCTTTGACCTTCCGTTTGGAAAATAGATTTTACCTGGTGGGGAAATAAATCTTGACAGGATATGGTTAGTTCCATGCAGATTATGATGCATACGAGTATATGAAATGTTCGTGAATGATATATGAATGACGTATGAATGTAGATGTTGTGGTATTTCAAAACATATCCATTTTGAGGAAGATAAGAACGTTCTGCTGGAGATCTTTTGATCTCTACTTGGGGATGAAGTTGTTGAAAACCATGACTGGGGAACAAGAGAGATGTGAATTCCTCCAATGCACTATCTGACCAAGTTACGAGTCTGGATATTGTTGTTGTTGGGGGAGTAATAATCATTGAGAGATACTCAGCTGAGGATGAATATCTTGTGTGTAGACCTTGCTGGGGGGACGATGTGATATGGAATAACCTATTACTGCTCGGAGACTGACGTAATGTATTACTCCTTGAGAATGTAGATAAGTCTGATAGGATCATTGCTCAGGGACTGCCATGATGAATATAGAGGATCACCGCTCGGGGACTAACGTGATGAAGTTGAAGTTGATAGGACCACTGCTCGGGGACTAACGTGATGAAGTTAAAGCTAATGAAGCTTATAGGATCGATGCTTAGGGACTAATGTGATGAAGTTGAAGCTGATGAAGCTGATAAGATCACTTCTCAGGGACTAATATGATGAAGTTGATAGGATCAATGCTCAGGGACTAATGTGATGAAGCTGATAGGATCACTGCTCGGGGACAAATGTGATGAAGTTGAATCTGATAGGATCACTGCTCGGGGACTAATGTGATGAATTTTGAAGTGTTTGAACACTGTTGGGAGGATATGATAATGTAATACTTTGTTAGAGAAGATTTGTCTTTGTAGGGAGAGCGATGGCTTTGTGGGGATTGTAGAGATGATCTTGTGGAGATATTTTTCTTGTCAAAGTGACTCTGTGGCGATTGTATTGGTGACTTTAGTCGTCATCTCAATTCCTATAGCTTGTAGTAATTACTGTTTCTGTTCACTTTTCATATGTTTGTGAATAAATTTTTATTGTCAGATGCATATAATTATTCAAAGCAATCATTGGACTTTATGCAAACAAAACAATGAAAATTGGAACTGGAAAAGAGGAATTCACATTAAATTTGAAAAGTGGCCTATAGTCAGGAAGTGTGTATACAAAGAGACAAATATCCTGGTAAGAGAAAACTGCCAGAATAGTAAAAAGCTATGTGGAAACAATCTTGTCGAGTTTCAACTATGCTATTGCTCATATATTTTTGACTATCTCATCTCCTTGCTGTCAGAAGAAAGTGATTGAACTGATTTGCATCATTCTAATCTTGAAGTTGATAGTAGCGTAGTCTGTAAGTAGGTGATCCGGACGAGACATAATCGTACGCTTAAATCTCTAACTTTTGCCTAGACCTCCCTTTCGTGTTTTCAGTCTATCGGGATACCCTTTTTTGCCCAAGCCGTCTTTGCAGGTTTTTGACTTGCCGGGTGTACATTTTTGTATATATATCCTTAACTTTTTCCCGAACCTTTTTGGTTCGCCAGGATGCCCATATTTTTTCCTAGGCCAGTCAACCTAGCGGGTCTCGTATATGCGTAGTATTTTTTGACTATGTCTGTGTTCACAGGGTGCGGGAAGTCTTCTCCATCCATAGTGCTTAGTAATATTGCTCCGCCGGAAAATACTGTTTTGACTACAAATGGTCCCTCATAGGTGGGAGTCCATTTACCCCAGGGGTCACCTTGTGGAAGAATGATGCGCTTGACTACTAGATCACCGACTTGGTAAACTAGGTTCTCGACTTTCTTATTGAATGCTCTGATCATCCTCTTTTGGTATATTTGTCCATGGCAGATGGCTGCGAGCCGTTTTTCGTCGATCAAGTTGATCTGGTCAAGACAAGTCTGGACCCATTTGTCTTCGTCTAACTCTGCGTCATGGAGTACTCTAACTGAGGGTATCTGAACCTCGATAGGTAGGACTACTTCCATACCATATACGATAGAGAAGGGGGTTGCCTCTGTAGGTGTTCGTATTGTAGTGCGATAACTGTCGAGAGCAAATGGAAACATCTAATGCCAATCCTTATAGGTCAATGTCATCTTCTGTATGATCTTTTTGAGATTCTTGTTGGCGGCTTCTACTACATCGTTCATTTTTGGCCGATATGGAGAAGAGTTGTGATGCTTAATCTTGAACTACGTGCAAGGTTTTGTGATTATTTTGTTATTGATATTGGTACCATTGTCCGTGATAATCCTTTCGGGGACACCATACCGACAAATAAGATTATGCTTGACGAATCGAGCCACAACATTCTTGTGACAGATGCGAACGAGGCTGCTTCTACCCATTTGGTAAAGTAATCAATAGCGACAAGGACGAAACGATGTCCATAGAAAGTGGTGGGTTTAGAAATTCCTGGCAGCAGATACATGATGTCACAGAGAATGTTATGACACAGTATCTAACACTCTGTTTAACAATTCATACAGTAATGTAAAAAAAGTTAAGAACACAAACAATTTTTTACCCAGTTCAGTGTGTAACTACACCTACATCTGGGGGCTACCAAGCCAGGGAGGAAATCCACTATAAGCAGATAATTTAGGAATAAACCAACCGCTTTATCTCCTTCACTTAAGACCTACCCAATGCAACTTCAATCTAAGTCCCACTTAGACCGAGTTCCTACTCCCCTCAATCACAAAGGATATCAACCTATTGATTAATTGAATTGTGAAGACACTCTTCAATAAACATACTTGATTTTGCTTCAAAGCTTTAATCAAGAGACACAACACTCGTGCGTCAAAGCTTTGAGTGAAAAAAAACCCTTACAATCAAATCCTAGTCCAAGACACTTATCAAATGATAATTGCTTGGCTCACAAGAATAAATAGAATACACAATAATTACACACTGCACTCTTCTACACAGTAAAAAGTGCTACAGTATATTCAGGGTTTCTTTCCTATTATAGAAGCAGTAAGTAGAATTCAGTTTGGGCTTCCATAATAATAGCTTGGGTTTACTTGATTTAACCTAAAGACTTGGTCTTTTTAACAAACAAATTTAGGGTTAAACAAGGTTAACATTAAAACCACGTGAGCATGAGATCCAATAACATAATCCATCATAGAAATAGCTCAACTGAAATCTTGAAAAGTCTCAGGAAAAGTAAATCTGCAGAACAACAGATGTTGCATAGAATGTCATAAGATTGGTCATGACATCAGTCATTCTTCTTGCAGATTTCCAGCATAACAATTAACTCCCCCGAAAGTACTCTATTATTCTTCTTCTGCAGAATTTATCTTCAACTCTGAATGTCATGAAATCAGTCAAGACACTTACAAAGTCCCCCTTTGGCAAATTTTTGGCTAAAACAACTAACCTATCAGAGAACTAATGCAGCAGAAATAAAAGTAAACAAGCTAAGCCACTAAGCTATAAAACCAGAGCCTAATAAAGATAAATTCTTCCCACAATTTCCCCATAAATTCTTCTCCCCCTTTTTAGCCACAAAGGGGCCAAAGGTGCCAGTACATAATCCCAAAATTCATTATATAAGGAGTAGCAGAGTTAAAAATTACAGCCCAGTAAAGAAGTACATAAATCCAAAACAAACAAAACTAAAAGCAACAGAACAACAAAACACAAGCAGCAGCAGCAGGTGATTAAGCATCAAGCACTTTTTTCTCCTGAAGAAGCACTGTGGTAAGTAGCTTCCTCTGAACTGCTTTAAGCACTAGCCTCTTGTTCTGCATCAACATCATCCTCATTCAAATCATTAGCAACATCCTCATCTAGCCCTTCATCCTCAACCCAGTGTCTTCTTTTTCCTTCTCCAAGGTAGAGATCAGCTCCTCAAGAGTTTGCTTCCTTGCTTCAAGTTCCCTATAAGTCTCTTTCAGCACAGCAATGACACCAGCCTTCTGAGAATTAGCCTTGACATTTGATGTCTCAGCAGATGTCATGACAATGTCAGGGACATGTTTCGCCTGAAATAACTTGTAGTGGAAACCAAGAGCAGGAGCTCTTTTGCACACAGAATCCTTTTCTACCAGGATATCAGGATATTGGTCAGTGATGATACCACACAGGAGGGAGGGAAAGGCTATGGGACCTTTGATGGCATAGCTGTTTGCATGCTTTAAAGTCTGCTCAAATATATAGGTGCCATAATCAAAGTTTGTCTTGGTGCCAACAGCATAGATAAATCTTCCAAGGCCAATGGAGATGGTGGACTTGTGATTTGTGGGAACCCAGTTGGCTGCACCAATCTTGTGAATAATAGCAAACTTGACACTTAGTTTGCTAGCAGTCAGATTTCCCTTTAATGGCCAGTGTTTCACTTGCTTGGCAGTGATTGTTTGGCACACTTGGTTATCAGTTACTTCAAGCTCAGGTTGAGCATCATCAGACCTCCCCAGAAATTTATTGATCATAGTTGGAGAGAACTTCACCTTCCTTCCTCTCACATACACACTTTTAAAATCTGCTGACTTTCCATCAGCACATCCACCAGACAGATTAACAATAAATTCCTTGCCCAAAATATCATAGCAGTTTGTAAACTTAACCATAGTTTTTATCAGGCCAGCTGCCTTGATCAGGTCCATAACTTCCTTGCATTCAAGGGCACTCCTGTTCAACTCCCTTTCTAAGGCAATCCTTTTTGGAAAAACATACTTCCACCTGCTTGCATTCTCTGGATGGTGAAAGGAGATGTTATCAATGGCAACATCAGAAACCTTAGGCAGTTTGCCAAGAGAGGGTTTCTTCCTGAGAGGAATGTCTGAGACATTCTCTTCAACATCAAAATCTAAATCCTCATCAGATTCAGAGGGTTCAGGAACCTTTCTCTTCTTAATGATTGGAGTTCTCTTGGGTCTTGAGATATTCCCAACAGACTTCACCCTACCCTTTCCTTTGGAGGTTCCAGCTTTCTGATCCTTCCCAGCTTCTTCTCTAGTCTTGTTCTCAGGCCTAGGAGACTCATGAACAACTTTAGTAGCCTTCTCCTTGGGAGGGGCTTTGAGTAGCATTCTGCTTTTCTTTTCTACTCATCATCCTTTTAGCTATGCTAGGGTTAACACTAGCAATAAGGTCATTGTCAGAGAATTCTTCATCAAGATCAATAACAGGGGGTTCAACAACTTGATCAGAGGTTTTCTCTGGAGATTTTTCTAGGTTATCAGCAGTAGGTTTCTCAGGAGATTCTTCAAGATTATCATCAGAAGGTTTCTCTAGAGACTTCTCCATATTTTCTTCAACACGTTTCACAGGAGACTTATCAGTGGTGTCATCAACAAGTTTATCAGGTGATTGTCTAACATTGTCAACAGATGTCTTGACATTCTGTGTGACATCTGGATCAGTTACTAAATTAGGGCTAGCAGATTCTTGATTCAAGGGAACAGATACCCCAGGTACAGAATGATTCTCATTCAGAATCCTAGTAACTAATCTAGCTATAGCTTGATGAACATAACGAGAACCCTCCCTATTGGCTATCTCAGGAGGAACATAGGAAGATGGTTCAGCATACTTACCAGATGGAGAGGCTTGTGATCTTCTTGCATGTCTGGTACGAAGCTTCTTTACTCTCCCAGGATCAGTGGCCATGGCACGGAGAGGAGTAACTTCCAAAACCTCAGTCTCCATTGCATTTGCCCTAGGTCTAGAATCAGTGGGAGAGGGAGAACCAGTTCCCTTTGATGAAGATGATGCTGACAGGCTTTGTTGAGACATCTTGAGAGATTGAGAATGCAGGAGATAATAAGTTTGAGATTTTCTTTTGAGGGAATGGAGAGTGGTACAGCCAAATGAGAAGAATGAAATACAAATATGACTATTCCTCTTCTTAAACTTTTGAAAAGAAAGAGGGAAATAATTAATTAGCCCAATCACAATTAATTTAAATAAAATGTCTCTTCCTTCCCTTGTTGTAAGCAATATTAATTGCTACAACTCTTCATATTTGCAAATACCCAGCTTGCCCCTTAAATTCTCAAACTGACTAGCATCAAGAGCTTTAGTAAAAATGTCAGCCAGTTGAAGTTCAGTGGCTACATGTTCCAATTTAATCACCTTCTCTTCCACAAGATCTCTGATGAAGTGATGTCTAATGTCAATATGCTTAGTCCTGCTGTGCTGTATAGGATTCTTGGAAATATTAATAACACTCAGGTTGTCATAGTTCAATGTCATGACATCCTGTGTGACATTGTACTCAGTCAGCATCTGCTTCATCCAGATCATTTGAGAACAATCGCTACCGCTATGTATTCAAAAAAGAGATAAAGACACATAGTTTTGCTTCTTGTTGAACCAAGAAACAAGATTGTTTCCCAAAAAGAAGCATCCTCCAGAGGTTCTTTTTCGATCATCAGCACTACCAACCCAATCAACATCACAATAACCAATTAGAATTGGTTTACATCCATGAGAGTATAGCATCCCATAATTCTAAGTTCTACTCACATACTTCATAATTCTTTTCACCTGATTGATGTGACTTACTTTGGGTTCAGTCTGGTATCTTGCACATACACCAACTGCAAAGGCTATGTCAGGTCTGCTGGCTGTCAAGTACAGCAGACTTCGTATCATGCTTCTGTACAAGCTTTGATCAACACTTGTGTCTTTGGACAACTTTAGGTGAGTAGGTGCAGGAGTCCTTTTATGACTGGCATTCTCCATCCCAAACTTCTTGATAATATTCTTTGCATACTTGCTTTGAGAAAGGAAAGTTGAATCTTCCATCTGTGTGACTTGAAGTCCAAGAAAGTAAGTCAATTCTCCCATGAGGCTTATCTCAAACTCAACTTGCATTTGTTTGGAAAAATGTCTCACCATTTTATCTGACATTCCTCCAAACACTATGTCATCAACATAAATTTGAGCTACCATTATCTTTCCTCCTTCATCCTTGACAAAGAGAGTTTTATCCAAACCTCCTTTCCTATAACCCTTGTCAGTGAGAAACTTTGTCAACCTTTCATACCAAGCTCTAGGAGCTTGTTTCAGACCATATAGAGCTTTCCTCAATTTGTAAACATGATCAGGAAAGTTAGGATCCACAAATCCTTTAGGCTGTTCTACATATACTTCCTCATTTAAGTATCCATTTAGGAAGGCACTTTTCACATCCATCTGAAACAACTTGAATTTCAGGAATGCAAGCAACTCCTAGTAACAATCTGATTGATTTCAGCCTGGCCACAGGAGCAAAAGTCTCATCAAAATCAATCCCTTCAACTTGAGTGTATCCTTGAGCAACAAGTCTTGCCTTATTTCTGGTTACAACCCCTTCTACATCTGACTTGTTCTTGTAGATCAACTTTGTGCCAATGATGTTTGTTCCTTCTGGTCTAGGAACTAACTCCTACACTTCATGTTGTTTGAACTGGTTCAATTCATCTTGCATTGCTCCAATCCAGTATTCATCAGTCAAAGCCTCTTTAACATTCTTTGGCTCAATCTTAGACACAAAACAAGAGTTTGAGATGATTTCTCTAGATCTTGTAATGACTCCACTGTTAGGATCTCCAATAATGAGTTCCTTTGGATGATCTTTCTGAATTTTGATGGAAGGATCTTTGTTAGCTACCTCTGATTCAGACTTTGGTGGAGTAGGAATAGGAACATCATCCTTATCAGACACTTGTGGTGATGTCTCAAACAATGTCTCAACATCATATGGGACATTGTTTTCCTCATGGTGATCATCAACTATGACATTTATAGACTCCACCATAACTTTGGTTCTGAAATTGAATACCCTATATACTCTGCTGTTTGTAGAGTATCCCAGAAAAATTCTTTCATCACTTTTAGAGTCCATCTTTCTCCTTTGTTCACGATCTGTCAGAATATAGCATTTGCTCCCAAATACATGGAAATACTTCACAGTAGGCTTTCTACCTTTGCATATTTCATACATGGTGGATGATGTTCCCTTTCTCAAGGTGACCCTGTTGTGAACATAACATGTTGTATTCATAGCTTCAGCCCAAAAATGAATAGGAAGCTTCTCGGCATGTATCATTGCTCTGGCAGATTCCTGTATAGTTCTGTTTTTCCTTTCCACAACTCCATTTTATTGAGGAGTTATAGGTAAGGAGAACTCATGATTTATTCCTTTTGAGGAACAGAACTCATCAAACTTGCTATTCTCAAATTCCTTTCCATGATCACTTCTAATTCTGACAATGTATCCTTCTTTTTCTCTTTGAAGTCTCTTACATAATTCTTTAAAGACATAAAAAACATCAGATTTTTCCCTGATGAAGTTTATCCAGGTAAATCTGGAAAAATCATCCACAACAACATAAGCATATCTTTTTCCACCAAGGCTTTCAACCTGCATAGGACCCATCAGATCCATGTGCAAAAGCTCTAGCACCTTAGAGGTGGTTAGTTGTCTTGACTTTGGATGTGACATTCTGGTTTGCTTTCCAACCTGACATTCACCACAAACTCTCTCTTCATCAATATGATGTCTTGGAATCCCTCTAACAGCCTCCATGAATATGATATTCTTCATCCCTTCAAGGTGTAAATGAACAAGCTTTTGGTGCCACAGTTTCACTTCCTTTTCTTCTTTGGCTGTAGACCACACAGAAGAGTAGTTAGTGTCCTCAGACTCCCACAGGTAACAGTTGTCCTTTGATTTGACTCCTCTCATAACAACTTCTTGTTTGTCATTTGTTACAAGGCATTCAGACTTGGTGAAGTTGACCTTGAATCCCATGTCACATAGTTGACTGATACTTATGAGATTGGCAGTCAAACCATTTACCAGCAATACTTCATTTAGATTTGGAACTCCAGGGCAGTCCAGGTTTCCAACTCCTTTGATTTCTCCTCTAGCACCATCTCCAAAAGTGACATAGCTAGTAGTGTGTGGTTTGACATCATTTAGCAGATTCTTAATTTCAGTCATGTGTTTAGAACATCAACTGTCAAAGTACCAGTCCTCCTTGGCAGAAACTCTAAGGGAGGTGTGAGCTATCAAGGCTGCAGTCTTTCTCTTCCACTGTTGAACATAAGGTGCCTTGTTGATCTTAGGCTGGACATATGGGATCTGATTTGGATATCCATATGGTCTGAAGCAATAAGGCTTTATGTGCCCAAACCTTCCACAATAATGATATCTCCATCTTTGAAACTTCTTCTTCATGTTTCTCTGATCTTGATGTTGAGCTCTATGTTGTGACATCTGTCTTGACATTGGTTTATCAGGCCTGTTCCTCTTCTTGTCACCTAACATCTGCCTTGACCTTGGTTTGTCAGGACTGTTCTTCTTCTTGTCACCTGACATCTGCCTTGACCTTGGTTTAACAGGACTGTTCTTCTTCTTGTTACCAGCAGGTTTCTTTGCAGCCACATATCCTAGCCCAGACATATTTCATGCATTTTGTCCAATCTGCAGGATTTCTTCCAACTTGTCAGTTCCAATTGTTAACATCTTGACAGACTTAGTCATCTGATCAAGTTTGGAATTCAACACTAGAACTTCACCCTTGAGATGACTTATAGTAGCAGTGTCTTCCTTCTTCTCAGCCTCCAACTTCATAATGAGCTTTTTCTGTTTCTCAATTTGCTGGCAGACTTCAGAACTTTTGATACACAACTTCTTGTAAGTGTCAGCAAGTTCTTCAAATGTCATCTCCTCATCACTAGAATCATTATCAGAGTTACATACACCAGATAGTGCAGCAACTAGTTTGGCAGATTCTTCTTCAGAATCACTTTCTGAGTCACCATTAGACCAAGTGACAGACATTCCTTTCTTTTGTTTCTGTAGAAAGGTAGGGCATTCAGCTCTAATGTGTCCATATCCTTCACATCCATAACATTGAATCCCTCTGCTTTGATTGCCCTTTTCTTCAGGTTTTGCTCTTCTGCTGGAGTCATAAGTTCTGCTGATGTTAGAGGAGATGTTCTTGACATTTGAACTTGACTTTGGGTCAATTCTCTTGATGAGTTTGTTGAACTGTCTTCCAAGCATAGCCATTGCTTCAGATATCTTCTCTTCATCACCCTCCTTGCATTCCTCTTCAGTATTGGATACAAGGGTTATGCTCTTGTTTTTCTTGTCAACATTGTCATTGATCCCCATCTCAAATGTCTGAAGTGATCCAATAAGTTCATCAACCTTCAAGGTGCAGATATCCTGAGCTTCCTCTATAGCAGTCACTTTCATCGCAAACCTTTTAGGCAAGGATCTGAGAATATTTCTCACCAGCTTTTCTTCTAACATCTTTTTTCCCAATGCTCTTGAGGTGTTGGCAATCTCCAAGATGTTCATGTGAAACTCATGAATGGTCTCATATTCCTTCATCTTCAGATTCTCAAATTTTGTAGCGAGCATCTGAAGTCTTGACATTTTCACCTTGGATGTACCCTTATGAGTGGTTTTGAGAGTGTCCCAAACATCCTTGGCCAGTTCAAACTGATGTACTAGCCTGAAAATATTTTTGTCAATTCCATTGAATAAGGCATTCAATGCTTTAGAGTTGCCCAGTGCTAGCTCTTCTTCTTCTTTGCTCCATTCTTCCTCAAGTTTCAGACTAGTAGTCCCATATTTCTCAAGCTTGGTAGGATGTTTCCATCCTCCGTGACTCTCAAGCTTTATTGTCCATGGACTTCAAAGGCAACCATACGAGGTTTCCAGTAATCATAGTTAGATCCATCCAGTATGGGTGGTCTACTTCCAAATCCTCCTTCCTTGTCCATAACGCCAGAAACTATTATCCCTAGATCTCACCCAGAAATAACAGTGGTGCTCGATGCCAATTGAAATTCGGCGCAGATCGTGATGCCACGTAGAATGTTATGACACAAGATCTCGACACTGCTTTAACAATTCACACAAATGTAAAAGCAAGAAAACACAAACAATTGTTTACCCAATTCGATTGTAACTACACCTACATTTGGGGCTACCAAGCCGTGGAGGAAATCCACTATAAGCGATTATTAATTGTGAATAAACCAACCGTTTGTCTCCTTCACTTAAGACCTACCCAATGCAACTTCAATCTAAGTCCTACTTAGACACGAGTTCTACTCACTCCCCTCAATCACAACAGTGATATCAACCTATTGATTAATTGAATTGTGAAGACACTCTTCAATAAACATACTTGATTTTGCTTCAAAGCTTTAATCAAGAGACACAACACCCGTGCTTGAAAGCTTTGAGTGAAAAACAACCCTTACAATCAAATCCTAGTCCAAGACACTTATCAAATGATAATTGCTTGGCTCACAAGAATAACTAGAATACACAATAATCACAGACTGCACTCTTCTACACAGTAAAAAGCGCTACAGTATATTCAGGGTTTCTTTCCTATTATAGAAGTAGTAAGTAGACTTCAGTTTACGCTTCCATAATAATATCTAGGGTTTACTTTATTTAACCTAAAGACTTGGTCTTTTTAACAAACCAATTTAGGGTTAAATAGGTTAAGCTTAAAGCCACGTGAGCATGAGATCCAATAACATAATCCATAATAAAAACAGCTCAAGAGAAATCCTGAAAAGTCTCAGGAAAAGTAAATCTGTAATAAGCGATGTTGCATGTAATGTCATAACATTGGTCATGACATCAGTCATTCTTCTTGCAGATTTCCAGCATAACAATTAACTCCCAGTCTAAGCTGTACCTGTATTATTCTTCTTCTGCAAAATTTATCTTCAACTTTGAATGTCATGACATCAGTCAAGACATTGACATAAACTAGTTTTACCAAAAATTAAGGCCAACATAAAAACACTTACAAGTTTGATCTCTCTAATCATGTCAATGCCCCACATTGCGAAAGGCCACAGAGCGGTCAAAACATTCAATGGAATTAGAGGTATGTGCACTTTGTCTGTGTATATCTGGCATTTGTGACAAGATCGAACATAGCGGTAACAATCTGCTACCATGGTGGACCAATAGTAATCTGCTCTTAGAATCTTCTTAGCCATTATTTATCCACTGGAGTGGGTATCGAATGCGCCTTCATGTAACTCTTCCATGATTCATTCCACTATTTTCTGATCTACACAGTGAAGTAAGCACAAGTCGTGATTGCGCTTGTATAAGATGCAATTGCTGAGAAAGAATTTGGAGGCGAATCTTCTTAAGAACTTCTTATCATTGACAGATGCCTCTGCGGGATATTCCTGAGCCTTAAGATACCTCTTCACTTTGTAGAACCAAGGTTTCTCTTTTGTTCCTTCGGTATCAAGTTCACAACAGTATGCTGGTTCGTCTAGCCTTTCAATAGTAATTTGGGGAGCTTCGTTGTCCCATCTGACCTTGAACATAGATGACATGGTAGCTAATGCGTCTGCCAGCTGATTATCTTCTCGTGGGTTGTGATCAAAAGTGATTTCTTTGAAGTAAGGGATCAAATTTAACACATGCTCTCGATATGGAATGAGATACGGATGCTTCGTATCCCAATTGCCTTTAATCCTATTGATCACCAAAGCTGAGTCTCCATACACTTGCAAGAATTTGATTCTTAAGTCAATAGCAGCTTTGATACCCATGATGCATGCTTCGTATTCGGCCATGTTGTTGGTGCAGTCGAAACATAGTCTGGTGATGAAAGGCGTGTGTCCGCCTGTAGGAGATGTAATGATGGCGCCGATACCATTACCAAGTGCGTTTGAGGCTCCATCAAAGACCATGGTCCATCAGGATCCTGGTTCAGGTCCTTCGTTTGGTCCAGGTTCTTCGTAATCAGTGACTAACATAATATCCTCATATGAAAACTTGAAATCCATAGATTAATAGTCATCTATGGCTTGATGAGCCAAATGATCGGCTACTATACTTCCTTTGGTCGCCTTCTGAGTAGTACTGGATGTCGTATTCGGTCAAGATTATTTTCCATCTTGTTATTCTTACGGAATAAGCGGGTTTCTCAAATATGTATTTTATCGGATCCATCTTAGAGATCAACCAGGTAGTGTGATTCAACATATACTATATTAGTCGGCGAGCAGCCTAAGCCAAAGCGCTGCAAGTTTTCTCAAGCTGTGAGTATCTTGTTTCACAGTCGGTAAACCTTTTGCTAAGGTAGTATATTGCATACTCTTTTCGACCAGACTCGTCATGTTTCCCCAACACACACCCCATTGAGTTCTCTGATACTATTAAGTACATGATAAGAGGTGTTCCTTTGACAGGATGTATTAGGATAAGAGGATTTTGTAGGTACTCCTTGATTTTGTCAAAAGCTGTCTGGCAATCGTGGTTCCATTTCACTACCTGATCTTTCTTCAGTAACTTGAAGATTGGCTCACAAGTAGTAGTTAGATGTGTAATGAATCTGGAAATGTAGTTTAGTCGTCCCAAGAAACTTTTGACTTCCTTCTCCGTTATGGGGAGCTGGCATCTCATGAATAGCTTTAACCTTGGCAGGGTCAACTTCAATACCTTTACCACTGACAACGTATCCCAGGAGTTTACCGAATCTGACTTCAAAGGTGCACTTGTTAGGATTAAGCCTCAGTCTGTACTTCTTCAGTCTGTCAAACAGTTTTCGCAAATGATCGAGATGTTCTTCTTCAATTTGTGATCGAGCTATCATGTCGTCGACGTGGACCTCTATCTCGTGATGAATCATGTCATGGAATCAAGCTACCATGGCACGTTGATATGTGGTGCCAGTGTTCTTCAGTCCGAAAGGCATGACTTTGTAACAAAATGTGCCCCATTGTGTAACGAAAATAGTCTTTTCCATGTCTTCGGGAGCCATTTTGATATGACTGTAACTGGAGAAACCATCCATGAAGGAGAAAACCTTGTGTTGAGCGGTGTTATCAACCAGGACATCAATATGAGGAAGTGGAAAATCGTCTTTCGGACTTGCTTTGTTCAGATCTCGGTAGTCCACACACATACGTACTTTGCAATCCTTCTTAGGTACGGGCACCACGTTTGCAACCCACTATGTATAAGAAGTAACGTCTAGGAAACCGGCATTGAACTGTTTCATAACTTCGGCTTTGATTTTCTCGTACATCTGCATACGACAAATCTTCTACTTCACAGGGAGAAAAACTTCTTTTGTTGGTAGTCGGTGTACCACAATGTCAATGTCTAAACCTAGCATGTCTTCGTAGGACCAAGCAAAAATCTCGATATAGTCTCGCAACATCTGGACCAATCTCTCTTTGACATTGATCTCAAGACCTGCTCCTATCTTGATTTCCTTTATGTCTTCGTCAGTACCTAGATTCACAACCTCGACTGGCTCCTCATGTGGCTCTATAACCTATTCTTGCTATTGTAGTAGTCTGGCAAGTTCTCCTAGCACTTCACAATCTTCCTCACCTTCGTCTTCGGCTTGGTAGATCGGATTATCGAAGTCATATTTAGTAATAGCAGAGTCGTTATCGACGAGATTCGGAGTGAATCTGCAGTGTATTATGTGGGTGTGTGTAAGAACACATAGCTTTTTGAAAGGGTGATAAAGTAAAAAGAAAGACAAAGAGCACAATATTTGATTGCAAAAGTCCAATGATTTATTGAATGAAAATATAGGAATGACAAATAATAAACATCACAAACGAGTCGTGGTGCCCCGGGCAAGGCACTAGGCTTAAAGTTTATTGTTCGAAAGCATAAAAGCAGAAAAAGAAATTACTCATGTCTTAAAGGAGATTGGTATAACATCTTCAGTCTTCCAATTGTTGAGTCCGTCGTCTGGATTTTGGAAGATCCAATTGTTGATGTCGAAGTCGCCATCGTCGTCTTCTATAGCATGGACTCCGCTCTTGTTGATGTGGAAAGGAAGTTTGCCGGAACATTCGTGGCGTATCATCTTTTGACCTTTGATAGTGAAGCCTAAACCAGTCTTGTCAGATTTGAATGGAAAATCGGGGAGCTGACCCCAAATAGTATAGTCTCCTTCTTCAACCACAACTTTGGCGTCCTTCAGTGAGGCCTTCTTCGGTGGAACTCTAGTAACTTTCAGGAGGGACAGAAGAGTCAAAAGGCATGACTCGTGGAATTTCTTTGAAAGCTTGATAGGGGGTTTCGATGAATTCACCTTCCATTTCGATGTATCGAAATGACTGTAGATGGCTTACCATATATCCTTCTTTACCGCCTACTGTAACAATCTTCCCCTTCATTGGGTACTTCAGCTTCTGTGTTAGGGTAGAGGTGACAGCGTCTGCCTCATGTATCCAAGGGCGTCCAAGTAGGAAAGAATAAACTGGACGAATGTCCATGACAAAGAAATTAGACTCAAAAGTCTGGGAGCCGACTTTAACTGGTAGGTTGAGCTCTCCAAGTACTTTTCTTTTCGAACCATCAAAGGCTCTTACGATTATGTCACTGGGCCTCATGACCACTTCTTCAACATTAAGTTGGTCGAGAGCGCTCTTTGGCAGAACATTCAGAGCAGAACCAGTATCCACCAATACGGGAGACAGTGTAGTGCCCTTGCATTCAATGGAGATGTACAAGGCTTTGTTGTGTTTCCTTCCGGCAGGAGTTAAATCAGCATCAGAGAAACCTAAACCATTATTGACGGTCAAGCTAGCAATTCAAACTTCAAATTAATCAGTAGTAGTGTCTTGGGTATGTGAGCATTCTTTAGAAACTTTATTAAGGCTTTAGCATGAGCCTCAGAGCACAATAGCAGGGCTAGCATGGATATCTTAGACGGAGTTTCTCCCAACTGTTGCACCATATTGTAGTCGCTCTTCTTGATGATCTTCAGAATTTCCTCCATTTCTTGCTTGGAGGTATCCTCAGCAACTTCCTTTGGTACTTCTGTCTGAGCAGGATGAGTTACTGGTTCTTTCCCTCTCGCTTCGGGAACTACTTCGATAGAAGGAATGTGAATTGGCGTAGTAGTGTCTTTTGGAGGATAGATCTGTGGAGAAAATACTCTTCCGGTTCTGGTTACCTTGCTTGATCCGGTGATATTGTCAATGTCAGGATTAGTAACCTCAACTGCAATGTCTTCAACGGTCAAAGGTTCTTGCTTGACAACATGATAGTAAACTTTGGCTCCATAATTCCAAGGTATAGCTCTATTAGAGGAATATGGTATTGGTCGGGGAGAGGTAATAATGAGAGGTGCCACTCTAGGCGCAGGATCAACAGAGGTGATCCTTATCATGTTCACATCAGCATACTCTTCTGGGTAATTGTCTTTCCATACGGTTTCCTTGATGTCTTCGATTGGAATCTTGTAACTTTCAGGAGCGGTATATTTAACCATGAAATCAAACTTTCCACTTGGCTGTCCCAAGGTATCCCAGACTTCTGGTATTGCTTCTCTTACGTCTTCGATCTTCAGAATTTTAGAAACGTCTTCACATAGATTCTCCACTAATGGAGGTTTCAGAAATAACACTTCTCGGTTGTCCATCATGCGTTGAATATGCCTTTTCAACCAAGCACATCCGTTAGATTCAGACGCACACCAACGACAGTTATCAGGGCATCTTGGAAATACATCGGTTGGCAACAAATCTTTTTTGACAGTCATCAGAGGAATAGTCAGCTCGTTCACATCATAAAATAGGAGTCATCGTCAATAGCATTGGCACTTTTACCGTGGTCAGGCATTGGTATGTTGATCACATTCGGATTTTCGACAGGAGCGTCGAACTCAATTTCCCTTGGTTCAATCATGTCTTGAATCTTGTTCTTCAGGGCCCAATAGTTGTTGGTGTCGTGCCATGGGTTGTTGGAGTGGTATGCACACCTTGCATTAGAATTGTACTTTGGAGAGGAAATGTTGACGTGTTGAGGAGTATCCCTCAAAGTAATGAGCTCTACTTTCAACATGTGTTGCAATGCTTGAGATAGTGGCATGTTGATCTTCATAAACTGTCTTCGTGGCGCGTTCTGCATACGCATGTTTTCTCATTGAGGTTGTGCTGGTGTTGGATTGAAGATCACAACTTCCCCCACATATTGAGTGCGATTAGCTTTGTCACGACTCTTTTTACCATACAGAGCATTGGCTTCTTTCTTACCACCAAAAGATCTCTTCGCAACATTTGAAGATGACTCTACTTGTATTTTTCTGCTCTTGATTCCAGCTTTGATATGTTTGCCTGTTAATATTAGCTCGACGAATTCGGGTAAAGAGTTTCCAATCAGATGTTTGAAGAATGGTCCCGTCAGTGTTCCCATAAACATGTCAACCAACTCCCTATTGGACAAGGGTGGTTGAACTCTGCCTGCTAGATCTCAATTTCCGAGCATATTCTTTGAACTTCTCGTCAAGACCCATAGACATCCTCTGTAGTTTCATGTGGGTAAGTGCCAATTCAGCATTATACTGGTACTACTTGTAGAAAGCATCAGCTAAGTCATTCCAGGTATGAATGTGGGTACTCTCTAGCTGATAATACCACTCCAACTGAGTTCCGGATAAACTCTCTTGAAAGAAATGGATCCATAATTTTGTTGTCTTCAGTATGAGGACGGATCTTCTAAACATAGGACTTCAGATGCAACTTCGGGAAAGAGATGCCATCATACTTGGCAAAGGTAGGGACTTTGAACTTACGGGGAATTACCACACCAGGAACCAAACTCAGATAATCAAAGTTAAGCCCTGACATTTTCAGATATTCCACAACATTCAGACGGTCTTCTAGTTGCTTGTACTTTTTGTTGTCAGGAGGATATTGCTCGCTCACATAGTCTTCTTCTTTGTTTTCAGACTCATTATGGCTTCCTTCAATGTTTTTTATGCTTCTTTCAATTTCACCGCTTTTGTTTGATAATTCGTGCTGTCTGACCACCTTGACTGAACCCTTGTGATTTCTTCCCATGTTGAGAATACCAATGGTCTTCTTCTTTTCTGGTGATGAGCTTCTTCAGATCTTTCTGGCCTTGTGCAAAATTGGTGAACATGTCCTGGAATTGGGCATTCTGAGCCTGGAGATCTTTGATAGTCTATTCAAGAGCCATTTTCTGCAGAAATAAACAGCGAGAAAATAAGAAAGCCGGTCTTCAATGTACCTGTTATGAAATGTTATGCCATGATATGCGATGTTATGCAATGCAATGTTTTCAAGGACCTTAGGAATTTAAATTTGTTAAACAAGAACAAACAAACTTTTTATTAGTTTACTTTTAGCAAGTAAAAAAAATAAAGTTTAAATAAATAAAAAGAAATTCCTAGAGCTTAGGTTTCCCATGGATGCTTCCTCTTAGTGTTGAAGTAGGTATTGATGCTTCGCTCCTCGTGAAGTAGCTTCGTCAGCTCCAACACCCTTTTCTCTCTTGAATGGCATTGAGCTTCGAATGTATCCCTTTCTTCCTTAAGCTGAATCCAGGATCTCTTTAAGTCTTCGAAGTTAGTAGGCATGTTTGGATGGAGAATGGTATAGGGTTCGTCACCTTCAACAACAAGTTCCATAACCACTGGTAGGATAGCTATAAACGACATCACGAGGTTTTGAGCTCGAGATTGCACCCATTTGAGGTAAGGCTCCCAAGGAATGGAATTTTTGTGCCCCAAAGTCTTGGTATCAGTCTTCTTCACCATGCCCCAAGCGTGGACAAATCTTCGACGGTAGTTCTGGAGATCGTTTTCATAGTCAAACACAATGTCTTGGAGAAGCATATCATGAGGACCATCTCTTCGAGCATAACCAAACTGACGTAGAGCTAGAGAAGGGTTGTAAGTGATACCTCCCCTTATGACAAGGAGTGGTACATTAGGGAATTCCCCACAACGTTCAATGAATGTGAAGTCCTTTTGAGAAAAATGACACCAAAGGATATTTAAATGAGAGAGTGACATCAGCCTTTGAGACCACTTCAATCTTTGCTTGTTCTTCATTACTGATTGAAGAAGGTGCGAAATAAACCACCTGGAAAGTAACTGTATGAACCATATGAGAGTTCCTTGTCTTTTGATAGTACAAGTGTGGACAGAATACAGAATATCCCCAAGTAAGGTAGGCACAGGATTACGAGTGAGGAATATCTTGATGGTGTTTACGTCTATGAACTGATTTGGATTAGGAAATAGCACCAAGCCATAGATTAACAAGTCCAAAATGTCTTCGAATGCATGGAAACTCATAGCCTTTAGGAATTCTCGAGCTTTCTTTATCAAAAACTTAGCAAGGAAACCCTTAACTCCGCTTCTTGTTTCCCAATTAGCTTCAATGTCTGATCGCTTTAGATGTAACGTTGATGCGATGTTCTCGTATTTTAGAGCTTTTTCTGAATCGGTGAATGGTATCTGATCAAGGATAGGTATCCCAAGTAGCTTAGAGAACTCTTCCAATGTAGGCACCAACTAATAGTCTGGGAATGTAAAGCAGTGATGTTTCGGATCGAAGAACTGGAATATAATATGCATCATATCTTCTTCAAAACCGGATATAACCAATTCAAGTAGTTAACCATGCCTTTTGATAAACTGAGCAGGATCAGGAACTTCTGAAACTAATTCTTTGAGTTGAGAAGGTATACCCATGAAGTTGATTCAGATAGTCTTCTTGGAAGCCATAACTCCTACAAAACAAAGCAAAGATAAATCCCTAGGTCCTTGAAATAGTTAGAAATGATATGATGTCATAATGTTATGATGTCATGATGTCATGTTTAAAACAAGTAGCAAGCACACGCAATTCACACAATAGCCATAAGTTTAAGGCTTGCATGAGGTATATGTGTCTACTATAACGCCCTGTTTTAATTAATATTATATTATATTAATATTTTCGAGTTACCATTTGACGATTATTTTGGCGACGAGAATATTTATATTAATCGATATATCTATTAATATATTTGGCGACGTTTCGTTCGGTTCGGTAAAATATTATTCGGACCGATATTTAATTCGCCAGAATTATTTTAATTAATTGAATTAATAATATTATTAGATATTATTATTAGTGTGTTAATTAATAAGAATAGATAGGGGTGTGAGGAGTAATTTGGTAGAATTGGGTTTTTCACCCTTGGCTAGTAAGAACACCCCTTTATAAAACACTTTCTCCTCATTTTCTTTCCATTCAAACCACAAAAGGCAAACTTAGAAACTTGAGAGAAATAGAGGGTTTTGGAAGGAGAAGAAGAAGAAGAGCAACAAGAGAGGAAGCTTTGGTTGGAAGTGGTAGAGAAATCAAGAAGCTTTGCAAGAACAAGATGAGGTAAGGGGTTTGATTTTCCACTTCCGATAATTAGGGTTTGATAGGTATATTGTGAATTTGGGATAGAAATTGATGTTGTGGCTTATGAATTGTATTTGTGATTGTTGAAATGACTTAGAAAGTTGAGTTAGGTGTATAGATTATTGGGTGTTTCATTGCTAGTGGTAGAAATGGAAGTTATAAATGGAATGAAGAAATTATAAGAAAAACTTTAACTGTTAAAATAAGAAAAACTAGAAAACCATTCGCAGGGAAGAAGAGGAAAGAAATATGGAGGAGGTAGCATGGGGGCGCCCTCAAGCGAGGCGTCCCCTCCTAGCACCCATCCTTTCCTTAAAACAAGCCAGGGACGTTCGTCCCATTATGTGAGGAGTGAGCAGCGAATTTTGCTATTTTCTGCTTTTCTATTTTCTGTAAATCAGTTTCTGCATAATTTTCCAATTGCTCTCTGTTTGTTCCAATTTCCATAATTACTCATACTACTAGTTAGTATTAATAAAATATAATTAGGACATAGGTTAGTCGATTAAATTTGGAACCCGATTATGTTCTGATTTCGGTAATTTCAGCAACAGAGCAAGTTGCTCTGAATTCAACGAAAATTGACGTGCTAGCTAAGTTCGACGTGTAGAACGTAGTGGTGAGGTTAGTTTTTCGAAATTATGATTTTTTAAGAGATGACCCGAAATAGGCCAAATTACGGTTAAATTGAATCGGATTGTGTTTTAGTCGATTTAAGATACGTATGGACAATCCGATTGCGATGTTGACAATTAAGATTAATGCCGGTTATTATGAATGACTTTCGCGACGATTATTGATGTTCGATTATTTTTCCATGTTTAGAATTGAGTGATTTATTTGATGACGATGCTACATGGTTATACATGACTTTTGCGACGATTTGTTCATGATTAAATGAGTTTGTTGATAATGATGATATATGTCTTTGTAGATGATGATGTGATGATTATATTGATGTTGTTAATAAATGCTTCCGATTTGTGAATGCATGACTTTGGACGATGATGAATTATAGGTGACGTTTTGGATAATGCAAATATGATGCGATGATATATTTATCTTGATGTGGATAAATTATGGAGATGTGGGCTTTATGCCAATTTTGATGATGCGATGATGATGTTTTTGTTATGTTGTTTTTATTGTCAAGTCACATACATTGCATAGGCGACGAGGGCTTTTATGCCAAGCGATGAGGGCTTTATGCCAAGCGACGATGGGCTTTATGCCAAATGTTCCTAAGTATGGACAAAGCGACGGGTACCACATGCATAACATAGTCATGTCTCATGGAGTCAGTTATGTTTATGTTTGAGTTGTTTGGCGTTGGGTTTTAATTGATGGATTATGTGGAATTGCGATGATATATGATGTTTTGTTTGGTGATGATCTTTATAATGAACATGAAATGAATATGACGTGATAATTTCATGATAACTATGCGATGAATATAAATGATGAGTTTTGCGATGATTTGACGTTGATGAAATGCTTAATGCAAATATGATGTGATGATGTTTGTGACGATGGGCTTTAGCCAATTTGTGATGATGTTGCTTATGTTATTAGCATTGTTTGATGTTGTTGTTTGATATTGTTGTTTATGATTGCCGTATTGATTAATGACGTATTGACTTGTGATGATTTATGTCGATGAGGTTATGGCGATAAAGTGTTGATTATACATATTAGAATGACGATCAAAGTGAGTGAGATTTGGATATGCGTGGGAATGCACTTACTAACCTATACCCTTTATAATTCCGAAACTATATATATATATATATATATATATATATATATATATATATATATATATATATATATGTTATCATGCCTTTAATTATATGTTTTGGAGTATCTCACCCTTTAGTTATTTTTACCTTTATCTTTGTAACGTGGGGTTATGAAGACGGAGATTATAGTTGCTATTAGTCGAGTCGGTGTCGCTCTGATACGTAGCACTCGGGGGGAATATTTATGTTGTCTTGTTGTTGTTCTTTTGTTGTTATTCCTTTTGTGAATAAGAATCATACTTTATGAAAATATGATTTGATGAGGAGGTTTAATAAAGAAGGTGTTTTTGATTTCTAAGATTCAATTTATGATTTCTGAGGATGCTATGTATCCGAGTTTAATACTTTAAAGAAAACTGTTTAAAGTAATTTAGTTTTGAAGGTGTGACGCCTCAGTATTGAATTTATGAAATTTTAAATTACTCTGATTTTTTCATATAAAACCCTGGGTAATATTGGGGTGTTACATCTACCCTACCAGAGTTTAAGTGGGTTCAACCTATCCTATAAAAGTAACCGGGTTCTAGGAATCTCATATCACTGATCTTTCTCGTAGGCTTTATTTCAATACGACTACCAAGTGGTCGACTGAAACATCCCGAAAGTCGAATCTTAATGAGCGTAGCATCGAGTACCAACCAACCTCAGTCTGCATTGAAGCCGGCCATTTCACTACCTTCTAATGGCCAAGATGGGTCAATTAGGGTTCTAAAAGTTGAGTTAGTGTTTATGACACCATGCAGACGCCAAATACTTTCCTCAACTGAACATGAGGAGCATCGGGACATCCAAAGTGTCGCACTAACATAGCCATCATTTTGACTGTTTCGGTATACACCTAACGATCGCGATGATTTATTGCTACTTACCTAAGGAAACCTGGATCCGGGTGTAGTGTCCCCCAAAAATATAATACCCAATTAACCCTTAAAATAAAGTAGAAAGTCAAACAAAAAGCAGTAAAGTGATCTAAAAACCCTAAGGTAGCCTCTCTTTGGGATTGTCCCTAGCAGAGTCGCCAGTCCTGTGATACGGTGGGAGAATTGACTTGTTTGTTTTGCGTTTTATCGCAAATGTTGCGGATAGCAAGAGTCGCCACCAACTTTTATTTTATCCAATTAAAGGAAGGTGAAAAGAACAGGAAAAAACCTTTGTTAGATTCTGAGTTCGGGAGGCAGTTACGAAAAGGGAAGGTGTTAACACCCTTTCCATCCGTAGTTATCTATGGGCTCTTAATTGCTTAGCTCACTTTATAAATTAATTTTTTTGTGTGTGTTTGAAAAGATGTTTTTGAAAAGGAATTTCACTTTGACTTCTTAATGATTCTCGCTGGAATGTATACGAAGTGTCGGAAATGTTTGGTTTTAGAAACTGTTTAACTTTGTAATGATTCATGCTGGAATGTATACAAAGTGTTTGAAAAGTTTTCGAAAATAGTGTGAGGTGTAAAAAGTATTTTTAATTGATTGGACCAAGTAAAAAAGTCTTATTTACCTACTCAGAATGGTCGTTTCCATATTATTTTGCTTCCTTTAGAATAAGGCTATCCATTCCATTAATTGGTAGGTAATCTTATTCGTTTGATGTAAAGGGACACTCAAAGGGTCATCGTATGGTCATAGAAGGTAACATGTAGGTATATCTTAGCATATTCGTAGGGACGATCATTACTTTTCATAGGCAACAACCGAGGGACGAGATCATGTATTTGTAGGCAACAATCAAGGGTCATCGAGGGACTATGATCTTTGATTCGAAGGGACTATGATGATATTATTCGTGAGCGTCTTAGCTAAGATATCCCTACTTTCGAGGGACATGACCATGTATTCGAAAGGCAATGAGAGAGGATACCCTAAGGTGGGTGCTGTCATACCCCAATTTTTGACCTAATATACCACCTCACATCTGCATCATTGCATTACTAACAGTTCAGACAGCATTAATCGGGTGTAGCATTCACAGGTCAAAATTTCGGTTTTATCAGATTTTCATCTGATTCAAAAGCCAACCAATTAGGGTTTGAGTTTTTCTCACCTCACTTGATCTATCTTGATCAAATCATCAACCTTCAATCCTCAGATATCCATTTTTTCTCACTGATCAATCGAGGATCGACCAATTAGGGTTTTGATAGAGCATAGGCATTCTCTGATTTTTTGAGCAATGAATGACTTTTTTGGATAGAGATTGGTCATTATATCTTAGATACAACATATTGACCTAATTTCTGGATTCAAAACATCACGACTCCAGACTTCATCGATCAATTTTAAACGGATGAAAATTCATCTGCACAGAAAAGTCAAACTTTGACTTTTGGTCAAATTTTTCAAAACAAAACTTTTTCCATCATCAAAATACTCAAATGATCCATGATGATCATCAAAAATCAAAGAATTTGAAAAAGTCAACAAAAAGTCAAAAGTTTTTATACTTAGAAATTTTTCTAAGTGTTGAAATTTCTTACTTTTTTCAAACTTCAAGCCATTTTTTCACCTAGTTCCAATTTGAATTGGAAAAAACTCAAAACATGAAAGTTGTAGCTTGTGGAAAAATCTTTCTGAAATGTCCAAGAACTCTCAAATCCATGGAGTCTAGCTATACTTTTGAAATTGAAACATAAGGCTCCATGAAACTTGATTTTTCAAAATCCAAAACTTCAATTATAGGTCATTTTTGTGTTTCTTCATCTAGAAGCTTTCTAACCTTGCCAAGTGGATGGATGAACTGATAAATATCAGTTAGAGGAATGATTGAGAAGTTTGGATCAAATTTGTGAAAAATGAGCACAAGGTAAAAAAAGGGAAGTTTCCTTTTTTGGCAATTGTCTTTCTTACCCCTTAAGCTTTCTTTGAATCACCAATTGGCTTGTACTTGTTGCCTAACATTGCAGTCCTATTTGCCTATAAAAGGATCACCAATTCAAGCTCAATCCACACCAAAGCATCACAAATCCATGCTTTCCTTCCACTTTCTCCAATTTCTCAAATTATAGTTCAATTTGCCAAACATTGCAATTTTTAAATTTAGCAAGAACTATGATAAACTTTGGTGTCTAATACATCTTATAATCAATATAGAACATGTTAAAGTCATAAAATCAACACAAGAACCATTGAAAATCAGAATTGCATTTTCCATTTTCAAACTTGTACAAACTGCCATAACTATCGAATTTGGACTTTGGCTTGATTACTTTGAGTTCTGATCATCCAAACACGATCCATATACGTCATAGAGGTGATCCAGATCAAGAACAACAACCTGTAACACTTCTAACCATGATTTCCAGTTTCCATTTCAAGCTTGTGCAGGTGGACTTGAGTAGAGTGATCCAAGCATGCTCATGAAGTGCAGACCATCCATTTAGCTTCCATACATGCCGCTGGTGCTCAAATGATCAAGAAACAAGCTCTGGAAACACTCTTGCATTGAATTCGATTCTCACTTTCACAGGTATGAAAAAGAACTGTGATATCATGATTCCTTGAATCAATTGAAAAAAACTCACGGCCGTTCTCTTTCTGCACACCTAACGATCATTAACCCTCAATAAAATCAAAGAATCATCAACTACATGCCATTTAATTTGAATTCTTAGATTCTAGGGTTCTTCGTGTCCCCAGAAATCCAAACATGCTAGGATGAAAATAAATGCAATTAACATACACCGTTGTATTCCTTGTTCAAAATCGAGTCATTTTGATGTTTACATCGTCCAATTTCATTGAGAAACAAGGATTGTAGATTGAATTGAAGAATCTGGGAATCAAACCACGAAGAACATGATACGCGTGTGTTCTTCATTTTTAAATATTTGAATTTTCCAATGCTTTACTAACACGTGTTGTTGTCCACTAACACCCCAGTGCGTTTGACCCAGTGGTAGTCTGCTTGCTCTTAGTCTCCTCTGACACGTGTCCCACCCTTTGGTCATGGGTTCAATCCCTCTCAAGACCAATCTTTTTACAAACTTTCCAATTTTTCATGTTTTTTTACAAAACTTTAACAATTTTTTTGACCAATCAAAACTTCTCATTTTAAGGTGATTTTTTGGACACTTGTCAATAAATACATCTATTTTATGATAGTGCAAAAATTTTCAGAAAAAACTTTCATCTGATTAAATTTTAATCGAGCCAAAAATGACGTTCTGAACACTTTTTCAAACCTCCTTAAAAGGTGAATTTTTCAAGTTTTCAACTTCCGATTCTTTTCAAAACTTTTCATAAATCAAATTCACATTTCAAAACATTCTCAAAATCATTTTCAAAAACTTTTCATCAAACTTACATCTTTTTACCATGATCGATCCGATTTAAACGATAAAACTGAATTCGTTTCCTCTCGAATTTCTCAATCGATCATGGGCCTCCCTTACGGTGTAAGTCCCAATCCTTTATGTACATATTTAGTTTTACTTGTACATACTCAAATCATCATTGTTAATATTCAAACATAAACAAATTTCTTTCGTTTGTTTTCATTCGTTTGTTTATACACCGAATCCATTGGTTCTGAAAGGAGCATTATTCCCTATGAAACTGCTTTCAAACCAATGGGCCTCCCTCACGGTGTAAGTCCCATAACATTCTTTTATGTACATAATATTTCTTTGTACATATCAAACTCTTCAAATATATACAATTTTCATCTGTACATAATACAAATACTCCTTTTATACTCAAGTACAGACAAACTTCGGTCGTTCGTCTTCATTTCACTTGTGTATACCCAAACCAACATTCTTTTATGTACATACACATTTTCCTTGTACATATCAAATACTTTTCATACAAAACTTTTATCTGTACATAACACAAATACTTTTTACAAATATTCAAACAACAGATAAACTTTGGTCGTTCGTTTCCGTTTCATCTGTATATACAACTGAATACCATTGGTATTGAAAGGAGCATTATTCCTTGTGAAACTGCTTTCAAATCAATGGGCCTCTCTTACAGTGTAAGTCCCAACCCTCCTATGTACATCCATCATTCTCTGTACATAAATACTCGTTTGTGTACATATTTGCTTCTTTGTACACAGTTCAAACTTGTAAATAGACAAGTTACGCTCGTTTTAAACGTTCGTTTCAAAGACACTTGTTTATATTTCCTTCATAAACTCTTGTAAAAAAACATCATGCATTGTTTATATTTCCTTCATAAACTCCTGTGAATACATATCACACACACACACTTGTTTATATAACTGTTTAGTTATTAACATAACGATTAGTCTAACCAATAGGCTCCCCACAGAGTTTAGCCTCCGCTTGGGTTTTGTACAAGATAACTCATCCCCAACATGAGTTAGCCTCCTCTTAGGCTTCATATAAGAAAACTCATTTCAACTGAGTTTAGCCTCCGCTTAGGCTTCATATAAGACATCACTCCCCTGTTGAGTCAGCCTCCTCTTGGGCTTCGTTCAAAAGAACTCCTCATTGAGTTTAGCCTTCTCTTGGGCATCATACAATGAAAGAGACAGGAAATCTCTTAACAGCCTCCTATTGGGCTTCCAATACAAAGAATCACCCACGCTAAGATAGAACCCTAAAAGGATGGTTTCCCGGTGAAATCACTTTCAAAATCCCCAGAGAGTAAAATTTCTCGGTGAAATTGCTCTTAATTCCAAAAGGATGGTTTCTCGGTGAAATCCCTTTTAACACAAAGCCAGCCATACCCTATAGCTTCCTCTTGAGCTTCATACAAGGACCCTCGATGACCCTCGGAATGCCTCCTCTTGGGCTAACAATACAAGGACCCACGGGCTTCTTAAAAGCATCCCTTTAATCCAATCAATTTCTCCTTGAGATTTAGACATCTATCATCTCTATGGAAGAAGTATCTCATCTATCACATCACATACAGTCAAACTTTTTTTCAAACTTTTTCAAACTATTTTCAAACAAAAACATCTGTTAATTGTAAGTGGTAACGCTTGTACACTCGAGCAAAACACCCAATGCTTACAGTTAAAAGATTCAATCAACTTTTCAAATATCTTTCTTAAACATGTAAGTGGTAACGCTTGTACACTCGAGCAAAACACCTATAACTTACGACGAAAGATTTTCAACAGTAAAAAACTTTTCAAAAATGTATGTGATGAAATAGATTAGATACATTTTTCATTAAGATGACATTTGCATCTCTTACTAACATCCGTTGCTTTCCACTAGCATAAGTGGAACTACGATTGCTCGACTTTCTCAACATCCTTTTGAGAATACGTAAGGCACAAGGTCTCATCCTTGCCGAGCAAATTTCTATCTCTCTCAGACCAAACAAACCATAGATCCCTGTAGATCCGAGCTACAAATGCTCTGATTCCCACTAGGGGATATGTATGCAGAAGATCCACAGATATTTGCGAGCACAATAATAACAAACATTAGAATCCCACATAATCTATCTTTCTTAAAAATCCAAAGGAGAAACTTTCCCAATCATAGAAATAGCAATTAAAAAACACACAACATATCAAACGTATTCATATATAAAGCTGTAGATAACTACATATATTTAGGGTGCTCCATCTATTCCCTTTATATAACAATCCCCCTTACTCAGAATCTCCCCAATGCGTTATGTCTAGTTTACGCTAGTCGTTACGCATATCAATATCAATTGAGGGTATTTCAGCTTTCCCCTTTTTCATAATCATTAAATCATCTTTCTTGTGTTGAAAATAATAAAGCTTGATGCTCGCGGCATCTTTATAAACAAATCAAAAGATTAAATTGTTTCGTGCACTACAAGAAAATTGGCAGATTGCGACAGGTATTTTTGTAGATTACGACGGTTAAAACCGTCGCAATTTGCTTTCCACGACGGTTGCTTTACCGTCGCAGTGTGTCCCCACCTATTTCGCGATTACAAAAGCTCGTTCAAGTTCTGACGGGTTTGGGTGACATAATCAAGTATTGGTATTGTTTGATACCGTCGTGACTATTTTTGAGTTTCTTTTAATTATTGATGGCGACGGTTCGATCATCGTGAATATCTTTGAAATTTATTAAATTGTTTATGGCGACGGTTCGATACCGTCATGACTTTTGTTGATTATTTTTAATTGTTGATTCTGACGGTTCGATCTTCGCCATGACTTTTGTTTATGTCTTGATTTTTTATTTTTCTATTATATATATTTTTATTTAAATTATTATCTATGTAAAAATTTTAAATATAGTTTTTTGTGTTATTTTTTCTTTAAATTATTTCTTCTTTAATATATTTATTTATAGTATTATTTTTGTTTTATTTTCTATCACTTTGTAATATAGTAAAAATAATTTCAATAAAAATATTTAACATCAAATAAGCATTATCATGTCATAATCATGTAAAATCACGAGTTCCATAATCATGTCAAGTAGTACAAAACCCAAAATATATCAATTCCTAATCTTATAATAATAAGTATCATTATGCCAAAATACATGAGAAAGTTCACAATCTAATTATCTCGATCATAGCAAAGTCTAATTTGTCCCCAAGTTCCATTATCTCCATACGGTAGCTAGACTCGGATGAGCGTCTACCATCGGTGGTGATTCCAATCCCTAAAAAGGTATTAAAATAATAATCTTTAAAATAATACTCATAAAATTTAACTTTAAATCGTCAAAATAATATACATCTTCCACTAAAATTCGCATTTGCATTAAGAGTTCAATTTCCTTTGTCCTCGCCTTGTCCCTTGCGTTAAGAATATGATTGCTGTCAATTCATCAATTTTTGAATTCTTTTCTTTAAGTGCATTAATTTCTTCTTGCATTTCCTTTATTTTTCACTTTGAGAAGAAGATGTCGATCTAAGATAGATCTATTAATTTGAGATGGTGTAACTCCAAGTCCCATACTACGAACATATCCATGCTTTTCTTTTCCAAATACTTTCGAAATGCCTCATTTTCGGACACGAATCCTTAATTGCGACTTGTAATTTTTTGCACATGAAAAGAAAAAATTGAGCTATTGTTTATATAACAAGAATAATATATTGGGGAGAACCCTTGATCAAATCATGGACTTCCATATATCGTAAAAAGAAGTTGGCACAAACTAGGAGGTGGCACAAACTATTGCAATTGGACTTGAATAATCTTGTTGGTATATAATTTTGACATTTTGCCATGAATAATAAGAAAGCACATTGAGCAATGGTAAGGATTGTTATTCATTATTATACCACCCTCATATTTGAAAAAATTCATTGAAAAACATAAGAGCACAAATGAATGAGTTAATATATCAACTAAGACAATAAAAAAGAAGATATGGATACCTTAGGTTTTACAAAAAGAATATTATGTTCACTATCTATGACTTTTGTCATGTCCTATTACCTACACTATCTCTCCTGTTATACTCCAAACTCCCTGTCTGGTTCATGGATTGTTTCAAAGAAAAAATCATGGCTCCCATAATCCAAATAAGTAATATCTATTTTAACACATGCTGCATTTGACATATACCTGCATTTGACATACATGGTTGGTCTCTTTCTCCATATTATATATATAAATTCTTTTGGGTTACAGGAAAAGGTGGTTGGACTACAAATACATAAATACTACAAATAGATAAATTCTCCATATTATATATAAGGGTAGGTGCAGTTAATAAGTATTAAGTAGGATTTCAATTTCGTAGTTTAATGGTGAAGTTTCATTTATCAATGTGTACCCTACAAATAGATACCCAAGATTGATTAGCATTATTTGGCTGCCGGTTTCTTTTAGGGTGATGAAGGTTTCATTTTGTCACTCACTCAGTTTGTATACCTAGTAATAATATACTTTTCAGATCTGGACATGTTAGCTGTGTCTTTTACATGTGAAAGAATTAAATTCTGCATTATCTAATAGGATTTTTCCAGTGGTGAGTTATATTTGGGATGGTTCTATTACTATTACGGATTTTTCCAAGATTTCAAAAGAATTAACTTGTACTTACATTATTGTTGTATGCATCTTCATTGATAAATGACCCGTTAGGCTTTTATGAGAGCGCATACATTTCTCCTCTTTGTATGTTCGTCCATCTCTCATTTCGCAAATAAAACTAATATAAATTGTTTGTACTATCAAGCAAACGATCAACAACATATAGATTTAAACATACCAACTCATGTTTCTTCCTTGCAAGCGACTTAGATCCGAGTGTATGCGGAGCCTTCAATTTTGCTCTATTTTGGGAATTTTTTTGGGATATTTTCTACATTTGTAACAAATAAAAACATGCATTATAGATAGGGATAACATACAAACCAGAGAAATCTAACAAATAAAAACACTAATGTTACCTGTGTTTTTCAGGAATGCCTCTGCATTTTGGATAATTTTGAAGATTTTCCTCCAAAGGGAGATCCCATCTATAAAATTCGTGAAACAATGTATGTCGGGCATCCTTCCATTTCCTTGCAGCAGAAGCAAGTACAAAATCTTTGTCACGCCCATCATCCACAAGAAAATGGCGCTAAACATAAAAATATATTAGTTGACAAAGGAAATAATAATCACCATGAAGTTAATTTAAAAAATATGTAATTGTTTACTAATAATACCTTTATCTTTGATTCATAAAACTTTGTTTTTGTATCTGCTGGAACATTCATAAAACGTGTCTATGAGCCTGCAATTTTTCAGTTGGTGTTAGGGTGTAATAAGAAGATCCACCCATAGGTTTTCCAACTCTAGGAAATAATTCAGCTACACGTGAAGCAGTTTGGATATCATCAATAGGGTCGTCATCTACACGTCCAGGTTGATTCCATCTAGTCTCAATATTTTCTAGATATCTTGAACAAAATTTAAGAATCTCTTCAAAACGGTATCCTTCTGCAATAGACCCTTCTGGTTTTGCCTTATTACGTACATACGATTTAAGTTTTCCCAAGTACCTATCATTGAACCACAATAACACTAGTTAAAAAAACTTTCTACTTTCTAATTAAGTTAGTAACATTAGAACAAAATCACATAGTTTACCTTTCAACAGATACATCCATCGATAATGAACAGGACCTCCAAGTTTAACTTCTTCAACAAGGTGAACAACCAAGTGGACCATAACCGTGAAGAACGAGGGAGGAAATAACATTTCCATATGGCATAAAGTGAGGACAATTTGGTTTTGCAATTTTCCATGTCTTCAATTTTCAATACCTTGGCACATAATTGTCTAAAGAATGAGCACAACTCAATCAATCTTCTTTGAAACCTCATGAGGTAATGTTGTGCGAATGGCTAATGGTAAAAGTTGTTCCATTAATATATGACAATCATGACTCTTCATCATTCCATTCACCTTGAGATTTACTAAGTCAATGCATCTAGAAATGTTGCTTGAATAACCATCAGGCACCCTAATATTCTTTAAAGTCATTAAAAAATTCCTTTTATTTTTACCTATTAAACTAAAGGCAGCCGGAGAAATTTTACCATTTTCATCAGGCCAAAGTTCAGGTCTTATGCCCATATTTTGAAGGTCTTCTCGAGCTTTATAATGGTCTTTACTCTTTTGCCTATCATTCGAGAGAGTAAATAGGACATTATCGCACACATTTTCTCAATATGCATCGGATCAAGATTATGGCGTAGAAGATTATCTTTCCAATACGGAAGTTCAAAAAATATGCTTTTCTTTTTCCATTGTTGAGGATGACCTTTTGTAGGATCACATTGTGTACTATCACCTTCTATAGGTTGTTCCTCACATGTTCTTTTTACTGATTTTTCTTTCACTGCCTTTTTACCAAAGATGACTTCAACATCTTTAACCTTTTCAAAAACTTCATGTCGGATAATGTTCTCGGTGGACTCCGCATTTCTTGTTCACCATTAAAGCGGATCTTGTTCAATCTAAACGTGTCTCCGATCAAGGAAAGCGATGACCCATAAAACACCATTTACGACTAGCTTTAAGGCGGAGAGGTGTAGTTTGAAAGTTACACGATGGGCAAGCAAGTCCGTGTATGTGTTCCACCCAGAAAGTGAACCCAACCCTGGAAAGTCACGAATAGTCCACATCAAATTTGCATGCAACTTGAACATTTATTTCTTGAAAGAATCGTATGTATCCACACCACTTGTCCATAACTCCTTGGTCTTTGATTAATGGTTGTAAGTAGACATCAATATTATTTCACGTGCCTCTTTAAGGAATTATCATTGACATTATAAATGATGCCTTCATGCAAACCCATGGAGGAGTGTTATATGGTATGAGAACAACTGGCCAAATACTATTGTTTGTACTCATCACACCAAAAGGATTAAAACCATCACTAGCCAATGCAAGACGCACATTCCGTGGATCTGATGAAAACCAAGTATGTGTCAAGTCAAATTTCTTCCAAGCTTCTGAATCTCTAGGATGCCTCAACAGTCCATCATTGTTAGTATCTGTTGCATGCCATCTCATATCCTCTGCCGTTTTTGATGACAAAAATAATCTCTGTAATCAAGGTTTTAATGGAAAATAACGAAGAACCTTGGCAGGAATTTTCTTTTTTTTCTTGTTAACAGAGACATCCTCATTTGTTTTCCATTTTGAAGTGTTTCAATTTTTGCAAGTCTCCCTCTCCTCATCTTCTCCCCAATAAAGCATACAACCGTTTGGACATGCGGGTATCTTTACATAATTCAAACCAAGTTTTGTGATTGATTTCTTGGCTTCATAGAATGAACTTGGAATGTTTGCATATTCAAATGCATATTTTATTAACTCTAAAATCATTGTCATTTCCTTCTCACTCAATCCACATAAACACTTTATATGGTACAACTTAACCAAAAAAGATAGTCTTGAATATCGTTTACACCCTTCATATAAAGGTTGTTCTCCTTCTCTAGCCAACTCATAATACTCCTTGGCTTCGTTTCTTTCCTGAGTTGAGCTTGGCATCACATAATCTTCTTGTTCAATCTCCAAATTTGACGCAGATGGTATTTCATTTGCATGATTCCCATAAACTCCAAATGCATCGTTGATCATGTTCTGAATAGGTTCTTCGACAATGTTAGTATCTTCTACCATACTTGGAGTAGTACTAGGGGAGATAGTACTAGATCGTACAAAAGACTCTCCGTGATGGATCCACATGGTGTATCCCTGCGGAAATGGTGACCAACTTAAGTGGTCGAACATGTCACTCCTACTCTTTAGTTTTCTGAAACCGCAACGTTTGCAAGGACATATTACTACGTCGTTTTCTTTTGCACCTTTAAATGCAAAATCAATAAATTCTTGTATCCCTTTTTGATACGCAATCGATGATTGTGGCTTAATAATCCATGACTTATCCATTTCTTCAAAAAAAAAATTATATTTTCAGAATTCTAGTACTTACGAGAACATGTTATTTTGAATATAAACAATAGAAAAATAAAAGAGATGACTTTTATTATTGGTTGTTTAATTTGTTTTTACACACTACATAACAAGTTTATAGGTGAAGCCTTGCGATATCAATTAGTATAATACAGTTTCATGTAACAGACATATATGGATAAATACTTCATATCTACATAGTAAAGGCACACCAATTGTTACCAATTGATTGGACATAACTGTCGCAATTTTTGTGTCGTTAAACACTAATTTTCTTGTAGTGGTGCCAGAGGATCCGAACTCACGTTCGCATTCCTCTAGCGCGACGCCTTTTAGCGCGAACAGGAAAAATGGCGACTCTGCTGGGGAGTACGCTGAAATTTTGATTTTCAAAAAAAAAAAAAAACGCGTTACCTTGTCCAAGAGCACCAAGCTTTTTTGTTTTCAAAAAGAAAAGAAAGGGGATAAGCTTTCATATTATGCATATGTTTATTTTTCTTTATTGTGTGTTTTCACGACATCATCTGATGGAAAGAAATCCTAACCCGGATTTAAGAAACATTTTAAGATCTAGGTGGAGGTATTAATACGTGAGAAGTTCAATGCTTACGAAGTTAATATCTCCCGCTCAATGGAGGTTGTCTTGAGGGTATTGTGTTTAGCAAGTACTTGCAAAGACACTGTACTTTCGAGGGAACTTAAGAAGCTGAGTGGGCTGTAGAACAGATAACCCATCCTGGCCATTTAGGATGTAGTGCAGAGATTATTCGGGTGTAAGCCTAGAGTAATTGTCATGCGAGACTACGATCAGGCGAGTTTCTCTTGAAAATATTATTGGACCATCGAGTATTCAACAAATCCAATAATGTTTTGAAGAGGAGTGTTGAGCCTGTATTATCAGTAGAACCCGTTTCACAGATGAATAAGCCCTTAGAACTTAACCACGTTGATTCTTATCGACGGCTTCATGCTCGTGACTTCGAACGCTTGACCGTGTGTATAACTACTAACCATGTTTGCCGCATTCATGCATTCATTCATTCAAAAACTTCATTTCTCTTCCCATTTCCAAAGAATTTAGAGATTTTTTCTTTGTAAAATATTTTAGGTTAGAGTGATGGACGTCAGAGGAAGGTGCACTAAGAGATACAGTTTTAGAATCCCTCATGTAGGAAAGTTGAAAGAGTTAGCATCCTTGGTGGAAGATCCCTCGGATTTCAGAAAACGCTATGGAACTCTTTTAACTCTTCTAAACGCTAACGTCGATGAAGGACTTCTCAAAACTTTCGTTCAGTTTTACGATCCAGTCTATCGTTGTTTCACCTTTCCTGATTATCAGTTGATGCCTACTTTGGAAGAGTACGCGCATATCCTAGGTATCTCAGTATCGGACAAAGTGCCTTTCAATGGTTTGGAAGCCATTCCTAAGTCACCAATCATTGCAGCAATGACTCATTTAAAGAAATCTGAGATAGACAAAAACCTAACTACCGGAGGAAAACTCTTAGGACTAACTTCAAAGTTCCTAATGGAGAAGGCTCTCAAATTCTCTGAAGCTGGTAGTATGGCAGCCTTTGAAGCTATTTTAGCTTTACTCCTCTATGGATTGGTGTTGTTTCCCAGCGTCCCGAATTTCGTTGACATCAACGCCATAAGGATATTTCTGATTGGAAATCCCGTTCCCACTCTGCTTGGTGACACATACGTCTCTATTCATCATAGGAATCGTCAAGGAGACGGAACTATCGTGTGTTGTGTACCTCTGTTTTTCAAATGGATTGTCTCACACTTGCCGAAATCTCCTATCTTCCGCGAAAACAAAGACAAGTGGCATTGGTCCAGAAGACTCATGTCTCTTACAAACGACGATATCCATTGGTATACTTTGGCAAACAATGAGATGGAAATCATTGAGAGCTGTGGAGAATTTGCCAACGTACCTCTCATTGGTACGAAAGGAGGAATCAACTACAACCCATTCTTGGCGAGACGTCAACTCGGATACTCAAACTCTAGTAAACCTCTTGGATTTACAGTAGAAAGCTACTTCTACCATGAAGGGGAGGATTCTCAAGGATTGAAGGCTAGGATGATCAAAGCTTGGCATCACATCCGAAAGAAAGAAAAAGGTAAGGCAAAGAATTGTGTAGCCATGGAAACCTACACTTCTTGGGTAAAGAAAAGAGCGAAGGAATTCTGAATGCCTTACGCTTATGAAGATCCCATGTTCTCAATCACTTCCAAATCAACAAATTTTCCCGTCGAAACTATGGGAGAATACCAAGAAGCCTTGACCAAGATAAGGCTTGAGAAATAAGATTTGGAAAACAAATTCCTTAAGGCTAATCTTGAGAACGAGAAGCTTAAGAAGCAAGTCAAAGATCATGAAAAGACGCTTTGCTTCCAGGATGAATGGCTCATGGAAAAAGATGAGGAGATTCGCCAGAAACACGACGCAATCAAGAAATTCATCAAAGAAAGAAAAGGAACGCTTGAAGATTTGATGAATAGCAATCCTACTCCCAACGAGTGGAAGAGAGTCATTAGCAAGCTAAAAGCCGAGAAAGCAGAACTAAAAGCTCACTATGGAAAGGAAATCCTGAAGAGGAAGCTGCATCAAGCCTTTGGATCTTCATCCGACGAAGACTTTAATTAGTTCAATTTTAGTTTATAATTTTATCATTTATTTTATCATTTGTATGAGCAATGCTCCAAAAACAAAAAAACAATTGTTGTAATCTTCTTTCAATAATCAATAAAATGAGTGTTTTCCATCCAAATATTTTCCAGAAATATCTATTTTAGCGTAAATTCTTTGGAAATTCCTTTTCTTTACAATCATAATCATGCATCATATCTTGCATTTAAGTCTATCGTCTAGTGTCTGATCTTTCACAGGTTGTACTGTTTTCACAGATAAGAAAAGATCGTCAAGCTGTCGCGTCTTAGAGTTTCTCGACCGCGTCCACAGCCAACTCAAACATACGATACAAGATCAAAAAGAAGAAAAGTAATGGAGAATTTTGAACAAGAGAACGTTGAACTTCGAGGCACAGTAACAACACTGCAAGAAGAAGTGGAAAGACTCACGTCTTTAGTTAACTCATTTGCCGCAGCGCAAAGTCAACAAGCAGCATCAAGCAGTCAAAACCAAGTAGCAACTTCCGAAGGTACTACTACTCCAGTCTCAGCTGTCGCAGCCGGTAGTTCACCTTTCAGTATGCCAGAAGGCTATCCATGGGGCATGCCTTTTAACTTCGGCATCGGAGTTCGCCAACCGGCTTCTCAAACAATCTCGCTTGAAATACCTACTTTGCAGCAGAACGCTACATTCACTCCTCGACGTGGAATAACTCTTCCACAAGTAACAATGTCGGTTTCTCAACCGATTATGTTAAACTCAGCTTTCGTAGTGCACTCTACCACAGACGAAGAAGTTCATCACATTCCAAGAAATAGCACGAATACTCGTAGTTCGGTGGAGAATCTCCAGGAACAGCTCCTCAAAATGCAGCTTGAGATAAAAACAATTCGAGGGAAAGAATTGTTTGGAAAAAACGCCCAGGATCTTTGCTTAGTTCCTCGCGTAAGGATACCCGCGAAATTCAAAGTCCCTGACTTCGAAAAATACAAAGGAAATTCCTGCCCCCAAAGCCATCTCACGATGTATGCCAGGGAAAATGTCCACATACAACGAAGATCACCAACTGTTAATCCATTACTTCCAAGACAGTCTTACCGGTGCCGCACTGAAATGGTACATGGGATTAGACAGCACGAATATCCAAACATTCAACGACCTAGGCAAAGCCTTTATCCAGCAATACAAATTTAACTTGGATATGGCTCCCAATCGAGATCAACTCCGCTCCATGTCTCAAAAGGAAAGAGAGACATTCAAAGAATATCTTACGATGGAGGAAATTCTGCCCAAGTCAACCCGCCCTTGGAAGAGAAGGAGATGACTAAGGTATTTTTGAATACTCTAGGCTCGTTCTACTACGAACGAATGATCGCTAGCGCTCCCGGAGATTTCAATGAAATGGTGAGCATGGGAATGCGATTAGAAGAGGGGGTTCGAACCGGACGTCTAACCAAGGAAGCAAGATCTTTTAGTGGAGTTAGAAAGGTTGGGACTAGCTTTCCAAAGAAAAAAGAGCACGACATAGGATTGGTATCCCGAGGGAAACCACGTAAGAATGTCAATCAACAATGACAGTGTACGCCATAGCACCCTGTTAACATAACTCCAAACACAGGAATTGCTCCGCAATTTCAGCAAATTCAACAAACTCAACAGCCTCGTCAACAGGCTCAGCAGTTTAATAACCAAAACCGTATGCCTCGGGTCACACAGTTCGACCCAATCCCAATGACATATACAGAACTTTACTCTGCGCTAATAGAAAGAAATTTGATACAGACTAGGTCACCACCTCCGGTCCCTGAAAAACTACCGTGGTGGTACAAAGCTGACGTTTCCTTCCCTTTTCACCAAGGGGCACCAGGCCATGACCTTGAGCACTGCATAGCATTGAAAGCAGAAGTACAGAGATTAGTGAGATCTAATCTTCTTTCCTTCAGGAATACAAGTCCGAATGTACAAGCCAATCCGCTTCCCAGTCACAGTGGACATGCAGTAAATCTGATACTAAAGAATACAGACAGATATCTCGTCACAGACGTAAATCTAATCAGAGGAAACTTGGTGCATCTCCATGAATCATACAGTGCAATGGGCGAATTCATTAAGCACGATTACTCAGCTTGCAACATCTGCTACAAGAACATTCAAGGATGTCCCACCATAAGCGAACATTCAAATTTGCTAGACATTGGTGACCTCGGATCTACGAAAGAGATGACCATGACGTAAATACGTGGGGCATTTTCCGCGAGCTTTTAGTCTCAGATATCAACTCGGAGAATCCCGAAGTAAACGTTATCATCCCTTGTTTCAATGTACCCAAGCATGTGGAGATAGAGTACAATGGTTCAAATATCCCAGTATCTCCTTTGGTGATTTGTCTACCTGGTCCTGTTCCATACAGTTCTACCAAAGCAATTCCTTACCAATACAATGCAACTCTGATAGAGGAGGGGAAAGAAAAACCCATGCCAACTCTTCCAGCTAATGTCAATATAACAGAAATTGGACGAGTGACACGAAGTGGACGAGTACACGCTCCGTTACCACCAAGACCACCTTCAGTTCCTGTTGTCAAACAAAATCCAGTTAACATATCTTCCGAGAATCCTGCAACGATTCCCGCGGTTAACCCAAGCACAAATATTGGTCCTCCTGAAAGAGCCAATGTCAACACTGATTTTGACGAGATACTGAAACTAATCAAGAAGAGTGAATACCGAGTCATAGATCAGCTAATGCAGACTTCCTCCAAGATTTCAATACTATCTTTACTCCTCAACTCCGAAGCTCATCGAGAAGCTTTAATGAGGGTACTAGATCAAGCCTATGTAGATCATGATGTGACTACAGACCAATTCGGAGGAATTGTCGCCAATATAACAGCCTGCAATAATCTGAGTTTCAGTGACGAAGAACTTCCAGAAGAAGGAAAAGATCACAACTTGGCCTTGCATATTTCGATGATTTACCAATCTGATTCCCTGTCAAATGTATTGGTAGACACCGGCTCATCTTTAAACGTAATACCGAAGACGACACTCGCTCGTTTGGCTTACAAAGGGACGCCAATGAAATTCAACGACATAGTGGTGAGAGCCTTTGACGGCTCAAGAAAGTCAGTTATTGGGGAAGTTGATCTCCCGATGACCATTGGCCCGCATACCTTTCCGATCACATTCCAAGTCATGGACGTACCAGCTACTTACAGTTGTCTACTAGGAAGACCTTGGATCCATGAGGCAGGAGCAGTGACTTCTACTCTCCATCAAAAATTAAAATTCATAATAAATGGAAAGTTGGTGACTATCAGCGGTGAACAAGCTTTGCTTGTAAATCATTTGTCCAGTTTCTCTTTCATCATGGCTAATGACATTGAAAGAGCACATCTCCTCAAACATCCGTTAGAAGATGAATCTACCAGCAAAAACAGATCATCTATCTCTTCATACAAAGAAGCAGCACAGATGGTTAAAGATGGCAATGCTGAAGGATGGGGACAAATAATCAAACCTGTCAAGAATGAAACAAAAACCGGACTTGGGTTTACGCCTGTATTCTCCAAATACAAGCAAAAGGATGAAACACTTTGCCCGATCAAGCAAGTATTTCACAGTGGGGGTTTCTTAAACCCTGTTCCACAAGAAGTTAATGTTGTCATCATTGAAGAGGATGAAGACGATCCCTCTGAATCTGAAAAATGGAGCACTTATTTAAGCAGCCCTGAATATGTGTCCCAAGAGGAATCACATGCACCGACTGATCAATTCAAAGACATGTCTCTGCAGCAACATGAAAATCTGTCTGTCCCCGCTAAAGTGTGGGATACCTTGGGAGAACCAAGTGGTAAGTACGACTACATGGTGAAATACACTGCACCAGAAAGCTCGAGAATCAGAATCGAGGATATCCAGCCCACAGGATGTGGTGATTCTTTTGAGTATCCTAGTCAGTCAGAAGAGGCGTATACATCTTCCCGATCTCATCAGCAGATCGAAGTTCCAAATGAAGATCTCTGTTTCAACACGCCTGTGGAAAATACTAAATCAGATCCTGATTACCACTACATCAACACAATCACTGAAGATCAAGAGTATGATTCGGGATACGATTTGGAAAGTGTCGCCGACAATGAGTCTCTTCACCCAGAAGATTGGAAAGTGCATCCTCAGAATTCAACACAAAGGTCAACAGGAAGCACATATGCTGTATCCTCTGCTTCCCGATCTGTTAATCAAACCGAAGAAGATCGCTTTAGCAGTACAAAGGGCAAGGGTCGTCGTCCAGAGTCTTCAAAGCCTGCTAAACAACCAACCAAAGTTTACTCGAGGATTAAGCCAAGTGGAAAATTACCCGAGTACATTGATATCCAAGGAGTTCGCCACTACTGGAAACCTGTTGAAGTTAGGACTAATGTTCATAGCTCTAAGTAGTTTTATCTTTGCTTTTGTTTTGAACTCTCACTTCGCCCAAAGTGAAGAGATGTTTTATAGGGCTTAGCTTTTAAATAAATTTCTCTTTGTCTTGCCCAAGACGAATGAGTTTGTATTTTAGGGCCCTGTTTCATATTGTGAATCATAAATAAAAAGCGTTGTTTTGATTCCACACTTTGTGTTTATTTTCATTTTACCCTTTCTTGGAAATGATAATCCTAAAAAACACAATAACAAAAAAATCTTCAAAAAAAAAAAATCATAATGAAAAAATTAATCTTCATACACTTTCACATTAACTTTCTTCAAAAAAATAATAAGGAGTTAAATAATCAGACATAAATCAAATATGCAGATTAAACAGATGGACAAATCCATTGAAAGCAATAACTCTATGCTCTCTCCTAATTTCGAAGTCCCCTGTGATGTCGCCAAGGAGGAAGTTGAAGAAGAGATCCCTGATGAAATTTCTCGATTACTTAAGCACGAGGAAAGGATCATTCAGCCTCACAAAGAACCTATAGAAGCAATCAATTTGGGTTCCGAGGAAGATAAAAAAGAAGTAAACATCGGAGCTTCACTCAATAGCAGTGTCAAAAGCAAGCTGATCAATCTTCTCAAAGAATATGTTGATGTTTTCGCTTGGTCCTACCAGGACATGCCAGGGTTAGATACCAGCATTGTGGAACATCATTTGCCGTTAAAACCAGAATGTCTGCCAGTTAAGCAAAAACTGAGGAGAGTACATCCTGAAATGGCTGAGAAAATAAAAAAGGAAGTCCAAAAGCAGCCCGACGCTGGTTTCCTAGTCACTTCTGAATATCCTCAATGGCTAGCCAACATAGTGCCTGTCTCCAAAAAAGATGGCAATGTCAGAATGTGTGTTGACTACCGGGATCTGAACAAAGCAAGTCCGAAAGACGACTTCCCACTACCGCATATTGACATGCTAGTGGACAGCACTGCAAAATTCAACGTCTTTTCCTTCATGGACGGCTTCTCTGGCTACAATCAAATCAGAATAGCTCCCGAAGACATGGAGAAGACATCTTTCATCACGCCATGGGGCACTTTTTGCTACAAAGTAATGCCGTTTGGATTAAAGAATGCAGGCGCAACTTACTAGAGGGCAATGACTACTCTCTTTCATGATATGATGCACAAAGAGATCGAAGTCTACGTGGATGATATGATAGCAAAGTCAGACACAGAAGAAGAGCATATAGAATATCTCTTAAAGCTGTTTCAACGACTAAGGAAATTTCAGCTCCGCCTGAATCCTAACAAATGCAACTTTGGGGTGAGGTCCGGAAAACTCTTGGGTTTCATCGTCAGTCAAAAAGGAATTGAAGTTGACCCTGACAAAGTCAAGGCTATTCAAGAAATGCCTACGCCACATACAGAAAAGCAAGTAAGAGGGTTTCTTGGACGGTTGAATTACATCTCCAAATTTATCTCTCAAATGACTGCTACTTGTGGGCCGATATTCAAACTTCTCCGCAAGAATCAACAGGTTGTGTGGACAGACGATTGCCAAAAAGCATTCGACTGTATCAAGGAATACCTGTCAGAACCACCAATACTGATCCCTCCTGTTGAAGGAAAACCCTTAATCCTGTACCTTACCGTACTAGAAGAGTCCATGGGCTGCGTACTTGGACAACAAGATGACACCGGTAAGAAGGAGCATGCCATTTACTATTTGAGTAAAAGATTCACAGACTGTGAAACTCGTTACTCCATGCTCGAGAAAACATGCTGCGCTTTGGTGTGGACTTCAAAACGTCTCCGCCAGTACATGATCAATCACACGACTTGGTTAATCTCCAAAATGGATCCAATCAAGTACGTCTTTGAAAAGCCCGCCTTAACCGGAAGAATTGCTCGATGGCAGATGCTGCTATCTGAATATGACATCTAGTACCGCGCTCAGAAAGCGGTCAAAGGAAGCATTCTCGCCGATCACTTGGCTTATCAGCCGCTCAACGAATACCAATCTCTCAAATTCGACTTCCCAGACGAGGACGTTATGTACTTAAAAATGAAAGATTATGACGAACCGCTACCCGGGGAAGGACCAGATCCAGAATCCAGATGGGGTTTATTCTTTGATGGAGCAGTTAACATTTTTGGCAATGGAATTAGGGCAGTCATCATTACTCCCGAGGGTTCTCATATCCCGTTTTCCTCCAGACTATTATTTGATTGCACCAACAACATCGCAGAATACGAAGCATGCATCATGGGTATCGAAGAAGCCATCGACTTGAGGATCAAGATCCTTGACATATATGGAGACTCAGGCCCTTGTGATCAACCAAATCAAAGACAAGTATGAAACTCATCATCTTGGTTTGATTCCCTACAGAGATTATGCAAGACGATTGTTGACTTTCTTCAACAAAGTAGAGCTGCATCATATCCCTCGAGGTTAGAATCGAATGGAAGACGCCTTGGCTACTCTATCTTCCATGTTCAAAGTCAACCATTGGAACGATATGCCCAGAATCCGTATCAGACGCCTTGAAAGACCTGCATATGTCTTCACAACTGAGGCCGTTTTTGACAATAAACCGTGGTTCCACGACATCAAACGTTTCCTTCAAACACGAGAGTACCCGCTCGGGGCATCCTATAAGGACAAGAAAACTCTAAGGAGGCTTTCTAGAAACTTCTTCCTCAATGAAGATGTGCTATACAAAAGAAACTTCGACATGGTTCTGCTCAGATGCGTCGACAGACAAGAAGCAAACACAATCATCCATGAAGTGCATGAAGGGTCTTTTGGAACCCATTCAAACGGGCATGCAATGTCTAGGAAAATCTTAAGAGCAGGATACTATTGGATAACGATGGAATCCGATTGCTGTAAACACGTCAAAAGATGTCACAAGTGCCAGATCTACGCAGATAAGATCCATGTGCCACCGACTCTACTCAACGTTCTTTCCTCTCCGTGGCCTTTCTCCATGTGGGGCGTTGACATGATCGGGATGATTGAACCAAAAGCGTCCAACGGACATCGCTTCATTCTAGTATCCATTGATTACTTCACCAAATGGGTCGAAGCAGCGTCTTACGCCAACGTCACAAGACAAGTGGTTGTGAGGTTCATCAAGAACAACCTCATTTGCCGATATGGAATTCCAAGTAAGATCATTACAGACAATGGATCGAACTTGAACAACAAAATGATGAAGGAACTGTGTGAGGAATTCAAGATCGAGCATCATAACTCATCTCCTTACCGGCCAAAAATGAATGGTGCTGTTGAAGCAGCCAACAAGAACATCAAAAAGATCGTCCAGAAAATGGTCATCACTTACAAAGACTAGCACACGAAATGCTGCCATTTGCTCTGCATGGGTATCGTACTTCAGTGCGTACTTCAACAGGGGCAACCCCCTTTTCTCTAGTATACGGCATGGAAGCAGTGCTCCCCGTAGAAGTTCAGATTCCATCAATGAGAGTTCTCATGGAAACAAAGCTATCTGAGGCCGAATGGTGTCAAAGCAGATACGACCAACTGAACTTAATCGAAGAAAAGCGCCTGACCGCTCTGTGTCACGGACAACTGTATCAGAAAAGAATGAAGAAAGTTTTCGACAAAAAGGTCCGACCTCGTGAATTCCGAGAAGGCGACCTCGTACTTAAAAAGATTTTGTCTTTTCAACCAGACTCTAGGGGCAAATGGACTCCTAATTACGAAGGCCCATACATCGTCAAAAGAAGCTTTTCTAGCGGTGCCATGACTCTCACAACCATGGACGGTGATGAACTCCCGTATCCTGTGAATGCTGATGCAGTCAAAAAATACTTTGTATAAAAAAAAACAAAAGAACAGCTCGGTAAGTCGAAAACCCGAAAAGGGCGGCTTAGGCAAAAAAGAGCGTCTCGGTGGATTGAAAACCTGAAAAGGCGATCCAGGCAAAAATTAGAGACAATAAACAGAAAATATCCTGATAGATTGAAAACCTGAAAAGGCAATCTAGGCAAAAACAAGGATACAAAAAAAATAATGACAAAGTAACTGCAATCAGTCTGTACTTCGTCAATCTGAAGAATCTTCCATCAACGGATCTTCAATCAACTTTTCTGAAGCCACAAGCACAGTGGGAATTCGAAGTTGTTAGGGATAATAGCGGTTATTTGCTTTCAATGTAGCCTTTTCCCAATAAATTATCATTTCCAACACTTGTAAATAGCTCATGGAATCACGCCTTTGGCTGATTACCATTCTATTCAATAAATTTGAGCCTTGTGCCTTTTGTTTGCAATTCCTGTTTATTCTGTTTTGCAAAATAACGCTTTTATTGTGAAAATCACTTTTTGAAACTAAAATGTTTTAAATGAATTTTTACTTCAAAATTCTAAAATAAAAGCAAAAATTTTCCTTTGAACTACGAACGCGGAAAGAACTTCAACAGTTTCTCCATAAGTGTTTCAATCTCCGAAGGATAAAGACAATTGCTACAGCAGTCTTCTCCTCAGCAGAAATCATCAAAGGACGGTATTCTTATCCAAAAAGAATCCCCAACAAAGTTGCTAATGAAATGCCTTTCTCAGAAAGTTTAAAGCATGCAGCTCAAAATTCTTCATCAGTGAACGTTTGCACCATTGCTGTAATCTTCACTAAGTATTTGTTCGAACTGTGACGTGGTCCTTTTCCCAAATACCTCTTTAGTGTCTTTGTCAAAGTATTGTTAGCATGCATATAACATTCATGACATTCATACATAATAACATCATTCATGCATTTTTGCATTTCTCAAAATGTTTGCTTCTGGTTATATATATACTCATACGAGTATATCATATCCCCAATAGATTCTCTCCAAACAGAAAAGTTACGCATTTTCTATTTTCCCCGGCAGAGTATCCCCAAACAGAGAAGTATATCTTTTCTCTCGTATTCCCCATCGGAGATCATTCCTCATCAAAAACAAAGTCTTGATTGACTGTTTCTTTCCAGATCATTCCGGAATAGAATCTTGTCTCCAAAACAATGAGCAATAGCTTTGTCCGAGCCGCTTGTCTTTCATTCCCAAACTTGTCATAAAAGTTTGTTATTCTCAACAAGGTCAAATCATGATGACGAGAGAGTGGTCTTTCTCTAAAAGAAAACGTGGTCAATCAATCAACGCATCTTCTCAAAAGAGAGATCGTCGGCAAGATTGTATTCAAGAAAATAGAAACTCATTTTGAGTTCTTTTTCTTTCTCATTATTCACAAAGTGAATACACAGAAAACTCATTTCAAAAGATTTACCTTGTTATAGTTATCACTTTGCTGATAATTGGTAATATCTTTAAAACTCATTTTGAGTTCTGTTTCTTTCACTGTCTGTTATTCACAAAGCTGAATACACAGCAAACTCATTTCAAAAGATTTCCCTTGTTATAGTTATCACTTTGCTGATAATTGGTAATATCTTTAAAGCTCATTCAAGTTCTGTTTCCATTAACTGTCTGATATTTACAAAGCTGAATACACAGCAAATTTCTTGAAAAAATTTACCTTGTTATAGGTATCACTTCGCTGATAATTGGTAACATCTTCAACATTCATTGCCATGAACTATCACAAGGCTGATAATTGGTAATATCATTTTCATTTACCTTAAACATTGTCACAAGGCTGACAGAAGGTAATCTCTCTATTTCCAAAGCGGGACAGACAGTCACATATTTTGTGAATCATTCTTTCCCCAGCAGGGACGTATTCACAAATTCCCCACCGTGTCATTTCTTTGATATCATCTGGGTAAAAGTTTTGCAATCATTTTGCATCATTCGCATTTTTTGGTATCTTAGGTCCAAAATTTGCGTATTATGATATTTAAGTCTCTTTATACCTATCAAAATGAAGATATTCATCTTCCTCTCTCAGGTTAAAGAAACTTAAATAGGGGCATCTGTCATACCCCAATTTTTGACCTAATATACCACCTCACATCTGCATCATTGCATTACTAACAGTTCAGACAACATTAATCGGGTGTAGCATTCACAGGTCAAAATTAGGGTTTTATCAGATTTTCATCTGATTCAAAAGCCAACAAATTAGGGTTTGAGTTTTTCTCACCTCACTTGATCTATCTTGATCAAATCATCAACCTTCAATCCTCAGATATCCATTTTTTCTCACTGATCAATCGAGGATCGACCAATTAGGGTTTTGATCGAGCATAGACATTCTCTGATTTTTTGAGCAATGAATGACTTTTTTGGATAGAGATTGGTCATTATATCTTAGATACAACATCTTGACCTAATTTCTGGATTCAAAACATCACAGAAGCTCACAGACTTCATCAGTCAATTTCAGAAACGACTGATGAAAATTCATCTGCACAGAAAAGTCAAACTTTGACTTTTGGTCAAATTTTTCAAAACAAAACTTTTTCCATCATCAAAATACTTCAAATGATCCATGATGATCATCAAAAATCAAAGAATTTGAAAAAGTCAACAAAAGTCAAAAGGTTTTATACTTAGAAATTTTTCTAAGTGTTGAAATTTCTTACTTTTTTCAAACTTCATGCCATTTTTTCACCTAGTTCCATTTTGAATTGGAAAAAACTCAAAACATGAAAGTTGTAGCTTGTGGAATAATCTTTCCAAAATGTCCAAGAACTCTCAAATCCATGGAGTCTAGCTATACTTTTGAAATTGAAACATAAGGCTCCATGAAACTTGATTTTTCAAAATCCAAAACTTCAATTATAGGTCATTTTTGTGTTTCTTCATCTAGAAGCTTTCTAACCTTGCCAAGTGGATGGATGAACTGATAAATATCAGTTAGAGGAATGATTGAGAAGATTGGATCAAATTTGTGAAAAATGAGCACATGGTAAAAAAAGGGAAGTTTCCTTTTTTGGCAATTGTCTTTCTTACCCCTTAAGCTTTCTTTGAATCACCAATTGGCTTGTACTTGTTGCCTAACATTGCAGTCCTATTTGCCTATAAAAGGATCACCAATTCAAGCTCAATCCACACCAAAGCATCACAAATCCATGCTTTCCTTCCACTTTCTACAATTTCTCAAATTATAGTTCAATTTGCCAAACATTGCAATTTTTAAATTTAGCAAGAACTATGATAAACTTTGGTGTCTAATACATCTTATAATAAATATAGAACATGTTTAAGTCATAAAATCAACACAAGAACCATTGAAAATCAGAATTGCATTTTCCATTTTCAAACTTGTACAAACTGCCATAACTATCGAATTTGGACTTTGGCTTGATTACTTTGAGTTCTGATCATCCAAACACGATCCATATACGTCATAGAGGTGATCCAGATCAAGAACAACAACCTGTAACACTTCTAACCACGATTTCCAGTTTCCATTTCAAGCTTGTGCAGGTGGACTTGAGTAGAGTGATCCAAGCATGCTCATGAAGTGCAGACCATCCATTTAGCTTCCATACATGCCGCTGGTGCTCAAATGATCAAGAAACAAGCTCTGGAAACACTCTTGCATTGAATTCGATTCTCACTTTCACAGGTATGAAAAAGAACTGTGATATCATGATTCCTTGAATCAATTGAAAAAAACTCACGGCCGTTCTCTTTCTGCACACCTAACGATCATTAACCCTCAATAAAATCAAAGAATCATCAAGTACATGCCATTTAATTTGAATTCTTAGATTCTAGGGTTCTTCGTGTCCCCAGAAATCCAAACATGCTAGGATGAAAATAAATGCAATTAACATACACCATTGTATTCCTTGTTCAAAATCGAATCATTTTGATGTTTACATCGTCCAATTTCATTGAGAAACAAGGATTGTAGATTGAATTGAAGAATCTGGGAATCAAACCACGAAGAACATGATACGCGCGTGTTCTTCATTTTTAAATATTTGAATTTTCCAATGCTTTAATAACACGTGTTGTTGTCCACTAACACCCCAGCGCGTTTGGCCCAGTGGTAGTCTGCTTGCTCTTAGTCTCCTCTGACACGTGTCCCACCCTTTGGTCATGGGTTCAATCCCTCTCAAGACCAATCTTTTTACAAACTTTCCAATTTTTCATGTTTTTTTACAAAACTTTAACAATTTTTTTTGACCAATCAAAACTTCTCATTTTAAGGTGATTTTTTTGACACTTATCAATAAATACATCTATTTTATGATAGTGCAAAAATTTTCAAAAAAAACTTTCATCTGATTAAATTTTAATCGAGCCGAAAACGACGTTCTGAACACTTTTTCAAACCTCCTTAAAAGGTGAATTTTTCAAGTTTTCGACTTCCGATTCTTTTCAAAACTTTTCATAAATCAAATTCACATTTCAAAACATTCTCAAAATCATTTTCAAAAACTTTTCATCAAACTTACATCTTTTTACCATGATCGATCCGATTTAAGCGATAAAAGCAATTCGTTTCCTCTCGAATTTCTCAATCGATCATGGGCCTCCCTTACGGTGTAAGTCCCAATCCTTTATGTACATATTTAGTTTTACTTGTACATACTCAAATCATCGTTGTTAATATTCAAACATAAACAAATTTCTTTCGTTTGTTTTCATTCGGTTGTTTATACACTGAATCCATTGGTTCTGAAAGGAGCATTATTCCCTGTGAAACTGCTTTCAAACCAATGGGCCTCCCTCACGGTGTAAGTCCCATAACATTCTTTTATGTACATAATATTTCTTTGTACATATCAAACTCTTCAAATATATACAATTTTCATCTCTACATAATACAGATACTCCTTTTATACTCAAGTACAGACAAACTTCGGTCGTTCGTCTTCATTTCACTTGTGTATACCCAAACCAACATTCTTTTATGTACATACACATTTTCCTTGTACATATCAAATAATTTTCATACAAAACTTTTATCTGTACATAACACAGATACTTTTTACAAATATTCAAACAACAGATAAACTTTGGTCGTTCGTTTCTGTTTCATCTGTATATACAACTGAATACCATTCGTATTGAAAGGAGCATTATTCCCTGTGAAACTGCTTTCAAATCAATGGGCCTCTCTTACAGTGTAAGTCCCAATCCTCCTATGTACATCCATCATTATCTGTACATAAATACTCGTTCGTGTACATATTTGCTTCTTTGTACACAGTTCAAACTTGTAAATAGACAAGTTACGCTCGTTTTAAACGTTCGTTTCACAGACACTTGTTTATATTTCCTTCATAAACTCTTGTAAATAAACATCATGCATTGTTTATATTTCCTTCAGAAACTCCTGTGAATACATATCACACACACACACTTGTTTATATAACTGTTCAGTTATTAACATAACGATTAGTCTAACCAATAGGCTCCCCACAGAGTTTAGCCTCCGCTTGGGCTTTGTACAAGATGACTCATCCCCAACATGAGTTAGCCTCCTCTTAGGATTCATATAAGAAAACTCATTTCAACTGAGTTTAGCCTCCGCTTAGGCTTCATATAAGACATCACTCCCCTGTTGAGTCAGCCTCCTCTTGGGCTTCGTTCAAAAGAACTCCTCATTGAGTTTAGCCTTCTCTTGGGCATCATACAATGAAAGAGACAGGAAATCTCTTAACAGCCTCCTATTGGGCTTCCAATACAAAGAATCACCCACGCTAAGATAGAACCCTGAAAGGATGGTTTCCCGGTGAAATCACTTTCAAAATCCCCAGAGAGTAAAGTTTCTCGGTGAAATTGCTCTTAATTCCAAAAGGATGGTTTCTCGGTGAAATCCCTTTTAACACAAAGCCAGCCATACCCTATAGCTTCCTCTTCAGCTCCATACAAGAACCCTCAATGACCCTCGATGACCCTCGGAATGCCTCCTCTTGGGCTAATAATACAAGGACCCACGGGCGTCTTAAAAGCATCCCTTTAATCCAATCAATTTCTCCTTGAGATTTAGACATCTATCATCTCTATGGAAGAAGTATCTCATCTATCACATCACATACAGTCAAACTTTTTTTCAAACTTTTTAAACTATTTTCAAACAAAAACATCTGTTAATTGTAAGTGGTAACGCTTGTACACTCGAGCAAAACACCCAATGCTTACAGTTAAAAGATTCAATCATCTTTTCAAATATCTTTCTTAAACATGTAAGTGGTAACGCTTGTACACTCGAGCAAAACACCTATAACTTACGACGAAAGATTTTCAACAGTAAAAAACTTTTCAAAAATGTATGTGATGAAATAGATTAGATACATTTTTCATTAAGATGACATTTGTCTGTCTCTTACAAACATCCCGTTGCTTTCCACTAGCATAAGTGGGAACTACGATTGCTCTGACTTTCTCAACTTCCTTTTGAGAATACGTAGGCACAAGGTCTCATCCTTGCCGAGCAAATTTCTATCTCTCTCAGACCAAACAAACCATAGATCCCTTTAGATCCGAGCTACAAATGCTCTGATTCCTACTAGGGGATATGTATGCAGAAGATCCACAGATCTTTGCGAGCACAATAATAACAAACATTTGAATCCCACATAATCTATCTTTCTTAAAAATCCAAAGGAAAAACTTTCCCAATCATAGAAATAGCAATTAAAAAACACACAACATATCAAACGTATTCATATATAAAGCTGTAGATAACTACATATATTTACGGTGCTCCATCTATTCCCTTTATATAACAATACCCCTTACTCAGAATCTCCCCAATGTGTTATGTCTAGTTTACGCTAGTCGTTACGCATATCAATATCAATTGAGGGTATTTCAGCTTTCCCCTTTTTCATAATCATTAAATCATCTTTCTTATGTTGAAAATAATAAAGCTTGATGCTCGCGGCATATTTATAAACAAATCAAAAGATTAAATCGTTTCGTGCCAGAGGATCCGAACTCACGTTCGCATTCCTCTAGCGCGACGCCTTTTAGCGCGAACAGGTGCATGTGTTAAGAGTGTGTTGTATTCAGATATTTTATCTTGATGTTAGAAGTGATCTATGTTGTTTGATTTAATCTTGTCATACACACCTAATTACTAGCAGTTAAATATGTACTAAAATTAAAGTGCGGAAAGTAAAGTGTGGAAAGTAAATCCTACGCTATTACATGGCTTTGGGGCAGATACATAATATAGGAGTGCAGAAAGTAAATCTTAATTAAGCTATTACATCCCATGAACAGTTACATAATATTTATAAAAAAATGCGAGAAAGATCGAATAAGAGAAAATAATGTTAGTGAAAAAAGAAAATTTTTGAATTAGGAAAAAAGTTTTAGGGTTAGTAAACCTAATTAAATGATAAAAATATTTTTGAGAATTTTCTGGATTAATTTGATATGGAAAAAGTAATTTAAAAGTTAATTTTCGATTAATTAACAATTAAATAAAATATGAGTGAAAAATAATATTTTTTGATGAAAAAAAATTAAATTAAAGTTTTTCTAACCTAACTATGAAAAGAAATATTTTTTGTGATTTTTTATTGTATTAAAAAAAGGTTTTGAAAGGAAATAAATTGGAAAAGAAATAATAGGAAAAATATGAAAAAAAGGGCTAGTTTACAAAGGTGTAAAAAATAATGGATAGAGCCAGGGATCGAACCCAAGCCCTTTCCCTCACATGCGCGCTGCCTTACCAACCGAACTAGCTGCCAATGGTGTTAGTATAACGAAACAAAAAGATTATAAGTGAAAACGAAAATTTGAAATTTAATTAAAACAAGAAAACGCGCGCAAGAGCGTTCTTCTTCCTTTTGAACACAGACTTTTACCCACGGTTCTGGTTCGTGGCTAAAGCCTATAGCGACGGCTTTGTCTGTCACTACAGCACCTGCAAAATCATAAATCAAGCAATTCACAATATAAATTCACGAGGAGACCATGGATCGATTGGAATCTATCCTCTGAACACAACTACGCCCTCAGTTTCGTCTAATTTTGGCTATTATGGAAAACCTCAATTCAAGGTTTTAAACCCTAGCCATGGCAAGTTACGATCCCTACATCTAAACTTCAATTAAACAACCTAGATAGCTTTGAAATAGTCAGACAAACACAAATATATGATCAAATCTTATTGAAATGCATGAATATATGAAATCGATTTTGAGTTTTGAAGAGCAAACCATGATACTAGATTTTATGATTCTGGACGTGTTGTTGGCTTGTGAGTATTTGGAATCGATCAGAGGAACACTAGGAAGCTATTTGAATGCTTGGAATGGCCTGGATCGAAGCAAGACTTTGGATGCCAATTGCTTGAAACACAGTTTTTTGAAGCTTTTTTGGGTTCTTGGACGCAAGGGTTTCGTCCTTATTGCATCTGGGATCAATGTGTATATATACTAGAGTGAATTAGGTCAAGAATCATGAAGGAATTATATGCCAATCAATGAAAAAATATTCGATTTGTAATGAAACCAAATATTGCCTTTTTTGAATCAATTTCAATCAATTCTCTTGCCAATCCTAATAATTTCGAAAATGACAGCTTGTATGGTTTGCTTGGACCTCAAGAATGATAAAAAAATCCACCTTGCACTTAATGTTTTGATTTTATATCTTTTATTTTAATTAAATTGGTTTGAAATGAATAAAAATCCAAAATAAATAAAAATAAAAGATAAAAGGCGTGGCCTTGGGCTTGGAAGTTATAATTCAAATAAGAAACAAGCTTGAACCAAGAAAGGTTAGGCCCATTTAGAAATAATTTGATTTTTTCAAGTATTTCTCTTCATGCACCTCCTCAAAAATGTCAAACTTGCACAATTTGTATGTTACTCAATTCTCAATATTTTTGGGTGTTCTTGAACTTTTTAGAAAGCTCAAGATATCCTCTAAAAACTCCTTTTGGTTTCATCTTTATTGAAGTTTCCATGTTCATGAACACTTCTTTGCAAAACGATGGCTTTTTGTTGACTTTTAAAAGGACCTGTAATGTTTTGATCCATAACCTCCAAATGAAGCATTTTTTACCAAAGATTGTGAGACATAAAGTTGTTGAGAATTGAATTCCCTTCAAAATGAGCTTTGGTGGAAAAATTTATGATAAAGTATGTGAAAGTTATGCCTGGTCAAAGTTCTGTTGACTTTTATCTGAAAAACCCTAATTTAGAAACTTTGACTTTTGATCAAATCTTGACTTGTCTTGAGGAATCATGGTCAACCCTTGATCAAATGATGAATATTACTTCAAAATATTAATGTTGACAAAAAATTATGAAGTTTGACTATATGTTGACCACAATTGTCTTTTTGTCCAATACAATTGATCTTCAACCATCTGAGCAATTGGATGAGCTATTTTGACGTGTAAGGCTTGAAACTTGACATGGTGATCCCTTGAAGCATATGATGAGGTATGATGTACACTTGAAGCATTGAAAATCCATTTTGACTTGAGAGTAGCAAAACCCTAGTTTTGATTGATTGCTTAGAAGAGGGTTTGTCTGGTCAGCCCTTGTGAGATCCTTGAGTATGGAGTTGTGAATTGTCTTGAGAAGTAGGAGGAAAAGTTTTGGGATATGACAACTGTACTTAAGAATTTATTCGCCTCACAATCTTAATCCCCCAAGATTCAATAGGTTCTTCCTAGGATTCAACAGGGTCTTCTCAAAAGTATTAGAACAACAAGAAAAAATCTTAGCTGATAGATGTAATCAGGAAAAATTAGAAAGAAGAAGAAAAGGAAGACCCCATCATTTTTACGTTCCTCTCTTTTTCCATTTTATAAGAGAAATTATTACATATGGAAGGATTTGACTAAGTCAAATCAAAATAATAAATTAAAATTATTTGACCAAGTCAAACAGTTACAAATCATAAATAAAATAAATAGGTTTATTTAAAGTTGTTTTTCTTCAAATTCTTCACTTAAAAATTAAGACAATTTATTTAGAACTTTTGAAATATTAACAAATTTTCCAACATCACTTTCCTTATAAGTATTTCAAGCACTTTGTTTATTGTCTTAGAGTTGAAACGCAAGAATACCTAGGATAACTCACATATGCCTTCAAGAATACGCCACATATATTACATAATATTCCCTGAATATTCTCCACAACTTAAAACAGACTGTAACAAACTTATCAGTTTAGTAGCTTCATGTCTGATGTTTGATGTCATGACATCTTCTTCGACATGTTGTTCCAGATGTTGATTTAAATCAACACAACATGTTTAGGAATTCTAATAGGACTTTTGCTGCATTTATCCTATTGTATATTACAAAATTAATGCCAATTTACAACAACCAGGAACTTACACGTAGATACAAATACCTACTGACCCACTGAGAACCACTAATGCAATTCAAGATTCTCCTTTCTTGAATATATGAACACATCCTTGGTTCAAGTTTAGAAACAAGACATGACTTTGCAATGTGTGCTTCATTTGAGTGAGTTGTATTTATCTCCTTGAGATTATCAGTTTGAACTTTAACTTAAGAGTTATCTAGATCAACACTTGTGGACTCATTGATATCTTATTTTCCTTTCTCCTCGGTCTTCAAAAGGAATGTTCCAACATTGTCTTCAACATATATCCTTTGTTTAGTAATCAAATTATCAACTACCATATTGATAGATTCTAAATTCATCCAAATTATAGAGTTAAAAACTCTATAATTTTTCCTCCTTGAAGAGTATCCCATAAATACCACTTCATCCCTTATGGGATTCTTCCTATCCTTTTGATCTTGGTCAGTCGAGTAATAGTATTTTATTCCAAAGATATGAAAGTAATTGACTCTAGGCTTCAATTTTTCTATAGTTCATAAGAAGAGACTCAAGTATCTCTTCTTAAAGTAAACCTATTATGAATGTAACGAGAAGTATTCATGGTTCTTCCTTAAAGTACAAAGGAAAGTCCTTGGCATGAAGCATGACTCTAGCTGATTCTAGAACGTCCTTGGTAACTTGTTCAACAATTACCCCTTGTAGAGATCATTCATGACTAATATTTTTAGAAGCACAAAATTTAGAGAATTTTATTTTCTCAAACTCTTTGTCATGTTCACTTATAACTTTTACTATATCATCATTCTTCTCTTCTTGAATACTTGTCACAAGTCTTTGAAGATTTTAAAAGCACCTAATTTTTCTTTAAGAAAAATTATCCAATTATATCTAGAAAAATCATCTATAAGAACATAAATATATCTTTTACCACACATAATTTAATATTGTATTGGTCTCATTAAGTCCATGTGAATAAGTTCTAACAATCTAGAAGTAGTCTGATGTTGCAATATTTGGTGTGACATCATGGTTTGAGTCCTAAATTCACGCTCATAGAAGAATATCCCTTCTTCGATCTTTAGCTCTAGAATTCCTCTAATGGCTCCTTCAAATAGTAATTCCTTCATATTTTTTTTGGGATGAAGGTGTTCAAGTTTCTGGTGCTATAGCTTTACTTCAACCTTACTAATTATTGAACATTAGGAAGAATAAGCATATAATTGAAGTTCCCATAGATAACAATTGTCTTTATACCTTCTACCCATCATCAACACAAACTTTTTCTCATATTTGACTAAGCATTCTAATTTTGAGAAAATGACTAATGATCCTTGGTCACAGAATTGACTAGTTCTAATAAGATTAGCAGTAAGTCCTTTCACATAAATAACATCTTACAAATTAGGAGAACCAACACACATAAACTTACTAACTCCATTGATTTCACCATTAAACCCATTACCAAATCTTACAGATCCTATGGGATGAGGCCCAATATTCACCAATAACTTATAAACTCATACCATGTCCCTAGAGCACCCACTATCAAAATACAAATCTTCTCCATCTGAGTCTCTTACGGAAATATGAGAAATAAAGTTCATATCCCTATTTTCAACACTTCTCTTTTTTATCACAAGATAAACCTTAGAATAAACTGAAGATTTTTTATATCCATACAGTTTATAACATAAATAATTGATATGACCATTCTCGTCACAATAATGACATGTCAAAGTGGATGATTGGAAACTGGATAAGATTTGATCATGTCTTCCAGGATGTTGTAATATGTTGTTGGACATGTTGATCATTCTTTTTCTTTTAGGAGGAAATGACTTATTCTCAAAAACTCTTTGTTTATTATGAGACAGGTTATTAAGTTTGGAATTTAAGAGAGATATCTCACATTTAAGATGTGAAGCAGTACACCAGGGGTGGCAAACGGGCATGCCCTCCATGTTTAGGCATGCCCTACAGAAGCCCATAAAAAACAGGGCGGACGATCATGTTTGAGGATGAGGGTCTAAAACCTATGCCCTCCCTGCAAAAAAATGAGTGTGAGGTGGGAAGAGCCTATGGGAACTTCACCTTTTAAGCCTAAAAAAATAAATTTTTATGTTAATACTCGTGCTCGCAAAAGCCTGCCAAGAAAATGGGGCAAAGTAACACCTTTTTAGAATTTTGTCAAATTGTTTTCCAAGTAACACAACAATATTTGACATACGTTCATAAGTATCTAAATCAGCTTGGCCTTCTTAATTTTTACCATTGGAAACAAAAGCTTTGATCTTGTTCTTTTTTTCAAACTTGTCCATAGATGCCAACTAAAAGGTTTGAAGTGAACCAACAAGTTCATAAACCCTCATGTTGCTGATGTCATGAGCCTTTTTAACGGTACTTACCTTCATGTCAAATTTCGTAGGTAGTTACCTAAGAATCTTTCTAACCAGCTTTTCTTCTAACATCTTTTCCCCCAAACAACTAGATGCATTTGCTATTTCAAGAATCTTCATATGATATTCGTGGATGGTCTCATCAGATTTGACCTTTAGATTCTCAAATTTAGATGTGAAAAATTGAAGTCTTGACATTTTAACTTTGGATGTACCTTCATGAGTTTTTCTGAGAATTTCCCAAGCACCCTTAGCCACAATACATGTGTTGATCAACCTGAAAATACTCTTGTCCACTTCATTGAATAAAGTATGAAAAGCTTAGGAGTTTCCAAGAGTCAATTATTCATCCTCATCATTCCAATGTTCATCTAGATTGACGAACACATTCTGATCTTTGTCCTTGTTAACAGGATGCTCCCATCCTATTAAAAATGTCTTCCATGATTTGGTGTCCATGGATTTTAGTAAAACCACAATTCTAAATTTCCATCAATCATAATTGGAACCATCTAATAGAGGTTGTATGTGGTTTTATCCTCCTTGTTTATCCAAAGTTCTAGAAATTATTCTCCCTAGAGCTCACCCAATAGACAGAATAGGGTTCCTGTTGTGATGCCAATTGAAATTCTGGCACTACAATACAAATGTCAAGACTGATGTCTCGACACGACCACACAATGTCTGGAAAGATTTTATGACATATGCTGACAGGAAAATCTGCTAAAACTATTAATTACGCATAAAGATAAATTGTAGAAATTTAAATAAAACAATCAATTATTAACCCAGTTCAGTGAAATGTCGCCTACTATGGGGGATACCAACCCAGGAAGGAAATCCACTATATATTTTAGTTAAAACCTTAACAATTGCATTTAACAATTTTTCTCCTAATCACTAACCTTTTCAAGTTCTACCTAGGAACCTCCTAGATATGAGCACCTCTCAATTTCAATCACCTCAGTTATAAATAAACCAGTTACCATCCTAGTAACTAGTATGAATATAGAAGATTGCACTTCCAACCAACAATACTCACATAAGACACTTAACTAAGAACAATAATAAACCCTTTACATAAAAGCTCATGGGTGAGAAAAGTAGCTTGACAAACAAGCAGCAATCAGTCAACTTAATGCATCAAAAGATACATGTGTGACACACAAAGAACTTAAAAGACTCCAAGAACCCTAAACCTTTATGTTGTACACACAGTTTCTTCTTGTGAATTCTTCCTTTATTTAGGTCTAGAAAATCCCTTTATATACACTCTTGTAGTATGGGATTGGACTGTTCAAATAGATCTTGTCGTCCCGTTTAAAAACAACTGCAAAATCTTCTCATAAAAATATGAACAAATCTTTTTAAATCTTCCTAAAAAGTCTCCATGATCATTTTTAAGAATTCCAAATAAATCTGCACTTTTCTCCTAAATAATCTTCTTGACCTGCGCATAATGGAGATGTATAACCAAAAGGATTTCAACAAATAAAATCCAATATATCAAGAGATATACAACATCAACGCCCGTTGTACATAATCCAAGATGTCATGACATTTGTCATTGAAATCTTGCTGAAACACCTAACAGTAAAACTGTTATGACAGTTGAAGAAGATGTTAAAACATCTTACACAACATCAGTATATAGAACCATATTTTACTAAAATTTAGTCAATCATAAAACCATAGAACTACCAATATATGTGTCATCCAAAAATATAAGTTATATTTTGTTTTTTTCTTTTCCTATCATGAGATGTTGTAAATACATGGAAATTTAATTAAAAAACAAGTTCTAATTTGACCTCTTTATATTTTAAAAAGGCAACCACAATACATTAAAATACACAAGTCACATTTAGTATTAATTATAATTTTTTTAAGTTTCTTTTTACAATTTTGTGAAAGCTAAAAATCATTTTATCGGTGTAAGCAAATGATGAACTCTATAAATAGATAAAACCATTTATTAAATGGAAAGTGAAGAAATATGGCTAATAATATAAAGTTTGTTTATGCCATGATTATCATTCTTTCTTTATTTTTTGCTGCAACAAATGTTGAATGTAAGTTTTTATGTCTTTTAAATTTCCTTATTTACTTTTTACATAGTATTTTAATCAATTTAATTTACATTATTTTATCATCTTTTCACTTTGCAGCGTGGAAGAAGAACAATCACTACAAAAAAAAACAATTTTTGGCAGCGCATCTATGAAAGCGTTTTTAACTAAAAGTGCTTTCGTAGCCCTTAAAAAAAATCGGTTAAAAAAAACGCTTTTATAGGGATACCTATAAAAGCGCTTTCCAGAAAGCGCTTTCATAGGTATTTGAAATATCTAACCTACGAAAGCGCTTTTGTAAAGCGCTCTTATAGGTGGTCCAATAAAAGCGCTTTTGAAAAGCGCTCTGATAGGTGGACTTACAAAAGCGCTTTTAAAAGCGCTCTTATATCTGGGCCTATGAAAGCGCTTTTGAAAGCGCTTTCGTAAGTTATTTTATATTTAAAATTGAAAACCCTATATTCTTCACTCCTTGCCGTCCTTTCCGTTCTTGCGCTCAATAACCTCCAGCCTTCTCTTCACCAAGCATTCCGTACTACTCTCATTGCTCTGTTCATCTTCAACCTTCGTCTACTCGATTCCGCCGACTCCTCGATTCCGCGTTGTTCTTCACTCCTTGCCGTCCTTTCCGTTCTTGCGCTCAATAACCTCCAGCCTTCTCTTCACCAAGCATTCCGTACTACTCTCATTGCTCTGTTCATCTTCAACCTCCGTCGTACTACTCGATTCCTGCACTCCTCGATTCCGCGGTTGTTCTTCACTCCTTGTCCTTTCCGTTCTTGCGCTCAATAACCTCCAGCCTTCTCTTCACCAAGCATTCCGTACTACTCTCATTGCTCTGTTCATCTTCAACCTCCGTCGTACTACTCGATTCGCCGTACTCCTCTTTCGCGTTGTTCTTCACTCCTCGTCGGCGTGCGTTGGTTTTCTTTCGAAACTTGCATGTCTAATGAAACTTCTGTGAAACTAGTTATAGGGTTTATTAATTCGTAAATTCTTTGTTGTGCCATGTCAAACAACTCGTCAATTCGATAACCGGATACGAAACTAAACTTAAAGTTAAGATAAATATCATAGCACCATAATCAAAACGAGCTTTGATAGTTGGTATGAATCTTGAGAATGTGGTGCAGGAAAACATAGATCAAATAATATGTATTCTGTTAAGATCCATAGTGTGTAATCACTTTATACATTTAATTGTGATGTGAACATAATAGTAATAGTATACCTAATAGAAAGAGTGAGACTCCAACAATTATAGGTTCCCATTGATATCCTGCTCTACTAGCAACCCAATGTACACCAAGGGCTAGTAGGCCGCAGGGTAGTTCCACAAATTCTTGATACTTTTATATATTGTAGCACCTGCGATAACACTACGTACCGACAGTGTATTCAAAGACTACGATCACGGTCATGACGGCCCACATAGCATTTCTTCCAACTCCATCATACAAAGGCTTTAAGTAGTAGAAAAGTGAAATAGCTGAGAGTGCTATTCCTACTGTCAAACAATGAATGAATTTTCTTGGATCATTCACACTAATATCCCAAGCTTTCTTAAAAATTTGTGACTTGAGCATAAAAATGTCATTTGATGTGTAGCTCAATTAGAAAAAATATGGCAATAGGTCATGCTGCTGCATCACCACACTAAAGGAAATATGAAAGTAATAGGTCGCCAATAACCAACAGTCAACAGTGTCTCTTGTATCACCAACAAGAAAAGCCAACAAGATATTATGTTGATGGCAAATGGGCAAAAGGCATAGTTTTAAAGTACACACCGGTAGGTTGTTATGAAACCATCAACTTTGTTTTGAAAAATATTTCATGCTCAAGCAAATTCTGTCCAAACAATTATTTTCAATTGACTGGACACAAACATATAAATATTGGAAATAGCTATTTCAAGAACAAATGGAAACATGAAAAATAATTATGATAAGATGCTTTAGCTACGTATGTAACATTTCATTTGATATAAATACATATGCGGATGAAGTGTTCTTTGACAATAATTATATTGCTTGGTCCAGCTAGAAAGCTTAATTTACAAGAATCAAAGACAAATGTTTAGTGTCTTCAAAAAATGCTATCCCTAAAAAAATTGATATTTTTTCTTTTGATCCTTGTTATTTTGTGTTAGTCCCTATAATATGGTTCAGATTAAACTACTCGTTGTAATATGCTGACAATATTGCTTCAAATCACTAAAATGTGACATCAATTTTATTTTTTAGATTAAGATGATGTATGAGCGCAACTAATTTTAAGTGCTATAATTTTTAGTGAGTTCAAATTGCTTGGACATGGATGATTCTTGTGTATAGTGTATAATACAGTATTCCCTCGTGTCAATATAAGTAAGAAAAATCATAATTCATAATAATTAAGAAAATTAGGTAATCTAATTTAATTTGTTTGAGTCAATTAAAAATATTGTTAGAAATGTCTAACTAAATTGTGTTCTAATCATTACCTTTTGCTGCTAGAAACCAACTTCTGCAATGAATTCCTTATTCCCCCTTTCAATTTCCTAATCATGTGAACTCTGCATGATGGTGGTTGGGAGTTTATTTCTAATTCTTGGGATAACAATGTTGTAGGTTGTCCAACGTATATGCTAACTAAGAAACTTTATATGTTAAAGAAGAGTTTAAAACACCGGAATAGGGATACCTTTGGCATTTCTCTTGGGCAATAATTTTTCCAAAGCTCTAAATAGTAGAGGAGGAATTTGATAATCTCACCATCTTTGTTCAAATAATTGTGTTAAAAGTGTTACTATGTCCGTTGCTTACAATTAACAACACAAAATAATGAAATGATTGTTGCACATATATCAAAGAAAAAATAGTACTAGTAGTTTTTTGGGGTTTATCTTGAAAATGGAAAATATGTTTAATTCATTTATTTTGAAGTGTTGAGTTGGCTCTTAAAGGATAACGCGGAAAATCAAAGTAAACAAATAAAATGACAAAGTTCTCTTGCAATGTATTGATGGATCATTTCTTTTACGTCAAAATTTGTTGATTAATTCTTGGATCGCAAAATCATTAATTGCAGAAACTACAACAAGGGAATTGTCCGCGTTTCTTTGAATTAGTAGCGTTTCACGGCCTAGTTCGACGTACTCGTCAATTCTCCGCGTTTCTTTGAGTTCGATAAATTCGAGGTAAATTTCTTCCTCCTCAAATTACTGGTATTGTGATGAATTTGTCTTATTAATAGACATTGTTTTAGAGATTCAGATTGTCTAAAACAATGTTTACAAGAATCAAAGACAATCTGAATCTCTAAAACAATGTCTATTAATAGACATTGTTTTAGAGATTCAGATTGTCTTCAAGAATATTGTAGACGACCGATGATAAATAAATGTATCAGTAAATTGTGTAAATGTAAAGCAGTATTTCAAAAACCCCTATCAAAGAGTACTTGAATTGACTAAAGAAAATTTGTTATGTATTTGGGTTCTATATTGATATTTTTACTTTCTTAACTATATTTATATTTTTAAGACTTTGTAATCTATGATAATATATATGCAATAAAATAAGATATCAAATAATATTTATTTTAAATTATTTTTCTTCTTTTTAGCGATTAATGTTATTTCAACCCATACCCTCACCAAATGATTTATTTGTGCACTAGCTTGATTTACATGATATATTTAAGGGTTAAATATTAGTTCCTCAAAAAGAATTTTAAAACATAATTTTATTAAAAATTTTCGTCCAAACTTTTAATTCATGCTATATATTTGATCTAACGAAAACTGACGAGGAATGCCATGTAACTTTAAATCAACAACATAGTTTACTCAAGAAAAATAAGTTAGATTGCAGGGTTTTAAACCTCCCGAAATTCCTTCTCTTTTGCAACTTTTACAGAAACACATAAAACTTAATATATGTTTATTCTTATTCGATTATTAAGTTTTCAACTAAAAGAATCACGATTATACAAAATCTTCGGGTTTGTTTGGATTGCCACACTACTACAAAATTTATATTAAATATCACATAAAGATTAATTGTAGTTAGGGATGCTAACAGATTCCATCATTTAAAAGTTGGGATATGTTCTTGTGATGATTATTGGTGAAGCTGAGCTAATATATCTTTTGCTTTCATATTATGTATCCTACACTACTAATTTGATATGGGGTTTGAACCATTATGTTACCCCTCGCATGAGAAGCACAATATTTCACAACATTGTAGGAGTTGAGGATGTTTTATTTATTGATTACCTCACCGTGTCCGAGGATGATCATAAACTTGAATTATATTTATAACTAAAAGACATAGGTTACACCATAGTTTGGGTGAGTTAAGAAAATATTTTATTCCCTAACATGATAGCAAGATAAACAAACACTACTTCATTATATCAGTAGACCTTGTTTTTCATAATATCCTGGTACATGAGGAAAAAATTAAAGTTAATTTAGTAGTTCACTTGTAAAAGACCCCTTTCTATTTTCTTCTTTGTACATGGACAACAATGGTGGGTGTGCGGTTTTGCTGACCCATCAAACCTTTAAATAATGGATACGGATAGACATCATGAATAATGCAGCATGTAACTAAAGGTATTGAGGTAAATGGGTATATTGTTGTGTTTGCATAAGAGAAGGAATTTAGCAATGCTTAAAATCCCCGCAATCTAATTTGTTTTTTGTTGTATATTCTAAGTGATATAGAATGCAACGTGGTATGCCACTTTTGAATTTGTTAAAACCAAATAGACGGCATAATTTGTTAAAATCAAATAGATGGCATGATAAAGTGTGGATGAGAAACTTTAGGAGGTGGATGAGAAACTTTTGGAGGATCAATGTTTGAAGAAATTTTTTTTAGAAAGTAAAAATAAAATTCACAATATTTAGCAAGATTAAAAACTTATTTAATCCTATATAATCATACAATGTCATCCAATTTTTATTTAATGTGTTTACTTTATACAAGCTATGTCTTAATATTGTATAACTCACTATTATAGAAAATATATTTCACCTTAAGCGTGGAGGGGATTTTATCTTAGCTACACAAACAATGTAACGAATTACGACATGAAAACTTTACAGTTTACCCTTTAATTTTTGAGTAATCGAGGGGATAGTTGAAATGGTGATTGATTCGTTCCCTAACAACAACTTTTATTTTTATTTTGTAAAACTATGTAGACCACGCCACATACCTCTTGTTTTTGTTAAAAATTGAGGGAAAATGCTAGTATTTATGTTGGTTTAATATAATAATTGAGGTGTTGTTACACTTGGATTTTTGCGGCTAGGAGAAAGTCAACAAAGAATGAAAATGAAAAGACATTCACCATGAGAAAGTATTAATGATATGTTTAAGGAGCATTAATCATAAAACATCGACAAAGGATCAACCAGGCTGTCAACACAAGAAGACATGGTTTAGAGGAATCTCAGGAACACATCCAAAAGACTGGGATCACCTGAAAATATGCCCAGAATCTTGAAAAAGGAAGACGACAGGGGTCATTATTTAGTAAAGATATCAGTTGATAGACCCCAGAGACACCAGCCGACTAAACCACGAGACACAAGAATTGATAATTTTGCAAGTGGAGTATGTAATAAACAACGTTGACAACACGTTCGTTCTGTTAAACTCAGGAGTTTATGAAAAATCTTTAGACAATGATAACTCAATGTGGGTTGTAAGTGGATGGGATCATGGAAGAACACTAAAATGAATGACAAATCATCGGGTTACCACTGAAGTCCCCATCAAATGTTTTTTATACCGCGGAGGGAAAGGTGAACATCGAGTAAACCTGAAGGAGAGAAATCACGGTCTTGTGATTGAGAGATTGGGTAAGGGAGTCGATTACGTGAGGGGAAAGTGTTAGCACCCCACACGTCCGTAGTATTCTACGAGATCCACTTATGTTTGTTCTAATCTAAGGGTGTGTAAAATCTAAGTCTAAAGCTTAATTCTAAAAGGGTAATGCAAAAATGCAAAAGAAAATGAGGGGAAAAGAAGGAAATATTTACAAAGTTGTGTTCGCTTAGGCCCCGCTACCTAATGCATATGTATCCCTTTTGAGGAATCATAGCTCTGTAGTTCGGCTCACAGATTTCCATTTGTTTGTGTTTTTATGAGCAATGGTAGTTAAGCATGTCCTTACCTGAAAAGGTCAAAAGGAGAAAAGCCGATTGGAAAAAGAAGTTTGGATTTGATGGTGACTTTTACCTTGAAAAAGGATTTAAGTGAAGTTAAAGTATTTTGAAGTTTGAAAGAAAAAGAAGTTTTAGTCTTAATGAAAATGCAGAAGAGAAAGAAAAAATCTATGGGGAGACTAAAAAAATAGTCCTAGAGTTTTCAAGCAAGATTGATCCTATAGTTGAGGATAAGAGGTATATGTTTACCTAATGTTATCATGCATGGATAGCAAACTAATGTCTATTTAGTTCGAACTTGGAGAAGAGTGAACTAAAGATCCCATGGGGAGCATGGAAATCTCACAAAAGAGAAGATGAAGCAAGAAATCACACTTAGTAATGGTAGAACATAAACATCTAACAATGATATCAAGTCATCAAAACAAGATAACTAACACAAGAATCGATGGCAAAACATCGAGCAAATATACACTTAACAGTGATATCATGTCATTAACGTAGGAAACAAACATAAAAATCGGTGGCGAATATCGAGCAAACATACACCTAACAATGATATCAAGTCATCAGAGTAGGATAGAAAACATGAAAATTGATGGCGAACTGTCGAGCAAACGTACACCTAACAATGATATCAAGTCATCAGAGTAGGATAGAAAACATAAGCGATGGTGAAAGATTGTGCCAGGAATTGTAAAAGATGTATGGATGATGAAACATATAACCTGGATGGAAAAATATTAGGCAAGGAAAGTAAAACATGCATGGATGATGAAACATCAGGAATGGCTGACAAAACATCAAGTACGAAAGATAGAACATGCATCGATGACGAAACATCAGGCATGGATGACAAAACATCATGTAAGAAAGATAAACCATGCATGGATGAGGAAATATCAAGCATGGATGATAAAATATCAAGTAAGAAAGATAAAACATGTATGCAAATTATGGAAAAAATCATGCAAGAGATGGCAATACATCAATTAAGAAAGATAAAACATGCATGGATGACGAAACATCATGCATGGATGACAAACCATCAGGTAAAAAAGATAAAACATGTATACAAACGATGGCGAAACATCATGTAAGAGATGGAGAAACATCAACTATTCATGTGATCAAACATGCGCAAGAGACGAAACTCTTAAACAAGTTAGGAAGAAGAGTAAAAGAGCAAAGATAAGAAATTAAGAAAGTATGGCACATTAATTGAAAAATGATGCAGGAATGAGACATAAAGAGAGCGAAGATGATACCTAACGGAAAAGACTTGAAATAATCAGTGTGACATTAATCATCCCATAGTCAAACATCCCATATTTGCGTCAACAATCAATCACAAAATTATGGCAATATCATCACCAAAATAACCAGTATCGTAGAAATTAGACTTTAAATGCTTAGTGTATTCGTGAAGAGAACTTAATTGGGTTATGATTAACCAAGGGAGATACTTGGTCTATCTCGTGAGGGTATGTGCTCCTACCCCCGACCATGAGACCCTTTTGCTTGGAACACTTGGTATATGGACCAGGGTAATTGATTAGGGTTATGATTAACCAAGGTTGAAAGTTGATTAATCTCGTGAAAATGGCCATTCCCAAAATCAAACATGAGACCCTTTAAATAAATTTGGTATATGAACCAAGAGGATATAAGAATCCGATTAAAGGAGTAAGGAGGTGAGAAAACAAGCGAGCCCATACATGGTGGCCATATGTATGCACCTAGAAAGTGGGACTAGCGTGTTGCTAGTATTATAAATGATCGATTGGGACAATCAATCGGATAATTATTGATGTAGAAAAGGTAATGAAAAACTATGAATGTGTGTGAGTGTGAACTTGTCGGGATGTATCAAACCAAAATCCCGATTAAAAGTCTATATAAAAAATACAACCCAATCGCATTAATTTTAAATAACTATATAAATTAAAGAACTTTTATCGCATGGTGCGAGAAAACACCTCAAGTAAACTCAAACTTTCGAATACAACTTCGCGCATCAAATGAATACCAGATAGAAGTCCCTACATCTAATGGAATTCCAACAGACAAACAAACATGATAGCACAAAAATAATCCAAACAACTCACATAAAATAGAGAATTGGATCCAAGTGAAGTAGAAACATGTTATCAGAACTAAACATAATATGAAATATAAAATGGCTTTTAATTAATTAACTTAAAAGTTGATTAATTTAATTAATTAAGTTAAGAAAAATTTATTAGATGAAACTAATTAATTTTTAATAACAAAATTAAATATCTAACTTGACTTTTAGTTAATTAACTAAAAGAAAACAAAGAAGTGCTAACCTGAAATGAAAACTTGAGTTACTTGAAGTTTACAAAAAACATGAACCAAGTTAGTATTCAAATGCACAAGAATTGCGCCAATGAGTAAACATCAGATGGAAATAAATTACAAGCATAAAGTGTCAGATATGTCTAAGATATCAGGTGACAATCCGAATTCCTGCATCAAATGAAAAATAGCGGAACCAGACGAAACCAGGATGAATGAAATATAAAGTAAATGCCTAATTAATTTATTAACTAATTAAGGGTTGATCGAATTAATTAATTAGGTTAAGAAAATATAATTAGTGAAGCTAATTAATTAACTTTTAGTAACGAAATTAACTAATCAAATTGGCCTTTAATTAATTACTTTCACAAGCAAATAAAAGGTGCTATGAAGAAATGAGTGCTTGAACCATCTTTTGAATCCTTCACAATAGCAAATTAGTTAGTGACAAGAGGATTTGAACACCAAATAGAACTCGCATGATCAAGACATGAACAAATGAATAAGATCTAAGAAAACATGTTAATACCTAACGAAAATACGAATATCTACATGGTGTCAAGAATAAAGTTAAACACATTCAATATCAAGTGAACTCAAGAATCACTACCCCAAAAGTCATTTTTGGCAGCACCCAAAATAAAGCACTTTTATGAGAAAGCGCTGCCATAAGTTATAAAAAAATTTGTTCCAAAAAAACGCTCTTAAAGGCTAGCTTAAGAAAACGCTTTTCAAAAGTGTTGCAATATGTCACCCTTGAAACCGATTTTCAAAAGCGCTGCTAAAGGTTAACCTAAAAAAGTATTTTTGAAAAGTGCTGCTAAAGGTATAGGGAGAGAAACCGCTTCCTTAGGAAAAAGCGCTGCTATATCTAGCCCTAAGAAAGTGCTTTTGAAAAGCGCTTTCGTATCTAATTTTATAATTAAAATTCTAAAACCCTGAAACCACAAAACACGATTTCTATTCCATTCTCAGAAAACCCATTCTAAAAAAACCCTCCGCGCACCTCGTCTCCTCCTTCACGAACACAAACTTCATGGCCCACCCTTATCATAACCTCGTCTCCTCCTTCCCACCTTCACAAACCCTTATACTCCATCGCAAACCCTCTATTTCACTACTAAACCTTCTCCACCGATACATCACCCTTACCACCGCCGCACCGCGAAACCTTCAGTTTCTCGCCAACTCTCTCGTACTCTCACCCATGTCCAACCCTCCAGCTCTCGGACAACTCCAGTTCATCACCATCATCACGTTCCCTACTTGCTTCCTTGCCGTCAGAGTTTGTTGCAACACATTGGTTTTCCATCTTCGCATCTATTCGGTAAGATTTTAGGCCTTTTCGTATCCTTCTACATAACTGATATGCTGTTGACTCTATGATTAATCCATGTAAAAAACAGTTTTAGTCTTGTTAGTTATCTTTTGATTAGTGGTTTTGATTTGTCTGGGCAATTTGAGTATTGTGAAAAGGCTATGTTAAACTAAAAAAAAACAAATGCTAGTATCTTACACTGTGTTTAGTTTCCGATATAACAATAATGTACTGGGATTCAAATGTTGCTTTTGTTTATAGGATATTGGGAATAAGGGTCCAAATGCAAGTTGTAGTGAACCATTTAATAAACCATTGTATCGATTAGGCACATGACATTCTGTGGTGAATAAAATGTGTTGAATAAACTTTGTTATAGTTTGCATAAACATTGAATAAACTGTGATAAAATTTGTTATAGTTAGCATAAACTATGTTGAATAACAATATCAATTTAGGATAGATGTTATTTTTTGTGTTTAAAGTTGCATTGACATGATGTCTTGGTTAAATTTGGATGCTAGTCTTGATATCAACGTATACTTGTTATGTTGACTTTGTGATATGTCGTTTGTGTTAAATTGTGATGATCATTGATGTTGGTATATGATCCATTTGTTAATGTCTATACGAGTTTCGTTTCTTCATTTAGTACGTTCAAAATTTTAAATTGATTGGTTATGAACTTGGAACGGTGAGTTCGGTTATGGTGACATTGTGAATGACGTTTGCGTTGAACACTAGTTTGAGATAATTTCATTGAGCATGATTGGATTTAGGTAGTTGCTGCCTGGATTTTGGTTTAGGGGTTTAGAACTTACTATGAATTCAATTTTTCATGTTTCGAATGTGAATTGAATAATAACTTGAGTTTCTTTGGATTTTAGTTTCATTTGTGAATTGAATTTCTTGAATGATCGATTACTTTGTTCATGAATTGTTCATGTGCATCATATAAGTTTCATTTTGATTGTATACCTTGTGATTACTAACTTGTTTATGGTTTGAGCAAGGTTAGTTCGAGATATTTTTGTTGAGCATGATTGGATTTAGGTAGTTGCTTCCTGGATTTTGGTTTAAGGGTTTAGAACTTACTTTGAATTCGATTTTCCATGTTTCGAATGTGAATTGAATAATAACTTGAGATTCTTTGGTTTTAGTTTCATTTGTGAATTAAATTTCATGAATGATCGATTACTTGGTTCTTGAATTGTTCATGTGCATTATATAAGTTTCTTGAATTGTTTTATATGTTATGACTTATCCTTGATGTTGTTTTATATGTACAACACTCACTCCCTGTGTTTTCGTGAGTTGGAACTTCTCGTTTCAACTTCTCGACGTTGGTGTTCGGTAAATCTGAGGTAAACTTCTTCCTCAAGTTACTGGTATTGTGATGAATTTTTCTGAAATTGCGTGAATATGTTGCATTTTCTTGCTCCGAATCCATTCCGTGTACACTTTGCATTTTAACAGAAACGCATTATACCGCTTTGTGCCTGTAATACGGTGAACTGACTTTGTAGGATTTTTGTATCCAAATGTGCGGATAGCAAGAGTCGCCACCGACTTTTATTTTTATCCAATTAAGGGAAGGTAAAAGTACAGAAAAAGACCTTCGTTAGATTCTGAGTACGGGAGAATGGTTATGAAAAGGGAAGGTATTAGCACCCCTTTCCATCCGTAGTTATCTACGGGCTCTTAGTTGCTCTAGATCACTTTAAAATTTGTGCTTTCTGTGTGTTTGAAAAGAATGTTTTGAAAAGGCATTTCGCTTTGACTTTGTAATGATTCATGTAGGAATGTATACAAAGTGTTCGGAAATGTTTCGTTTTGAAAAGAGTTTGAACTTCGACAAAAGTGTAAGGTGTGAAGAGTATTTTGATAGAGCAAGCAACTAAAAGTCTTTATTACCTACTCAGAATTGGTCGTTTTCGTGTATTGTTACGTTCCTTTAGAATAGTGCTATCCGTACCATTAGTTGGTAGGTAACTCCATTCGTTGGATGTAAGAGGGACATTCGAAGGGACATCGGATGGTCATAGAAGGCAACTTGTAGGAGGTATCATAGCACATTCGAAGGGACTATCATCATTTTTCGTAGGCGACAATCGAGGGTCAAGATCATGTATTCGGAGGCGACATCGTGGGTCTTATGATCTTTGTATCGAAGGGACTATGATGATTTATTTTGAAGGCAACGGTGCTAGAATACCTCTACGTTCGAGGGACATGACCGTTTTTGAATTCGTAAGGCAACGAGAGAGAATTACCCTAAGGGGTGCATGTGTGAAAAGAGTGTGTTGATTTCAGATATTTTATCTTGAAAATTAGAGTGAGCTATGTCCAATTATTATCTTGCCATACACGCCTAGTTACTAGCAGTTTATAGGGTGCGGAAATTAAAATGCGGAATGTAAAATGCGGAAAGATAAATGTCCTACGCTATTACATGGCTTTGGGGCAGATACATAATTTAAACTTGCGGAAAATAAAACCCTAATTTAAACTATTATATCCCATGAGCAATTACATTATTGAAAAAAGAAAACAGTAAAAGAAATCGTCTGAATCGGAATAACCTGTAAAAGAATGAGAAATCGGAAAATACGAGATGAATCGAATAAGAGAAAAAATGTTAGAAAAATGCAAATTTTTATATGATAAAAATATGACATGCTGGAAACAGTATTAATATGCTAAAATAATTTTTTGGGATTTTTTGGATGCAATTTAATAATTAAAAATGAATTAAAAGCAATTAAAATGCAAAATTGTGAATAAATATAAATATGCATGCAAAATTATATTTTTTAATTTTATAAATTAAATAAGTATTTTCTGAAAATAAATGCAAAAGGAAAATAATTTTTGATGATTTTTTAATGCAGAAACAAAATTATGAAAAGAATTAGAATAATGCAAAATATTAAATAAATACAAAAAATATGAAAATATGCAAGTTTGGAAAAGAAAATGCAAAACCGGTCCCTGCAGGGATCGAACTGGAATCCCTTGAGAGGATCTTGGAACAGTGAATGCCTTAACCACTACGCCACGTGTGCAAGCGTGTTATGGATCAGAAACGTGGGATGATGAGCAACACGCGTCGCCATTTGGATAAGTCAAAGCACGATCAGCATGGTGGGGTCCTCGTTGGATGAGAGAACGAATCAGAAAGCGCCATGACGCCACGCAAGCCACGCCGGAGTCCACTCAGGTCAACGACGTCGGAGGCCTAGCTCCGGTCGTCTTCTCCGATTAGCCTGAAATTGAAACATGAAAAAATACGCAGAATAAATGGGAAAGGAGGACCCTACCCCCCTAAATCGAGGGCTGCGAACACGATGGTGAGGTCCTCTTGCCCTGAATCGTCCTGGATAAGCCGGTTCGAAGCTTTCCAGTTCGAAAACCCTAAGAATGGTATCTCATGTTTTGGACATTCAAGCTCGATGGCGATTGCCCAGATCAAACCCTTAGTGTCTCATGAGCACATTAAAAACGTTAGAATCAATTGAAACAAGCTGGTAATAAAAATACGAATTCAAGAAATATTTGAATATGTATGAACATGTATGCATCGATCCAGGCTGTTTTGATCTATAACAATGATGTGTACTTACTCATACTTACCCTAGGAACACAAAGGAATGATTTTGGATGGCTGAAAGTGGCTGGCAATTGAAATTCGATTTTCTCAAGTTTCTTGAAAAATTTGGCAAAATAAGGACTCTTTCTTGGGCTAGGGTTTTCTCCTCGTGGCTTGGCATATTGCTGAGTATTTATAGAGCAAATTGAGAGAGAAATAAGAGTGAAAAAAGATTGATCCATCAATGTGCAATATTTTCCATTTAAAATAAATCAAATCTTGGCAAAAATTTCATTTTCTCATGAATGCAAAGGCTAGCACGAATTTGGTATGAATTATGGGCTATCTTGGACCTCAAGTAAGATATAAATCCATTCCTTTTGAAAAAATACTTTATTTTCATATTTTATATAATTTAATTTTGAATTAAATGTTCTAAAATTCAAAAATAAATTAGTAAAATAGAAAATTGCCATGGCCAAGCATTTATGGGTCAAGAATAATGTCATGAACAAGTTTGGATCAAAAGATTTTAGGCCCATTTGGAAAATTTTGCATTTTGACCAAAATGTCCTTTTGTGCAATTGTCCAAAATTGACCAACTTCTGAATAGTGTATCTTGCTCAATTTTCCACATTTTTGAGTTTTCTTGGACTTTTTGGAAAGCTCTATGAGTCCTCTAATCAACCTTTTTGGTCTCATCTCAATTGGAGTTTCCATGCTCAATATATCTTCAAAACAAAAAGTTGACTTTTTGTTGACTTTGAAAATGACCTGTAATGTTTTGAGCCATACCTCTCAAATGAAGCATTTTTTTGGACATTCTTGTGAGACTTTAAGTTGTAGAGAATTGAATTTCCTTCAAAACAAGAGGTGGTGGAAAAATTTCTGAGAAAGCATGAAGAAGTTATGATCAGTCAAAGTTTGGTTGACTTTTCATCTAGAAACCCTAATTTGGAAAGTTTGACTTTTGAGTATATCTTGAGTTTTCTTGATGAATCATGATCAACCCTTGATCAAATGATGAATGTAACTTCAAAATGAGGATGTTGACCAAAAATCAGAAGTTTTGATGTTGACCATTGACTTTTGTCCAATAACCGATTTTCAACCATCTGAGCAATTGTCTGAGCAATCTTGACTTGTAAGGCTTGAAACTTGACATGGGGAATCTTTGAAGCATATGAGGAGGCATGAAGACCAATGGAGATATTGTAAGTCCATCTGGATCTGAGAAATTCCAAACCCTAGTTTGGGTTGATTGTCTAGGAGAGAGTTTGTCTGATCAACTCTTGAGGAATCCTTGAGTATAGAGGTATGGAATATCTTGAGAAGATGGAGGGCAAATTTTGGGGTATGACAGCTGCCCCTGTTCAATCTTCTTGTATTGGAAGGTTAGATTGACATGCTTGTCTTTCGTGACCTGGAGGTAGAAGATGATTGAACACTCGAGTACACCTGAAAATTTGCACTCGCTATTGGCTGATGATGCGGGAATGGGCTTACAGATGCCATTTGGAGAAGCTGGAGATTTCGCTGGGGAATGAGTCGTACGCTAGACTCGGGATTGTTGTTTGAAATAGGAGAACTAACGGGGATGGGCTTAAGATGCCATCTGAAAGATTGATGCTGAAGAGTGAGCCGTACGCTAGGCTCTGAGAGCGAAAGGAGATGGGCTTAGGATGCCATCCAAAAGGAGTCGTACGTTAGACTTCGTGCTCAACTTTGAATGAAGTTATTGGTTTGTATTGATTTTTAACCACATATGCAGCATTATGAAAGTGGAGAAATGTTGACAAGTAATCGGAGATGGGCTTTAGATGCCATCCAAGGCAACTGAGTCGTACGCTAGACTCTGTAGTTGCTGTTGATAATAAGAGAGAGTCAGAACAGATCTTCGTGCCGATCGCTCTAAGGGGATGATAATTTGGCAAAGTGTGGACAACTTCCCTGTTGTGCATTGGGTGTTGGTCCACTGCCTGCTATCGGAGGATAGCTTGTGATCGTTCGGATATGGTTTCCCGTCTAGCTTCGGGTATTAATCCTGGATCCACTGTTGGAGAACAGCGAGGGTGGTCGCTCAGATAGTTTTCCCGTCGATATTCGGGGCTTAATCCTGGACCAGCTATCGGAGGACAACTAGGGGCGGTCTTTCAGATAGTTTTCCCGTCGTAGTTTGGGGCTTAATCCTGGACCTGTTCGCATTCGAAATGACTTTCACCTGCTTTGGAAAAAACAAGAGACACTTTGATAAAATATTTGTTAGTCTTATGCAAAGTATGATGCATGACAATGAGTATGAATGACATATGCATATATTATGATTTTATGAGAAATGTATGAATGATAGATGTCGTGGTATTTCAAAACATATCCATCTTGAAGAAGATGCGGATGTTCTGCTTGAGGATTCTTGGGCCTAGATTTTATTGAGGAGGATAGAGATCAAGAAACACGCTGTTGAAGATCTCACGCATGGGCCCTGCTGGGGAGAGTCTGGGAGTCAATCTATCAGGAGATTTTGTCTGTAGATCTTGCTGGGGAAGAATTAGGAGGCGCTCTACTGGGGATTTTGAGTGTAGACCCTGGTGAGGAGCATTTGATAGTCGTTTGGAGACCGGGTTAGAAAAATCTGAGGCCCATCGTAACCTCTAGCTGGGAAATAAAAGATATAGGTTTCCTTCGATGCACTATCTGACCAAGTTTCAAGTCCAGATACTGCTGCTGGAGAAAAGGAGAATTGTCGAGAGATATTCGCTGGGGATAAATACCTCGGCTGGGGGATGAAATGTTACTTCTTGAAGACAGGTGTAATCTGGTTAAGTTGAATGGAACCACTGCTTGGGGATTCTCCTCTACTCCGCTGGGGAAGGTTTGTGGAGATCAACAACTTGTGGGGATCATGCTCTGTGGGGAAAATGTATTGGTGACTTTCGCCGTCATCTCAATTCCTGGAACCTGCAGTAATTACTTTTGTATGTTCACTTTTCGCACGTTTGCGAACAGATTTTTATTGTCATATGCATATGATCATTCAAAGCAAACATTGGACTTTATGCAAACAACAAAAGTAAAAATTGTAAAGAGAAAGAGCTTGTATTTATTTGAAATGTGGCGTATGGCCAAGTAGTTCGTACACAAGAAAGGTAAAAAGCTATGCGGAAACAATCTCGTTAAGTTCCAACTATGCTAGTGCTCATACATTTCAACTATCTCATCTCCTTGCTGTCAGTAGAAGGTGAGTGAATTGATCGTTGCCATTTGAATCTTGAAAGCTGATAGTAGTAGTCTGGAAGCAGGTGATCTGGACGAGACATAGCCGTATGCTTAAATCCCTAACTTTTGCCTAGACCGCCCTTTTGGGTTTTCGGTCTACCGGGATACACTTTTTTGCCCAAGCCGCCCTTTCAGGTTTTCGACTTGCCGGGTGTACATGTTTTGTATATATCCTTAATTTTTGCCCGAACCCTTTTGGTTCGCCAGGGATGCCCTTATTTTTGCCTAGGTCAGTCGACCTAGCGGGTCTCTTTTATGCGTAGTATTTTTTGACTATGTCTGCGTTCACAGGGTGTGGGAAGTCTTCACCATCCATGGTGATAAGTATCATAGCTCCGCCGGAAAATACTGTCTTGACTACAAACGGTCCCTCGTAAGTGGGAGTCCATTTGCCCCTGGGATCACCTTGTGCGAGAATGATGCGCTTGACTACTAGATCACCGACTTGGTAGACTCGGTGCTTGACCTTCTTGTTAAATGCTCTAATCATTCGCTTCTGATAGATCTGTCCATGGCAAATGGATGCAAGTCGTTTCTCATCAATCAAATTAATCTGGTCAAGGCGAGTCTGGACCCAATCGTCTTCGCCTAACTCTGCGTCCTGGAGGACTCTGGTTGAGGGTATCTGAACCTCGATGGGTAGGACTGCTTCCATACCGTACACAAGAGAAAAGGGGGTTGCCCCTGTTGACGTCCGTACTGTAGTGCGATAACCATGAAGAGCAAATGGTAACATCTCATGCCAATCCTTGTAAGTCACTGTCATCTTCTGTATAATCTTCTTAATGTTCTTGTTGGCGGCTTCCACTGCGCCATTCATCTTAGGCCGATATGGAGAAGAGTTGTGATGCTTGATCTTGAACTGCGTGCAGAGTTCGGTGATCATCTTATTGTTGAGATTAGAACCATTATCTCTGATAATCCTTTCAGGAGTGCCATACCGACAGATAAGATTATGTTTGATGAATCGAGCCACAACATTCTTGGTAACAGATGCGAACGAGGCTGCTTCTACCCACTTAGTAAAGTAATCAATTGCCACAAGGATGAAACGATGTCCGTTAGAAGCAGTGGGCTTGATTTCTCCGATCATGTCAATGCCCCACATTGCGAAAGGCCAAGGAGAAGTTCAAACATTCAGAGGTACTGGAGGTACGTGTACTTTGTCTGCATAAATCTGGCATTTGTGACAAGATCGAGCGTAGCGGTGACAATCAGCTTCCATGGTGGACCAATAGTAACCTGTCCTCAAAATCTTTTTAGCCATCGTATTCCCACTGGAGTGGGTACCAAATGCGCCTTCGTGTAACTCTTCCATGATACGTTCTGCTGTTTTCCGGTCTACACAGCGAAGTAAGCACAAGTCGTGGTTGCGCTTGTATAAGATGTCGTTGCTAAGGAAGAATTTGGATGCAAATCTTCTCAAGAACTTCTTATCATTGACAGATGCCCCTGCGGGATACTCCTGAGTCTCAAGATACCTCTTCACATTGTAGTACCAAGGTTTCTCTTCTGTGTCAAGCTCATAACAATACGCTGGTTCGTCAAACTTCTCAATGATGATTTAGGGAGCCTCGTTGTCCCATCTAACTTTGAACATAGACGACATAGTAGCCAATGCGTCTGCCAACTGATTCTCTTCTCGTGGAATGTGATTGAAAGTGATCTCTTCGAAGTAGGGGACCAAACTCAGAACATGCTCTCGATACGGAATGAGATTTGGATGTTTCATATCCCACTCACCCTTAATCTGACTGATCACTAAAGCTGAGTCTCCATATACTTGTAAGAACTTGATTCTTAAGTCAATAGCAGCTTTGATACCCATGATGCACGCTTCGTATTCGGCCATGTTGTTAGTGCAACTGAAACACAATCGGGCGGTGAAAGGAGTATGTCCGCCTACAGGGGATGTGATGATGGCACCAATGCCATTGCCAAGTGCGTTTGAGGCTCCATCGAAGACCATAGTCCATCGGGATCCTTGTTCAAGTCCTTCGTCTGGGCCTGGTTCTTCACAATCAGTAACTAGTAAAACATCTTCATCTGGAAATTTGAACTGCATAGACTGATAGTCATCTACGGCTTGATGAGCCAAATGATCGGCTACTACACTTCCTTTGATCGCTTTCTGAGAAGTGTACTGGATGTCGTATTCAGTCAAGATCATTTGCCATCTTGCTATCCTTCCGGAGAGAGCTGGTTTCTCAAATATGTATTTTATCGGATCCATCTTAGAAATCAACAAAGTAGTGTGAGTCAACATATACTGTCTTAGCCGGCGAGCAGCCCAAGCCAAAGCGTTGCAAGTTTTCTCAAGCTGTGAGTATCTTGTTTCACAGTCGGTAAACTTTTTGCTAAGGTAGTATATTGCATGCTCTTTTCGACCAGACTCGTCATGTTTCCCCAACACACACCATTGAGTTCTCTAACACTGTCAAGTACATGATAAGAGGTCTTCCTTCGGCGGGTGGTATCAAAATAGGAGGATTCTGTAGGTACTCCTTGATTTTGTCAAAAGCGATCTGGCAACCGTCGTTCCATTCCACTACTTGATCTTTCTTCACAGTAACTTGAAGATTGGCTCACAAGTAGCGGTTAGGTGTGCAATGAATCTGGAAATGTAGTTCAATCGGCCCAAGAACCCTCTGACCTCCTTCTCGGTACGGGGCGCTGGCATCTCTTGAATTGCTTTGACCTTGGCGGGGTCAACCTCAATACCTTTTCTACTGACTACAAACCCTAGGAATTTACCAGATCTGACTCCAAAAGTGCACTTGTTAGGATTAAGTCTCAATCTGTACTTCTTCAATCTGTCAAACAGTTTCTGTAGATGATCAAGATGTTCTTCCTCTGTCTGTGATCTAGCTATCATGTCGTCGACGTAGACCTCTATCTCGTGATGAATCATGTCATGAAATAATGTCACCATAGCACGCTGATAAGTGGCACCTGCGTTCTTTAGTCCGAACGGCATAACCTTGTAGCAGAAAGTACCCTACTGTGTAACAAAAGTAGACTTTTCCATGTCTTCAGGAGCCATTTTGATCTGATTGTAACCAGAGAAGCCATCCATGAAGGAGAAAACCTTGTGCTGAGCGGTGTTGTCAACCAGAACATCGATATGAGGAAGTGGAAAATCGTCTTTCGGACTCGCTTCGTTGAAATCTCGGTAATCCATACACATTCGTACTTTGCCATCCTTCTTAGGCACAGGCACTACGTTGGCAACCCACTGTGGATAAGAAGTAACAGCTAAGAAACCGGCATTGAACTGTTTCATAACTTCGGCTTTGATTTTCTCTGACATCTCAGGACGCATGCGACGAACCTTCTGGTTCACTAGGAGAAAACCCTCTTTTGTCGGCAATCAGTGTACCACAATATCAATGTCCAAACCTGGCATGTCTTCGTATGACCAAGCAAAAACCTCAACATAGTCTCGTAGCATCTGAACCAATCTTCCTTTAACACTGTTCCCAAGACTCGCTCCTATCTTGATCTCTTTTCTGTCTTCGTCAGTACCCAAATTTATAACCTCAACTTGCTCTTCGTGTGGCTGTATAACTTGATCTTCTTGCTGTAGCAATCTGGCAAGTTCTCCTGGCACTTCACAATCTTCCTCACTTTCATCTTCGGCTTGGTAGATCGGATTATCGAAGTCATATTTAGCACTAGCATAGCTGTTATTAACGAGATTCAGAGTGATTCTGCAGTGTATCACGTGGGTGTGTGTAAGAAACACATAGCTTTTTGAAAGGGTGATAAAGTAAAAGAAAGAAAACAAACAATTGAATGCAAAAGTCCAACGAATTTATTGAATGAAAATACGCAAGCAACAGATAATAACCCTCGCAAACGAGCCATGATGCCCCGGGCAAGGCACTAGGCTTTCAAAGTTTATTGCTCAAACATAAAGAAATACGAAAAGCGAAGCAAAACAAAAGCAATTACTCCTGACTAAAGGAGATTGGTATGACGTCTTCAGTCTTCCAATTGCTGAGCCCATGATCTGGAGTTGGGAAGATCCACTTGCTGATGTCGAAGTCGTTGTCGTTGTCTTCTATTGCATGGATTCCACTCTGACTGATGCGGAAAGGAAGTTGGCCGGCACGTTCGCGGCGTATCATCTTCTGACCTTTGATGGTGAAGCCTAAACCAGTCTTGTCGGATTTGAAAGGGAGATCGGGGAGCTGACCCAAAATAGAACTACCTCCTTCTTCAACAGTAGCTTGAGCGTCTTTCAACGAGGCCATCCTAGGCGGAACAGGCATGACTCTGGGTATTGTTTCAAAAGCTTGACATGGAGTCTCAAAGAATTCTCCTTCCATCTCAAGGTATCGGAATGACTGTAGATTACTGACCGTATATTCCTCTTCACCACATACTGTAACAACCTTCCCTTTCACTGGGTACTTCAGCTTCTGATGTAAGGTAGAAGTAACAGCGCCTGCCCCATGTATCCAAGGGTGTCCAAGTAGGCCAGAGTAAGCTGGACGAATGTCCATGACAAAGAAAGTAGAGTCAAAAGTCTGCGAACTGACTTTAACAGGCAGAATTGTTCGCGTTAAAAGGTGACGCGCCTGAGGATGTGAACGTGAGTTCGGATTCTCTGGTACGTAACGATTTAAATCTTTTGATTTGTTTATAAAGATGCCGCGAGCATCAAGCTTTATTATTTTCAACACAAGAAAGATGATTTAATGATTATGAAAAAGGGGAAAGCTGAAATACCCTCAATTGATATTGATATGCGTAACGACTAGCGTAAACTAGACATAACACATTGGGGAGATTCTGAGTAAGGGGTATTGTTATATAAAGGGAATAGATGGAGCACCGTAAATATATGTAGTTATCTACAGCTTTATATATGAATACGTTTGATATGTTGTGTGTTTTTTAATTGCTATTTCTATGATTGGGAAAGTTTTTCCTTTGGATTTTTAAGAAAGATAGATTATGTGGGATTCAAATGTTTGTTATTATTGTGCTCGCAAAGATCTGTGGATCTTCTGCATACATATCCCCTAGTAGGAATCAGAGCATTTGTAGCTCGGATCTAAAGGGATCTATGGTTTGTTTGGTCTGAGAGAGATAGAAATTTGCTCGGCAAGGATGAGACCTTGTGCCTACGTATTCTCAAAAGGAAGTTGAGAAAGTCAGAGCAATCGTAGTTCCCACTTATGCTAGTGGAAAGCAACGGGATGTTTGTAAGAGACAGACAAATGTCATCTTAATGAAAAATGTATCTAATCTATTTCATCACATACATTTTTGAAAAGTTTTTTACTGTTGAAAATCTTTCGTCGTAAGTTATAGGTGTTTTGCTCGAGTGTACAAGCGTTACCACTTACATGTTTAAGAAAGATATTTGAAAAGATGATTGAATCTTTTAACTGTAAGCATTGGGTGTTTTGCTCGAGTGTACAAGCGTTACCACTTACAATTAACAGATGTTTTTGTTTGAAAATAGTTTAAAAAGTTTGAAAAAAAGTTTGACTGTATGTGATGTGATAGATGAGATACTTCTTCCATAGAGATGATAGATGTCTAAATCTCAAGGAGAAATTTGATTGGATTAAAGGGATGCTTTTAAGAAGCCCGTGGGTCCTTGTATTGTTAGCCCAAGAGGAGGCATTCCGAGGGTCATCGAGGGTCATCGAGGGTCCTTGTATGAAGCTCAAGAGGAAGCTATAGGGTATGGCTGGTTTTAGCTTGAAAGGGATTTCACCGAGAAATCATCCTTTACTGAATAAGAGCAATTTCACCGGGAAATTTTACTCTATGGGGAATTTGAAAGTGATTTCACCGAGAAACCATCCTTTCAGGGTTCTATCTTAGCGCGGGTGATTCTTTGTATTGGGAGCCCAAGAGGAGGCTGTTAAGAGATTTCCTATCTCTTTCATTGTATGATGCCCAAGAGAAGGCTAAACTCAACGAGGAGTTCTTTTGAACGAAGCCCAAGAGGAGGCTGACTCAACAGGGGAGTGTTTGTCTTATATGAAGCCTAAGCGGAGGCTAACTCTTGCAGGGAGAGTTTCTTTGTATGAAGCCCAAGAGAAGGCTATCCCATGCTGGGGATGAATTGTCTTGTATGAAGCCCAAGCGGAGGCTATACTCTGTTGGAGATAAAATGTCTTGTATGAAGCCCAAGCGGAGGCTAACTCAACTGGGGATGAGTTATCTTGTATGAAGCCCAAGCGGAGGCTATCTGTGGGGAACCTATTGATTAGTCTAATTGTTATGTTAATAACTAGACAGTTATGTAAACAGGTGTGTGTGTGATATGTATTCACAGGAGTTTATGAAGGAAATATAAACAATGCATGATGTTTATTTACAGCAGTTTATGAAATATAAACAAGTGTCTGTGAACGAACGTTTAAAACGAGCGTAACTTGATTATTTACAAGTTTGAACTGTGTACAAGGAAATGAATATGTACACGAACGAGTTTTTATGTACAGAGAAAGATGGATGTACATAGGAGGGTTGGGACTTACACTGTAAGAGAGGCCCATTGATTTGAAAGCAGTGTCACAGGAATAATGCTCCTTTCAATACCAATGGTATTTAGTGTAAAATGTACAGATGAAACAGAAATGATTGGTCAAAGTTTATCTGTAAAAGTATTTTTTTAAAAGAAAGAGTATATGTATTATATACAGATAAAAAGTTTGTTTTGAAACATCTGTGTTATGTACAGATAAAAGTTTTGAAAAGTATTTGACAAAAAGTTTGATATGTACAAAGAAATATTATGTACATAAAAGAATGTTATGGGACTTACACCGTGATGGAGGCCCATTGATTTGAAAGCAGTTTCACAGGGAATAATGCTCCTTTCAATATCAATGGAATGCAGTGTAAAATGCAGACAAACGGAAGAAGTTTATCCGTATTATGTACAGGTAAAAAGATATGTACATAAAAGAATGTTTTTGTTTATGTACAAGGAAAAATTTATGTACATAAAAAGAATTGGGACTTACACCGTAAGGGAGGCCCATTGGTTAAAAGAGATTTCACAGGGAATTCTATCTTTAGAACCAATGGATTCGGTGTATAGACAAACGAATGAAAAACAAACGAAAGAAATTTGTTTACGTTTGAATATTAACAATGATGATTTGAGTATGTACAAGTAAAACTAAATATGTACATAAAGGATTGGGACTTACACCATAAGGGAGGCCCATGATCGATCGAGAAGTTCGAGAGAAGACGAAATTAGGTTTATCGTTTTGATCGGATCAATCATGGTAAAAAGATGTAAGTTTTGATGAAATGTTTTGAAGAATGTTTTGAAAATGTTTTGGAAATGTTAAATTCATTTATGAGAAGATTTGAAGAAAAATCGGAAGTTGACAAATTTGAAAAAAATTCACCTTAAAAGGAGGTTTGAAAAAGTGTTCAGAACGTCGTTTTTCGGCTCGATTAAAAATTAATCAGATGAAATTATTTTTTGGATTTTTTTGACATAATCATAAAATATATATATTAAATGACAAGTGTGCAAAAAATCATCTCAAAATGAGAAGTTTTGATTAGTTAAAAAAAATGTTGAAGTTTGATAAAAAAAACATGAAAATATGAAGTTTTGTGAAAAATGAGTGAAAAAATGGTCTTGCTGGGTTTTGAACCCATGACCTTTTGGGTGGACGCGTGGCAAAGAGAACTAAGAGCAAGCCAGCAACCAACTGAGCCAAACGCGCTGAGTGTTAGTGGAAAATGACACGCGTTGATATGGTATTGGAGAGTTTGAATGAAAAATGGAAAGTTTGAAAAAAAATTGGTCCCTGCAAGGCTCGAACCGGGGACATGATGGCATGGCAAGGCAAGAGAGTTTTAAGAGTGAGCTGGCAACCGCTGGGGCGGTGATACATCCAATAACTTATGTTAATTCAGTTAAATATATTATAAAAAACTTGTTTGAATTTTGAAAAAAACGCGCGCAGCTTGCATCGTCTTCTCCAATCTTCAATCCAACCTATATCACTCGTTTCTTGATGAAATCACACGATGTAAACATGAAAGTTGCTTGATTTTTAACAAGGAATATGATGATGGTGATTAATTGCATTTATTTTAAGCCTATCATGTTTTACTTTCTGGAAATCGTGATGAACCCTAAAACGAAGAAATCAAATTAAATGACTTGTAGTGGATGATTCTTTAATTTTTTTGAGGGTTATCATTCGTTATTAGTGCAGAAAACAAATGGCCAAGAGTTTTTCTCAATTGGATCAAAGGATTATGAGAACCAAGTTCGTGTATATACCTGGAAAAGTGAAGATCGAAACCTGTTCTAGAGCACTTCCAGTTGTGATTTCTCGATCCTTAGAGCACCAGCGGCATGTATGGATGGTGTATGAATGGTCTGCACATCAGGAGCATGCTTGAATTTCTCTGACCAAGTCAACCTGCATAGAGCTCAAATGCAAACCGAAATCGGGTTAAAGCGACCTTCGTTCTTGTTTTGGATCATGTCTATGATGTTTACAGATGATGTTTGAGTGATCATAACACAGTTTGATCAAACCAAGCCATGGATTCGATTGCTTAGGCAGTTTTGGTTAAGAAAATGACATGAAATGTGATTCTGAATTCTAGCTTGCCCTATGTTGATTTTAATGCTTAAACATATTCAATATGGATATTATGATATGTTAGACACCAAAGAGTATCACAGTTCTTGCTAAATTTGAAACTTGCAATGTTTGGCAATTTGAGCTATGATACTTGAATTTCAAGAAAAAGAGTGAGAGCATGTATTTGTATTTTCTTTGGTGTTCATTGAAGCTTGAATTGAGAGCTATTTATAGGCAACAAGCTCTGCAAAATTAGGCAAGAGTACATGGCTTTTGGTAACTCAAAGCTTGCTTAGAGGGCAAGATGGTCTTTTGGCTTTTGAAAAGGAAGCTTCCTCCTTTTTACCATGTGCAATTTTCACAATTTGATCCAATCCTCTCAATTATCACTCTAAGCTGATATTTATCAGTTTGATCATCCACTTGGCAAGGCTAGAAAGCTTCTAGATGAAGAAACACAAAAATGACCTATAATTTGAAGTTGTGAACTTTGAAAATCAAGTTTCATGGACTCTTTTGTTTCAATTTCAAAAGTGTATCTAGACTTCATGGATTTTGAAGTTCTTGGACATTTTGGAAAGATTTTTCCATGATCTACAACTTTCATGTTACGAGTTTTTTCAAATTCCAATTGGAACTAAGTGAAAAAATGGCTTGAAGTTTGGAAAAAATGTGAAATTTCAACACTTAGAAATTTTTCTAAGTTATAGAAATTTTGACTTTTTGTTGACTTTTCCAAATTCTTTGATTTTTTATGATCATGATGGATCATTTGAAGTATTTTGATGATGGAAAAAGTTTTGTTTTGAAAAATTTGACCAAAAGTCAAAGTTTGACTTTTCTGTGCAGATGAAATTTCATCAGATGTTTCTGAAAACGACTGATAAATTCTGTAAACTTCTGTGATGATTTGAATCCAGAAATTAGGTCAAGAGGTTGTATCTAAGATATGATGACCAATCTCTATCCAAAAAAGTCATCCACTGCTCAAAAAGTCAGAGAATTCTCTTGCCCGATCAAAACCCTAATTAGTCGATCCTCGATTGATCTGTGAGAGAATTTTGTTATCTGATGATCAGAGATTGATGTTTTGATCAAGATAGATCAAATGAGATGAAAAAATCTCAAACCCTAATTGGTTAGTTCTTGAATCAGATAAAATCTGATGAAACCCTAATTTTGACCTGTGAATGCTATACCCGATTAATGATGTTTGAACAGTTAGTTATGCAGCAATGCAAATGTAAGGTGGTATATTAGGTCAAAATTTGGGGTATGACAAGAATGAGCTCTCCAAGTACTGTTCGTTTAGAACCATCAAAAGCTCTCACAATAATGTCACTGGGTCTCAGAACCAACCCTTCGACATCAAGTCGATCAAAAGCAGTCTTCGGAAGGATATTCAGAGCAGAACCGGTATCCACCAAAACATGAGATAACGTAATGCCCTTGCATTCGACAGAGATGTGCAAGGCTTTGTTATGCTTCTTTCCTGCAGGAGTCAAATCAGCATCAGAGAAGCCTAGGCCGTTGTTGGCAGCCAGGCTAGCAATACAAACTTCAAACTGGTCGGTAGTAGTGTCTTGCGGTACGTGAGCATTCTTCAGAAAATTCACCAAGGCATTAGCATGAGCCTCAGAGCACAAAAGTAGAGCAAGCATGGAGATCCTGGACGGAGTCTGTCCTAACTATTCCACCACATTGTAGTCACTTCTCTTGATAATCTTCAGAATTTCCTCCATTTCTTGTTTGGAGGTGTCTTCAGTAACTTCCTTTGGTACTTCGCCGAAAGGTGATGAGTCAACGTTCTTTCCTCTAGCTTGGGGAACGGGTTGAATAGCGGAATGCGATGGAGTCGCAGTGTCTTTGGAGGAGAGATATCCGAGAGAATACTCTTCCGGTTCTTGTCACCTTACTTGATCTCGTGATGTTGTCGATGTCAGGAATGGTGGCTTCAACTGTAAGATCTTCAATGGTCAGAGGGTCTTGCTTAACACCATGATAGTAAACATCAGATCCATAATCCCAAGGAATAGCTTTGTCAGAGGAATACGGAACTGGCCTTGGAGAAGTAATGATGAGAGGCGCCACTCTAGGTACAGGATCAGCAGAGGAAATCCTAATGGTGTTAACATCAGCATAGTCTTCTGGGAAATCGTCACCCCATCCAGTCACCTTAACGTCTTCAATAGGAATCTTGTAGCTCTCAGGAACAGTGTACTTCACCATGTAATCAAATTTTCCACTTGGCTGCCCCAAGGTATCCCACACAGAGGGTGCGGCTTCATTCACATCGTCAATCTTCAGCTTAGACATATCTTCACACAGCTTCTGCACAGGTGGTTTCAGAAATAGTATTTCACGGTTGTCCATCATGCGCTGAACACGTCTTCTTAACCAAGCACAACCATTAGGCGTAGATGGGCATCCTGGATTGACACCGGCTTGTAGCAAATTCTTCTTAACAGTCATCAGAGGAATGGTCAAGTCATCTATGTTGAAAACATAAGTATCGTCTCCAACAGCATTTGAACTCTTGTCATGGTTAGGCATAGGCGCATTGATCACATTCGAGTCTCAACGGAGGGTCAAACTCAATGCTTAGCTTCAATCATATCTTGAATCTTGTTCTTGAGCCCAACACCATCGATCGTGTGCTCTGCTGTTGGAGTGGTAAGCACACTTAGCATTAGGATTATATCTCGGAGAGGAAGTATTGACATTCTGAGGAGGCTCCCTCAAAGTAATCAGCTCTGCTTTCAACATGTGTTGCAAGGCTTGCGACAATGGCATGTTGATCTTCGTAAACTATCTTCGAGGCGCTCGTTACGCGTTGTCTTCCGAGGTTGTCTTGATGTAGGATTGAGATCACAACGGCCCCCACAGATTGAGCACTGTCGGTCTTGGCTCGGCTTTTCTGACTATACACAGCATTAGTCTCTTTCTTACCACCAAAAGATCTCTTTGCAGCATTTGAAGATGACTCTACATGAATTTTTCCACTCTTGATACCGCTTCAATACGTCATTGTCAAGATCACCGGTGAATCCGGTCAAGAGTTTCCAATCGATGATTGAAGAATGGGCTGTCGGTGTTCCATAAACATATCAACCAACTCCCTATTGGACAAGGGTGGTTGAACTCTGCTAGATCTCCATTTCGAGCATACCCTTGAACTTCTCATCACGACCCATAGACATGCTTTGTAGTTGCATGCGAGTGGGTGTCAATTCAAGATTGTACTCATCGCTTGTAGAAAGCATCCGCTAAGTCACCCAAGTACGGATACGGTCATTCTCTAGCGATAGTACCACTCCAACCGAGTTCGGACAAACTCTCTTGAAAATAGTGCATCCATAACTTTCATCATCGGGGATTGATCTTCCAACATAGGACTTCAAATGCGCTTTAGGACAAGACATGCCATCATACTTGGCAAAAGTAGGAACTTTGAACTTGGGAGGAATCACAACACCAGGAACAAGACTCAGATCATCAAAATTCAACCCGAACATCTTCAGGTTTTCCATAGCATTCAGACGGTCTTCAAGTTGCTTGTACCTATCATCTTCATCAGAGTATTGGCCATCATCATAGTTCTTCTCAAGTTCAGGCTGACTGGCTTCACCATCACCCTTGTTACTTTGCTCATCCTCCTTCTTGACACTTCCTTCAGAGAGCTCAATGCGACTGACCCTCTTAGGACCACCTTTGTAGCGTCTGCCCATGTTGAGGAGACCAACAACCTTCTTCTTTCGTTGATGAGCTTCTTCGATCTTCTTGGCCTTGGACCAAACTGGTGAACATCTGCTGAAACTGAGCATTCTAAGCCTGGATATCTTTGACAGTCTGTTCAAGAGCCATTTCTGCTAAAATAAATAGCGAGCAAATGAGAAAACCAATCTCCAATGTACCTGTGATGCGATGTTATGCTATGATATGCAATGTTTATGCGAATGCAATGCAATGTTTTCAAGGACCTTAGAGATTTAAATTTGTTAAACAAGCAATGAACAAACATTTATTAGTACTTCTTTTATTATTTTTCTTTTTGAAGTACAAGAGATAGTTCAAAACAAATAAGAGAAAAGCATAAAAATCATAAAGCTCTAAGTTTCCCATGGGCGCTTCCTCTTGATGCCGAGGTAGGCGTTGATGTTTCGCTCCTCGTGAAGTAGCTTTGTCAACTCTAGCACTTTCTTCTCACTTGCGTAGTACTGAGCTTCAAAGGTATCCCTCTCTTCTTTAAGCTGAATCCAGGATCTCTTCAAGTCTTCAAAATTAGTAGGCTTGTCAGGATGGATAACGGTATAGGGTACGTCACCTATAGCAACCGGTTCCATAATTACGGGTAAAACCGGCGTGAATGGCATCATGAGGTTTTGAGCTCGAGCTCGCACCCATCTAAGGTAAGGTTCCCAAGGAATGGAGTTTTGGTGCCCCAAAGTCTTGGTATCAGTCTTCTTTACCATGCCCCAAGCGTGTATGAACCTTCGTCGGTAATTCTGGAGATCGTGGTTGTAATCGAACACAATATCTTGGAGAAGTATATCATGTGGACCATCTCTTCGAGCAAAACCAAACTGACGTAGAGCTAAAGAAGGATTGTAAGTAATACCTCCCCTTATACCAAGTAGTGGTACATTAGGGAATTCTCCACAACGCTCAATGAATGTGAAGTCCTTTTGAGAGAAAAGACTCCAACGGATATCTGAATGAGAGAGTGACATTAACCTTTGAGACCACTTCAACCTTTGTTCATTCTTCAAAACTGATGGAGGAAGGTGCGAAATAAACCACCTGGAAAGTAACGGTATACAACACATGAGAGTTCCTTGTCTATTAGTAGTACGAGTGTGGAGAGAATGTAGGATATCCCCAAGTAAAGTAGGCACTGGATTACGGGTAAGAAACAACTTGATGGCACTGACATCTATGAATTGATCCGAGTTAGGGAATAGAACCAAACCATAGATTAGCAAGGCCACAATGTCTTCAAAGGCATGGAAACTCATAACTTTGAGGAATTCTCGAGCTTTCTTAATTAAGAACTTGGAAAGTAAACCCTTAACTCCGCTTCTAGTTTCCCAATTGGCTTTAATGTCTGAGCGCTTTAAGTGTAATGCTGATGCAATGTCTTCGTACTTAGGAACCTTTTCTAAACCGGTGAATGGCATTTGGTCAAGAATAGGTATCCCAAGTAGCTTTGAGAATTCTTCCAAGGTAGGAACCAACTGATAATCTGGGAATGTAAAGCAATGGTGTTTCGGATCAAAGAACTGGAATAGGACATGCATCATATCTTCTTCAAAACCGGAGATAACCAAATCAAGCAGATAACCATGTCTTTTGATGAACTGAGCATGGTTAGGAATCTCTAAAACCAATTCTTTGAGCTGAGAAGGGATACCCATGAAGTTGATTCGGATAGTCTTCCTAGAAGCCATAATCCCTACAAAACAGAGCAAAGATAAATCCCTAGGTCCTTGAAATAGTTAGATATGATATGCAATGCAAATAATGTCATGATGTCATGTTTAGCACACACAAACAATTCACACAATGAGCCTAGGTTTAAGGCTTGCAAGAGGTATAGGTTATTACCCTACCAAAAGTTTGAGTTGGTTCATCCTGTCCTATAATAGTAACCGGGTTCTAGGAATCTCACATCATCGATCTTTCTCGTAGGCGCTTATTTCAATACGACTACCAAGTGGTCGACCGAAAATATCCCAAAAGTCTGATCTCAATGAGCGTAGCATCGAGTATCAACCAACCTTAGTCTGCACCAAAGCCGGCCATCTCACTACCTTCTAATGGCTAAGATGGGTCAATTAAGGTTCTAAAAGTTTAGTTAGCGCTTGATGACACCACGCAGAAGCCAAATACTATCCTCAACTTGGGAATGAAGAGTATCGGGACAACCAAAGTGTCAACGCGAACGTAGCCATGATGTTGACCGTTTTGATATACGTCTAACGGTCACGACGATTTATTGCTACTTACCTAAAAGGAAACCCGGATCCGGGTGTAGGATCCCCCACAAATATAATACCCAAGAAACCCTTGAAAGATAAAGCAAGCAAGTCAAACAGAAAGCAATAAAGGTGATTTAGAAATCCCTAAGGCAATTCTCTCTTTAGGGTGTTTCCCCGGCAGAGTTGCCAGTTCTGTAATACGGTGAACTGACTTTGTAGGATTTTTGTATCCAAATGTGCGGATAGCAAGAGTCGCCACCGACTTTTATTTTTATCCAATTAAGGGAAGGTAAAAGTACAGAAAAAGACCTTCGTTAGATTCTGAGTACGGGAGAATGGTTATGAAAAGGGATAGGATTAGCACCCCTTTCCATCCGTAGTTATCTACGGGCTCTTAGTTGCTCTAGATCACTTTAAAATTTGTGCTTTCTGTGTGTTTGAAAAGAATGTTTTGAAAAGGCATTTCGCTTTGACTTTGTAATGATTCATGTAGGAATGTATACAAAGTGTTCGGAAATGTTTCGTTTTGAAAAGAGTTTGAACTTCGACAAAAGTGTAAGGTGTGAAGAGTATTTTGATAGAGCAAGCAACTAAAAGTCTTTATTACCTACTCAGAATTGGTAGTTTTCGTGTATTGTTACGTTCCTTTAGAATAGTGCTATCCGTACCATTAGTTGGTAGGTAACTCCATTCGTTGGATGTAAGCGGGACATTCGAAGGGACATCGGATGGTCATAGAAGGCAACTTGTAGGAGGTATCATAGCACATTCGAAGGGACTATCATCATTTTTCGTAGGCGACAATCGAGGGTCAAGATCATGTATTCGGAGGCGACATCGTGGGTCTTATGATCTTTGTATCGAAGGGACTATGATGATTTATTTTGAAGGCAACGGTGCTAGAATACCTCTACGTTCGAGGGACATGACCGTTTTTGAATTCGTAAGGCAACGAGAGAGAATTACCCTAAGGGGTGCATGTGTGAAAAGAGTGTGTTGATTTCAGATATTTTATCTTGAAAATTAGAGTGAGCTATGTCCAATTATTATCTTGCCATACACGCCTAGTTACTAGCAGTTTATAGGGTGCGGAAATTAAAATGCGGAATGTAAAATGCGGAAAGATAAATGTCCTACGCTATTACATGGCTTTGGGGCAGATACATAATTTAAACTTGCGGAAAATAAAACCCTAATTTAAACTATTATATCCCATGAGCAATTACATTATTGAAAAAAGAAAACAGTAAAAGAAATCGTCTGAATCGGAATAACCTGTAAAAGAATGAGAAATCGGAAAATACGAGATGAATCGAATAAGAGAAAAAATGTTAGAAAAATGCAAATTTTTATATGAGAAAAATATGACATGTTGGAAACAGTATTAATATGCTAAAATAATTTTTTGGGATTTTTTGGATGCAATTAATAATTAAAAATGAATTAAAAGCAATTAAAATGCAAAATTGTGAATAAATATAAATATGCATGCAAAATTATATTTTTTAATTTTATAAATTAAATAAGTATTTTCTGAAAATAAATGCAAAAGGAAAATAATTTTTGATGATTTTTTAATGCAGAAACAAAATTATGAAAAGAATTAGAATAATGCAAAATATTAAATAAATAGAAAAAATATGAAAATATGCAAGTTTGGAAAAGAAAATGCAAAACCGGTCCCTGCAGGGATCGAACTGGAGTCCCTTGAGAGGATCTTGGAACAGTGAATGCCTTAACCACTACGCCATGTGTGCAAGCGTGTTATGGATCAGAAACGTGGGATGATGAGCAACACGCGTCGCCATTTGGATAAGTCAAAGCACGATCAGCATGGTGGGGTCCTCGTTGGATGAGAGAACGAATCAGAAAGCGCCATGACGCCATGCAAGCCACGCCGGAGTCCACTCAGGTCAACGACGTCGGAGCCCTAGCTCCGGTCGTCTTCTCCGATTAGCCTGAAATTGAAACATGAAAAAATACGCAGAATAAATGGGAAAGGAGGACCCTACCCCCCTAAATCGAGGGCTGCGAACACGATGGTGAGGTCCTCTTGCCCTGAATCGTCCTGGATAAGCCGGTTCGAAGCTTTCCAGTTCGAAAACCCAAAGAATGGTATCTCATGTTTTGGACGTTCAAGCTCGATGGCGATTGCCCAGATCAAACCCTTAGTGTCTCATGAGCACATTAAAAACGTTAGAATCAATTGAAACAAGCTGGTAATAAAAATACGAATTCAAGAAATATTTGAATATGTATGAACATGTATGCATCGATCCAGGCTGTTTTGATCTATAACAATGATGTGTACTTACTCATACTTACCCTAGGAACACAAAGGAATGATTTTGGATGGCTGAAAGTGGCTGGCAATTGAAATTCGATTTTCTCAAGTTTCTTGAAAAATTTGGCAAAATAAGGACTCTTTCTTGGGCTAGGGTTTTCTCCTCGTGGCTTGGCATATTGCTGAGTATTTATAGAGCAAATTGAGAGAGAAATAAGAGTGAAAAAAGATTGATCCATCAATGTGCAATATTTTCCATTTAAAATAAATCAAATCTTGGCAAAATTTTGATTTTCTCATGAATGCAAAGGCTAGCACGAATTTGGTATGAATTATGGGCTATCTTGGACCTCAAGTAAGATATAAATCCATTCCTTTTGAAAAAATACTTTATTTTCATATTTTATATAATTTAATTTTGAATTAAATGTTCTAAAATTCAAAAATAAATTAGTAAAATAGAAAATTGCCATGGCCAAGTATTTATGGGTCAAGAATAATGTCATGAACAAGTTTGGATCAAAAGATTTTAGGCCCATTTGGAAAATTTTGCATTTTGACCAAAATGTCCTTTTGTGCAATTGTCCAAAATTGCCCAACTTCTGAATAGTGTATCTTGCTCAATTTTCCACATTTTTGAGTGTTCTTGGACTTTTTGGAAAGCTCTATGAGTCCTCTAACCAACCTTTTTGGTCTCATCTCAATTGGAGTTTCCATACTCAATATATCTTCAAAACAAAAAGTTGACTTTTTGTTGACTTTGAAAATGACCTGTAATGTTTTGAGCCATACTGAAGCAACTCGATTTTCAAAAAAATCATTTAAAATGAATTTTCAAAAAAAATGAAATCGCCACCTAATTTTATTTGTTCTAAAAGAAGAACGGGAAAATATAGATAAAACCCACGAAAGAAAAGGATAAGACGGTCTACGAAATTAAGAGATATAGGTTCGGGAGTTGGTTATGCAAGGGGAAGGTATTAGCACCCCTCACATCCATAGTACTCGATGGTACCCATTTAGTTCAAAGTGTGGTTGTGTGTTAGTGTAAAAATTTTACGATCTTCTAAGTTTTGAAAAGAGAAAGAAAGGGAGAAGAAATGTTTTTATTATTTTTGCTCGCCTTTGGTCGTAAGACTTAGTGCCTACGTACTCCCTCGTGCAATGGGAAAGTCAGAGCGCCGTAGTTCGGCTAGAAAATAATTGTTTGTTGATTGATTTTAAATGAAAAGACAAGTCGTCATTTTTTAAAGGAGAAGACTCGTCTAACGCCCACAAGGTGTGATAAAGAATAAAGGACTACGCACCAACATGAGGGAGGGTTTGAGAACACCTCTAGTACTCAAGTGGAGAAGTCGAAAACCTTGGGAATAGAGGAAGAAGCATCTCAATTATAAATGAATCATGTCTAATCTCGAAAAGGGTTTTTAAAGGTAAATGGTGCTTGGAGTGCACAAAAGATATTGAATGTGTTAGAATTGATTTTAAATTGTGGATGACAAGTACCAAAATGTTGGGCTATCCTCTAACGATTCAATACTCGAGATTGGTGATTGAGGTCAACCGATCATCTCTCATCCAAAATCTTTATTATGAAAAGAGTGAGGTGAAACAAAGTTCACTTTTATTAAGTGTATGGAATAAAGTATTTAAGTCATTGGGTTACCCTCTAATGGCCTAAATACTTTAAATTTTAATTAAATCAAATAATTAGTTTAATAAAATTAATTAGATTGACTAATCAATTTTGAATAACCTAATTAGATAATTAAATAATGTTTAACTAATCAATTAAGGTCTCATTGTAAGCCCAAGAGTAAGCGTACATGTGTGCATGTGTGGTCATCGCGACGCTTCGTAGCTTTGTCGACTTACGGGTTTAAAAATGATTTACAATTATTAGTTTAAAAAATGATTTTTTTGGTTTTGTGTAAGTGACGAATAATTAAATAATAAAGTAATAAAATAATTACTAAACTATTACATCTCATGGGGATGGGGGTACAATATTTATAAATGGGGATGTATCGAATAATTACATGTTCAAACAAATATAAAAGAAAAAAAAATGAATTAAATTCATAAGAAAATAATAATTATTAAAAATTTAAGATCACAAAATTAATCCTAATAAAAAAAAACTAAAGATATTAAAGTAATTCTAAAACAACTACAAAGTCTAAGGTTATAAAAATAAATTTAAAATTATTAAACAAGATCTAAACTAGATTAAAATTCTAAACTTGCAAAATTAAATCTAAAATAAATAAAAATTCTAAAGTGGCTAAAACTAAAGCTAAATCAAATAAAAATTATTAAATAATTAAATAGAAAATATATAAAGATTCTAAAGTTAGTAAATTAAATCTAAATCAAAAAAAATATTCTAAAGTTTACTAAATTAAATATAAACATAATAAAATCCTAAATTTACTTAATTGAATCCAAATTAAATAAAACTTTAAAGTTACTAAATTAAATCTAAATAAAATAAAATCCTAAAACTTACTAGACTAAATCTAAATTAAATAAAAAAAAAGCTAAAATACTTAGAAATAAAAAAAATATTTTTGACGATTAAAGAAAATTAGTTCTAAACTATATATTCGTTTGTATGTTCTAAAGTATAAATGAATAAAAATAAAAGTAAAAAAATTACTAAGTATTATTTTTTTTAATCTAATTAAAAAAAAATATAAATAATAGTAAATAAAATAAATTGGGGTTGGAGGGAGTGTAAATTCGAAATAGTGGTGATTGTGAGTAAAATATTTGGGTCTGGATCAACAAAAGCCCGTTTGACCATACCAGTCCAATTTAAAAAAAAAACCCTAGAGAAACCTAAAGTCAGCCGCTGCTACTATCTTCTAATCGATAAAACAAAACAAAAAAAAACTATGCGCTCTGCCCTCTTTCACGCCCTTCTCTCTTCATCTTACGTTATCTCTGTTTCATCATCTCTATGTTTCATCTCTCTCACGATTCCGAGTCTTCCATGGATAAAGAAATGGCCTCAACCTGGTTCAAATGGCATCAACAATCGCCAGAGAACAACCATAAACCCTTACACCATATGAAAGATGATTCATTCAAGATTCAAAGGTTACAAATACTCAGTAACAATATCAAAGATTAACAACAAATGAAAGAAGAAAAAAACAGGTACAGATTCAATATTTTACACTTAACCTTTGCTTTTCGATTTGTCTTACACTTCGTCTCTGTTCTGTTTTTTTTATGCTTCTGATTTCGATTGGATATTGTGAGTTTGATTCGGTGGTGGTATTTGGAGATAGTAGCAGTGAAGGGAGTATGCAGTAGGGTAATGAACAAGAGTCGGAGGTGGCGGTGGTGTGAAGTTTATGAGCAGTGAGGTTTCAGAGATGATGGGGTATATGAGGTTAATATGGATTTATCGTGAATGGTTGCAGTGAAATGGCTTATGCTGAGTTGTTTGAGGTGTGGATTGTGAGAGTTTTGAGGATTATGGTGAGGTGTTGAAAGTTTAAGGGTGTTTCTGTGTAGAATGAAGATGAAAATTTTTATATTGTTCTCCTTCCCTTTTCCTTTGTTAAGTTCCTGTTATATAACTGAGAAAATGTGAGGGTAATGAGGGAATTTGAGTATGGATTAAGGATAAGAACAAAGGGACAATCTGTACAATGCTAGCTGTGAATTTGTTAGAATTTGAGTAGTGGAGCAGGATAGTGGGTTAGTGTTATTGTTGTGAAATTGTACATGTACTGATGTTTGTTTTGTTTTGCAGGTGGTACAAGAAATTGGTGGAGGCAAGGAGGTAATGAGATGATGGTATAACTTGAAAAGGAACAAGCAGTAACAATGATACTATTATTTTCTTTAGATTTGTACATAAACAAGAATAATTATAATTTAAATGCTAAAAAGAAAAAATGTGATTTGTTTCTACACTAATATCTAAAAAAAACAAAAATAATTAAGTGATAAAATCTAATCAACAATCAAATTAACCAAATTTAATAAAAATCATATTTAACTAGTAATAGAATTATAATTAAATATTAAAGACCAAATTGCAGAAGGGCCAATTTTCTTGCCACCTATTAAAATAAAATAAATAAAAAAAGCATTTTGTACCTAGTAAACTAAAGAGATGTAATATATACTTATGAATCAATAAAAATATATTTTTTGTCATTTTTGTTTCTATTTTCAATCTATCTAACATTATTAGAAAAAATTAAGCAATCATAATTGAATATTAAACAAGCTTCAAAATAAAATAAATTTTTTTAACTATTAGTACAAGATGTAATTATAATAAAAATACAACTGAAAATTTGATTAAATGATAAAAAAACGCAAAATACAAGACGTAATTATAATAAAAATACAACTTAAAAAAATTGATTAAAAGATTAAAAAAAACGCAAAATATGCAAAAAAGAATAAAATAATAAAATAATAAAAAAAAATATTATGGAATAATAACATGAAAACAAATTAGCAACAATCAACCTTAAATACAAAATGATGCAAATTAAATATTATCAGTCAAAAATATCGATGAATTAATGAATGAAAATTTACAGGCGGATTAAATTTATATATTTGGAAAGGACTTAAACGCATAATCTAATTTATGATTTGAATAAAAAAATAAAAAAATAATTAAAATAAAAATGTCAATTTTAATAATAATTAATTCATTTATTAAAAGAATATAGAATTCAATTAACTATAAATTCAATTATTAATAAAAGTGCAAATTTATTTAAATGCAACATTGAAAATTAAGAGATGAATGATGCATATGATGAGTAAATGACTGTTTTTTTTTTAAATATAAAATACAATGCAAGTAGAAAAATAGCAGGGTAAAATTTGGGGTGCAACACATACCTCTCAAATGAAGCATTTTTTTGGACATTCTTGTGAGACATGAAGTTGTAGAGAATTGAATTTCCTTCAAAACAAGAGGTGGTGGAAAAATTTCTGAGAAAGCATGAAGAAGTTATGATCAGTCAAAGTTTGGTTGACTTTTCATCTAGAAACCCTAATTTGGAAAGTTTGACTTTTGAGTAAATCTTGAGTTTTCTTGATGAATCATGATCAACCCTTGATCAAATGATGAATGTAACTTCAAAATGAGGATGTTGACCAAAAATCAGAAGTTTTGACTGTATGTTGACCACAGTTGACTTTTTGTCCAATACACCCGATTTTCATATGAGGAGGCATGAAGACCAATGGAGATATTGGAAGTCCATCTGGATCTGAGAAATGCCAAACCCTAGTTTGGGTTGATTGTCTAGGAGAGAGTTTGTCTGATCAACTCTTGAGGAATCCTTGAGTATAGAGGTATGGAATATCTTGAGAAGATGGAGGACAAATTTTGGGGTATGACAGTGCCCTAATTAGATGTTTTTGTTTAGCTTAATTAGTAAAACCATGGATAGGACATGGAGGTATTCCAATCGATTTCCAAAAGAGTACGAGAATGGGGTATCAGAATTCGTTAAGTTTGATGTTGCGCATGCCAAAGACCCCAGTCAAATGACATGTCCTTGATTGGGTTGATGTTATGGGAGTCGGGTTGACGCAGTTCAGTTGGCATCGTATTTAATACGGTATGGAATTGATAGAAGTTATACATGTTGAAATTTGCATGGTGAGAAAAGTAACGGGAATGTTGAATCGGGGTATAATACAATCTATGCTTCAAAGTACAATTGCACATATACATACAATTATGATCGAGTCGAAGAGATTGCAGAAGTGCTTGAAGAAGATTGAAGCAACTCGATTTTCAAAAATATTTTCAATTCTCGAAAGCAGTGAAATCGCCACCTAATTTTATTTGTTCTAAAAAGAACGGGGAAATATAGATAAAACCCCAAAGATGCGGATAAGACGGTCTACGACCAAAAAAAATGGAATCGGGAGTCGGTTATGTAAGGGGAAGGTGTTAGCACCCCTTACATCCATCGTACTCGATGGGACCCGTTTAGTTCTAAGTGTGTGTGTATATTCGCTAATCTCTAAGTTATAAAAGAAACAGAATTTGTTCATTATTATTTTGAGTTTGGCACGGTTTTTGAACCGCGGGCCTACATATTCCCTTGTGCAATGGGAAAGTCAAAACTCTGTAGTTCCTCTTAAAAAGGTTTTAATTGGTTGCATTGATTTTATTTGAAAAATCATGCGTTTAGACGTTTCAAATGCTTTGAACTAGGACTTGTTTTATTTGTTTAAAAAGCTTAAGTCCTCGTTCGTATTTGAAACAACTATTGCACCCTCTTTATCCGAAAAGAGTTTGATGATCGCGTATGAGCGATAAAAAGATTTTGAGTGAGTTGAGCTGTTTTTATGTAGGAGACAAGTATTGGACCATAAGCGTTCAACGGCTAACGCCCCAATTACTCGGATGAGTGGGCAGAAACATCTGAATCATCTTTTTCTACCCAAAGCTTTTGTTAAGAAAAGGTGAGGTGAAACATGGTTCACGTTGATTAATTCAATTAAGACACCAAACATACGGTCGAGGGTCGATACTGGACTGACTACCATATGTTTGGGAAAAGGGAGAAGTAGATTATTTATGAAATTATTTTGAAAAGAAACTCGACATTGGATCGAGGTTTAGAACTTTAAATTATGAAAGCATTCTGATGCGCGTGCTGAGAGAAAATGGAGGCGGGTTATGATTAATCAAGTATATGGACTTAATTAACCTCGTGAGGATAGGTGCTCCTATCCCCAACCATGAGACCTGGTGCATGGTAATTGGTATATAGACCAATGTTATTTTCGGGTTATGATTGATTAATGCAACAAGGGCTTTAACCAATCTCGTGAGGATGGCCATGCCCATCCCCAACCATGAGACCCTTTAAGAAATCGGCGTATGAACCAATCAGGATGAAATCGAATTGATTTTAAATTTAGTTGTGTGCAAAGTGTACATTGGTGAATAAATACTGAATGAGTAAATAAACAGACAAAATACCATGCAATACAATCGGAAATTTAAATAATTATTAGAGATGATTTTTTCTGTTTGATGAAAAATCGGCTAATAGTTTAATCGATAAATCATCAAACAAAAACTATCAGATCCAACAATTATTTATTACATTGCAACAAAATATTATTTACGATAAAATAAATTAATTAAAATAGATGAAAATTCAGAAATAGCCTGTATCGCCTTGCTTCTGGACGGAGTATGAAAAGAAAACCATCTGATCTTTGACTAGTCCGTAACACCTCCACGCACTAACGAACAGAGTACCACAGCTTCCGATCCAAAATACTCCGACGGTTCCAAAAAAATGCAATATTACACCACATATATATTTATTCAATGTTAATATTTTCTCTAAAAATAAATTAATTAAGAATAATAAAGGAAAAGATTTTTTCTTAAAAAAAATAAGGTGGTGACACTTGTCACCGCCAGATTTAACATAGAATAAAATAAAAATGAAATTGTTTTTTTTTTTATTTATATTTTTCAAGAAAGAAGAAAAAAAGTGAAATGAATTAAAAGAAAAAGAAAAAATATAATATATGAAAAAAATGCGCAAAATGGGCAAAAATCAGAAAAAAGAATGAAACTCATTCTCTCTTCTCTCTCGTCGCTGGTCTCTCACTCTCACTCTCAATCTCTCTCGCTGAAACTCGCGTTTGGCCGCGTTTCATCTTCCCTCACCCTCATTCTCACCAGAAACCTCAAACCCTCACCTCTCATCTCTCTCTTCGCCGTCGCGATCGCTAGCTCTCTTTCTCTCCGTCGCGATCACTCCGTTCTCTCATCATCCCTCTCTCTCAACATCGCGATTGTTACTTCTGCTCTCTCTCGCACCGCGATTGTTTGCATGCATTGATTTCTGATTTATGGTATTTTTTTGATTTGTGTTACAGGTTGATGAAATTTGGGGAAAACAGAAAGGGGTTTGGAAACCCTACCCTTCACACGCGAATCCGGCTTGCTCTCTGAACTTAATCCGGGTGAGATCGTTCGATTTTCTCTTCTTCTTTCTCAAATATCAGAATAAGATTTCTGAAAAAAAGATAAAATTGAAGGTTGTTGGTTAGGGAAAATGATGAGTTAGGTCTGTTAGGTTTGGGTTCTGGGATGTTGGTGTTGTGTTTGCGCTTCTGTTTGAGATTTTGAACTGCTTTTGGTATATTGTATGCTGGGTTTTCGGTTTGTTGAAGGAAATGATACTATGCTTTATGGTTTTTTTTCTTCTTTTTTTTTGAGATGGCTTGAATTCCTTTTTTGTGTTGGTGTTTCAACTGGGTGCTTGCTTTTCTGGTAGTGTTCTTTCTATTATATCTCTGAACAGATATCATACTTGTCTTAACCTGTCCTTTCAACCTTTATCCCAGTTGCTTGTGTTTGAGATTAGGAGCCATGCTGTAATGATACTCTGCTCTAAATCCTGAATTCTTGACTTTTGTTAGCTTACACCATGCTGCCTGCTCTGCTATGTCCTGCTCTGAATCCCTGATTTCTTGACTTTTGCTTGCTTTTTCTCTACTTTTCTCAACTGTCCCTGCTGACCTGTGATGTATGCTTATTGCTTTGGGATATGCTGGCTGTTGGCTCAATGTATGCTGTTGCATTAACTGTGATGATTTCTTGTACTTTTGGGCTGACTTTTGGGGCTTAAATTGCTAGCTGCTATGTGCTTGATACTGCTGTCTTGACCATTATGAGTTTATACATGCTTGTGGCTGCTAAGTGCTTGTCTCTACCTTGTTGTGCCTGCTGCCTTTGTTGTTGCTATGCCTGTTGGGATTAAACTATGAGCTGGTATACATATGCTTGCTGCCCGGGATATTGTTGCCTCGATTTATGTTGTTGGATATTGTAAACGTAACCTGCTTGCTGCCTGTTATGCTTGTTTGTGAACCGGGTTAGCCCGTGATTTGCAAGCAAGCCATTCGCCGATGATTAATCTTTAAGATTCTGAGGCCTATCAATTAACCTGATTCCCGCCAACGCCTAATGATGATCCTTGACAAACAATTCTTTTAACTTCGCATTTTGTTTCATGTTTATGCTTTGCTTCTAACTTACTCTTTTCCTTTCTTATTTCATGTTGCGCGAATTGGTACGCCTGGAGAGGAAATGGCGAAGGAAAAGACTTGCAAGGGTGGGCCATATGGAGCTTGAAGATGGAGCACCCAAAACAAATTCTTTATAGTTAGGCATCATTTCTTAGGAAATTTGAATTGTAACTTAATATTAGGATTGAAATTGTAAGAAGTTTCAAACATTTGGTGAACTTGTATACTTCCAATTTTGCAATACTCTTGTACCAAAAGTTTGGTAAATTGAATAAAAACAAGCTTAGTTTGAACATTCTTTGATTCTTGAATCGCATAACATAATCATTCCATACTTGTAATAACCTTGAAATGTTGATGAAATTGTTCTCATAGTGAACTTTGAATGAAATGGCTTAGGAGTAATGTTCAAAACGGAACTTGACAAAATTTCCATGACTTGTAAAAGTTCTTGAACGGATTTGTAACGTGTTTAGAACATTTGAGTGAACTCGCATTTGGATGGTGTTTAAAATTCAATTTACCAATGTGGATACAATAACTTAGGACTTAGAATCCGAATTTATAATCTTGAACATTTGAGTTGCCGTAAAAATCCGATGATTCTATCTTGTATTGTTCCTTAAGTAGAATTCAAAATTTCCTTTGAACTCAAACTTGTGACCAACTTGTTAAATCAAAACCAACATTTTTAATTGGCTTGAAAACTTTGAACTTCCTTTTGGGCTTGAGAAATTTACAATTTTGTAAATTGGAGTTTAGGGTGGACTTGTATCAATCACATTCCTTGTACCTTGCAATTAATACAGGACTTAGATGTACAAAAATGGCCTAAAAACTCAAATACTTGCGTAGATCGAAACCTTCAAACAAGCTTAAAAGAAATCCAAACAATGGAATAATTGAAACCATAAATCATGAATTCTGAGAAACTCGAAACCACGAATCTTGACAAATTATTCGTTTCAGGTCGTTTGAAACAACTTGAACCGACATTTCAATTAATTTTGGTGGACACAAGAAAAAGCATGAACGAATGTTCCAAGAAAAATTATGGTAAGGAGGGTAAATTTTGGGGTGCGACAGTTGCCCCTATTCAATCATCTTAAACCTGATAAGTGAGAAAGAGCGACAACTTTCGAACGTTCAAGGTGGAAGAGGATTGAATACCAGAAAACCCCGAAAATTTTCCCTACAAAAGAAATCGGATAACATATCTTGACTACGGAGCCATGAAAAATGCTTGAAGAGAAAACTTGCTAAGCATCAACGGAATGCTTTAACACAACAGTGCCCAATTAGGAGATTTCAACAACATTGGGGATAACCGTGTAACCGAAACGACTTTGACAATAATTTTCATGAAAACGCCATGAGAAAGGAAACGAACTTCTCAAGCGAAAAGAAAAACAATATATTAAGAATTTGACATGATTGGGAACTTAACAAAGAGTTCCCTGACGATACGGTTGAGAACCTAACAAAGAGTTCCCTGATAATTAAGGAATATCTGAAGACCTTGGACAAAATTGAGAACTTGACAAAGAGTTCCCTGATTGGTTAAGGAATACTTGGAGACCTTAACAAAGATATATGGCTAGAACAATATCGGAATTGTTGGCGCACGAAGGTGCGGGGAGCCATGGCATGCTGAATGTCTTTAACCGTGTAACTTCTGAGTTACCCGCAGAACAAAATCAGTAGCGCACCCGAGAGTACAATTCTCTGGGGATAAACATAACAATATCAAGCACACTAGTGCGATATAGATGTTTATGAAGTCGGTAAATCTTGTTTCCGACATTTCTGCTGATGAGAGATCTTACTGAACATGTACGAACATGTTGAACAACTTCTGAGTTGACAAGATCTTCAACTTGTATGCAGATAGCTTTACCGTTGATAGAAGGATCAGATTCAGCACCTGTGACTGAAAAACCTCGAGGGTAATGAGCTTCAATTTGCTGACATTGTACGGACAATGCGTTGTAGCAAGTGGATATGTGAATCAACGTCTGAGTTGGAGAAATATCCTGAGATAGAATAAACATCCCACCTAGTGGACATTTACTGTTGAGTAGTTGATAACTTACTGGGGAAATAAACGCACCAGAAGTTCGATGTAATTTTCTGAGAACAGCTCAGAGAACGAAATGCGGAATTCGCTGCCAGTAGAAATTGTTGGGAAGATTCTTGTCTGGAAGAAATCTCAAAAATACCAAGAATGATATTGTAGTAATCCTTTCTGAAGGAGATTCACTTGGGGAGAGAAATAAGCTTCGCTGGGGAAACTTCGTAAGAAAACCGTGTGGAAAATTCACTGGGGATTCCCGGTTGAATAATTTGCTGACATTAAGGTCCTTCTGAAAGGAACAACTGTTTCGCTGGGGAAGAAATCTCGATTGGAGAAACCCTCAGTTGTTGGGCTCCAAACAAGTATATAACTTGTGCTTGTAGAAAAGAGGATAATCATGTCGTCTGAGAACTAATCCTTCAATTTGATCCCTACGAGGACATCTACAGTTTTAGCCGAAAAAACCTGCAAAACAGATGGCCGAAGCTAATGCATGAGTATGGTATGCATGATATGATTTTTTTTCTAATGCAAATAATGCATGATTTCCTGACTGTTGAGAGAAGGAAGATATCACTGGGGAATCCAACTGAACGATCTTGTTGTCATATGAGTTCACTGGAGATGATCAATCGATTCTCTGGGGAGGAGACCTCACTGGGGAAATGACACTATTGTCAATATGTCTTTCACTCAAGCATTCTCCTGGCACTGGGGAGAAAAGCCATATTGTCATTTAGGAAATCTTTGGCTTCCACATCCAACATTTTTCGAACGGATTCCAGATTCTAGCAAAGGTTCGGGCATGAATATGCCGTGATATGACATGAATGGATGAATGAATGAATGCATGAATGTACTGGTTGATGTATTGGTTATCAAACTGAATGCCCGACGTCACTAGGGATCAATGGAAAGCAACGACCAATAATCCAAGTCACCAATATCATTGCAATGAGCTTCTCACAGGGGAGACAACGTCTGGATACAGAGATATTTCCAAATCAGAGGAAAGTCGTAATGCTTAGAAAGTCAGTTACTCCCCAACATTTCGTAAATCAAAACAATTTTAAGCTTCAAAACTTCTTGGTTAAACCATTTGAATGGTTTTAATTTTATCTAAAACGAACAGCGACATTAAGTTAATCACGCAGAAAAGATAAAAAGTATGACAAGAAATGCAGTTCAACTGAACAATTTTTATTTAAGATATAAGGAAAGTAACTCATCAGTAGAGACTGTGTTCATAAAGATGCACATTCCTTTAGAAGGAAGATACAGGAAAAGTGAATTTGTACAAATTTCTTAAAACAACAACGAAATTGAAAATAAACGTTATTGAACCAAAAACATGCTATCCCCCCTCCTGACTCCTATTCTTCATCACTTCGCTTCTGAAGATAGTGATTGAACTAATCCTTTCCATCTGAGCCTTTGTTGTGGCAAGGAGATGCACTGCAGCATTATGTCTTTGTACATTCCCTAACTTTTGCGTGAACCATCTTCAGAAGATCTTGGTTCACCGGGATTTTTACCCTTTTTTGCTTAAGCCGCCCTTTCGGGTTTTCAGCTTACCGGGCTCAATTTTTTCTTCTCTTTTTTTTTTTATACATATCTTTTAGACATAATACTTCTTGACCGCGTCTGAGTTGATGGCGTGTGCCAAGTCTTCTCCATCCATGTTGGTGAGAACAAGAGCTCCTCCCGAGAAAACTTTCTTTACCACGTATGGTCCCTCATAATTTGGCGCCCACTTCCCACGAGGGTCTCTATGCTGAGAGATTATCCTTTTTAGTACCAATTCACCTACTTTGAACACGCGGGGTCGTACTTTCTTGTCGAAAGCCCTCTTGATTCTTTTATGATAGAGTTGGCCATGATAGATGGCCGTCAACCTCTTTTCTTCAATCAGATTGAGCTGGCCGTACCTATTCTGAATCCATTCCGCTTCTTCCAACTCCGCTTCCATCAGAACTCTGAGAGAAGGAATTTCAACCTCGATAGGAAGTACTGCTTCCATGCCATAAACAAGAGAGTAAGGTGTTGCTCTTGTCGAAGTGCGAATAGACGTTCTGTACCCGTGCAAAGCAAAAGGCAGCATCTCGTGCCAATCTTTATACGTCTTCACCATTTTCTGTAAGATTTTCTTGATATTCTTGTTAGCTGCTTCAACAGCACCATTCATCTTTGGTCTGTAGGCAGATGAGTTGTGATGATCAATCTTGAACGTGTCACACAGCTCTTTCATCATCTTGTTGTTCAGATTTGTCCCATTATCGGTGATAATCTTGCTAGGAGTACCATAGCGACAAATTATATTATTCTTGATAAACCGGGTAACCACTTGTTGCGTCACCTTCGCATATGAGGCAGCCTCCACCCACTTGGTGAAATAGTCTATGGCGACCAATATGAAGCGATGTCCGTTAGAAGCTTTCGGTTCAATCATTCCGATCATATCAATTCCCCACATTGAGAATGGCCATGGAGAAGTCAAAACATTTAGAGGTGAGGGTGACGCATGCATCTTATCAGCGTGAATCTGACACTTGTGACATCTCATTGCATAAACAACACAGTTTGTTTCCATGGTCATTCAGTAATAACCAGCCCTGAGGATCTTCTTCGCCATTGCATGCCCATTTGTGTGAACACCAAAAGAACCTTCATGAATTTCTATAATGAGTTGATGTGCTTCGTGTCTATCCACGCATCTGAGCAAGACCAAATCAAAATTTCGCTTGTACAGCACCCCACTGCTCAAGAAAAAGTTGGCAGACAACTTCCTCAAAGTCTTCTTATCGGTGATAGATGCCCCTTCTGGGTACTCGCCCTTGTCTATGTATTACTTGATGTCATAAAACCAGGGTTTGCCGTCAGTTTCTTCATTAATCAATATACAGTAGCCAGGTTCATCTAGACGCTCAATAGTGATGGAAGGTGCTTCGTTAGCCCACTTGACCTTGAACATTAAAGATAATGTGGCTAAGGCGTCAGCTAGCTGATTTTCCTCTCTAGGAATGTGATGGAAAGTAATCTCATCGAAGTACGGTATCAGCTTTAAAACATGATCTCTATATGGAATCAACTTTTCATTACGAGTTTCCCACTCTCCTTTGACCTGGCAAACGACGAGTGGTGAATCTCCGTAGACTTCAAGGATTTTGATCCTTAAATCAATGGCTGCTTCAATCCCGAAGATACAAGCTTCATATTCTGCCATGTTGTTGGTACAATCGAAACAGATTCTGGCAGTTAAGGGAATATGAAAACCTGTTGGAGAAGTTATAATTGCCCCTATTCCGTGCCCTACTGCATTGGATGCTCCATCAAACACAAGCGTCCACCGGGATCCTGGCTCGGGTCCCTCCTCTGGTCCAGGAATGTTGCATTCTCTAATAAACATGATATCTTCGTCTGGGAAATCAAATCTCATCGGTTAATAGTCCTCCATAGGCTGGTGGGCGAGATATTCTGATACCACACTTCCCTTGATAGCTTTCTGAGTTACATATTGAATATCATATTCAGATAGCAACATCTGCCAATCCTTCCAACCAAAGCTGGCTTTTCGAAGATATATTTGATAGGGTCCATCTTGGATATCAGCATTGTAGTGTGACACGCCATGTATTGTCTTAAACGACGGGCAGCCCATGCTAAAGCGCAACAAGTTTTTTCTAGCATAGAATACCGACTTTCACATTCTGTGAACTTCTTACTCAGATACTAGATTGCATGCTCTTTTCTTCCTGTTTCATCGTGTTGCCCCAGAACACAACCCATGGATCCTTCGAGTACAGTGAGGTACATTATGAGAGGCCTCCCGGGCACAGGTGGTATCAAGATAGGTGGCTCTTGTAAGTACTCCTTGATCTTATCAAATGCTCGCTGACAATTATCATTCCATATGATGGCTTGATCTTTCTTCAACAACTTGAACAAAGGTTCACAAGTAGCTGTCAAATGCGATATGAACCGGGAAATGTAATTTAAGCGTCCCAAGAAACCACGAATTTCCTTCTCCGTTCTTGGTGCTGGCATTTCTTGAATAGCTTTTACTTTGTCAGGGTCTACCTGGATACCTCTTTGACTTACTATGAAACCATGTAGCTTCCCGGACCAGACTCCGAAAGTACACTTGTTAGGATTTAGTCGAAGTTTGTACTTCCTCAATCTTTGAAACAGTTTTCTAAGGTGGACAATGTGCTCCTCTTCAGTCTGAGACTTGGCGATCATATCATCCACATAGACTTCAATTTCTTTATGCATCATATCATGAAAAAGAGCCACAATGGCTCTTTGATAAGTTGCCCCCGCATTCTTCAATCCAAAAGGCATGACTTTGCAACAGAAGGTGCCCCACGGGGTGGTGAACGTCGTCTTCATCATATCTGCCGGGTCCATCTTGATCTGATTGTATCCGGAAAAACCATCCATGAAAGAGAAAACTGAAGACTGCGCTGTGCTATCGACCAAAACATCAATGTGAGGCAAAGGAAAATCGTCCTTCGGGCTGGCTCGACTCAAGTCTTTGTAGTCTACACACATCCGAACTTTTCCATCCTTCTTGGGGACAGGTACAATGTTGGCAATCCAGTCTGGATATACCGACACAGCAAGGAAACCGGCGTCAAACTGCTTCTTGACTTCATCTCTGATCTTCTTAGCCATCTCGGGATGCGTCCTCCTCGGTCTCTGCTTTACGGGCGAGCATTCGGGCTTTAATGGCAACTTGTGCACAACAATCTCTGTATCAAGTCCAGGCATGTCTTGATATGACCAGGAAAACACATCTACAAACTCTCGCAATAATTTGACCAACTCATCTTTTATCTCTTGCCCTAAGGCGGTGCCAACTTTGACTTCTTTTTGATCCTCTTCAGTACCCAGATTGATCACATCCACTGGTTCCTGATGAGGTTGAATCATCTTGTCCTCGTGCTCAACCAGACGCGCTAACTCTTCAGGGAGTTCATAGTCTTCTTCACCATCCTCTTCGGCTTCGTTGATCGGGAAATGGAAGTCAGAAGGAGTTATAGCATGGCTATGTTCAATAAGCTCAATTTCAGGTGATCTGCGTAAATGATTGATTTTATCTTTTAGATATGCATGTTTTAGCAGGAAAAACAATGAAAGTGTTGTTTTTTTTATTAAGATGCATTGGAAAGCAAAAGTAAAAACAATAAAAAAGGATCTCAAAGTGAATAACAAAATGAGCTTTTCATTGCAGACAAAAAATCATTCATATACAAAGCCCTACAAAACAAATCCTTTGTACTTTAAGCAGAGCACAGGATTTTTTTAAATTTTAAAACAAGAAATTACTTTGAAAATGAAATGAGTGGGGTAACGTCCTTGAATATCCAATTCTTGAGGGCCACACCGGGAGGAGTACGGAACACCATCTGAGAGGTCACCACTGTGCGCTCATCATCTTCAAGGGCATTGATAGCCTTCTCGGAACGGAAACCCTTTGCAACAAAAGTATCCTCTAGACGAGGGATCTTTCCTTTTCCCATCTCTGAATTTCCACTGATCCTGGAGGATAGTTGATAGCTAAGCCCGCACTTGTCCTTCTTTTCTTCTACATTTATCATTGTTCCCCAACCTTCAGGGTTTTCGGCCTCAATAAGAGCCTTGACATCTTGCCAACGGGTTATATTACCCTTGGGCTTTTCAGCAGTCTTCACTTCCTTTTGCATATTTCCAACAATCTCTAAAGCTTGAAAGAGAGTCTCGTGCACCTCATCTCCAACATCTACATATTTGAACTCAGACAAGTGACTAACCAGGTAGTCCTCTTCACCGCTAACCTCCACCACTTGGTTTTTTAACAAGAACTTCAATTTCTGATGTAAAGTTGAGGTGACAGCCTTTGCACCGTGTATCCAGGGTCTTCCCAACAAACAGCTGTAAGCTGGAAAGATATCCATTACTTGAAAGGTAATATTGAAGAGCTGGGGTCCAATAAGTATTGGAAGATCAATCTCCCCTACCGCCATCCTGCGCGATCCATCGAAAGCTTTCACAATTAGAGAGCTGGGTTTCAAAATTTCCCCCTCTACTTGCAGCTGAGACAATGTCGTCTTTGGGATTACGTTCAGAGCTGAGCCTGTATCAACTAGAACTCTGGAAAGAGTCGTTCCACCACATGTAACAGAAATATGAAGAGCCATGTTATGACTACCTTCATTCTGAGGGAGATCAGCGTCGGTGAATGACAAGCAGCTACTATCATTTAAGCTCGAAATTGCAACATCTAACTGATTGATTGTGATATCTTCAGACACGTATGAGTTGTCAAGAAACTTCATCAGGGCCACCTTGTGGGCTTCAGAACTTCTTAACAGAGACAATATTGAGATTTTTGCTGGAGTCTGACTAAGTTGATCAACTACCTTGTAGTCACTTCTTTTGATGATTTTTAAGGTCTCATCACTTGGTTTAAAGATATCTTTCAGTTCTTCTACACTCAAATCGGTAGCTTCGACTTTCTTTGGAGGAATATCTGACACTTTTTCTGCACCTCTATTCTTCATTGGAGCTTGGTGATAAATTCGACCGCTACGGGTCATACCGCTTGTACCGGTGATGTTTTCAACAATAGTTTCTTCCAACACCATTGGTTTGCCACTTACGACAACTTCAGGTTTATAATTCCAAGGCACAGCTTTTGTATTTTCATAAGGGATCCGGATAGGCGGGTAAACAGTCATTGGTTCCACTGCTGTAACAGGTTCTTCTTCTTGGATAAGTGCTACATGAAGTCTCCTATTATTGATGAGAAGGACCACTACATCCACTTCCACTTCAGCGGGAGCTCGGCTAAACTGGACCAAATGTTGATACATCAATCCTTGCAAGTAATTCGTGAATTTTACATAATGTTCGGGATTGTCTTGGAAAATCAAACAGCCATCATGACCTTCTTTCAGTAGGCCAACATTCTTCAATTCTTCAAACACCTTCTTCAAAGGCATCTTCAATTGATCCACCTCTATAACCAGACCTCCTTCTTCAATTAAAGCATTCACTGATGATGTCCCATGCCTTGGAAATGGATTATTAGCTATGTTGGGGACATCAGCGAAAGTTAACAGCTTTCGATCAATCAATTCCTGGACTTTGCATTTGAAAGTGAAACAATCTTCTATTGTATGCCCTGGAGAGTTAGCATGGAAAGCACAGCTGGCGTTCTCATTAAACCATGGCTTGGGAGGCCCTGGAACAGGCTTTAATTCTCTTGGCACCACCCTTCCATCTTGGATCAAATATGGCAGTAAACTAGTGTATGTCATAGGAATAGGCTGAATTTCTTCCTTAGTATATTTGTGATAGTGTGGGCCCTTCTGTTGAACGGGACCCTTGTTCGGACTCCTGATTTGTTGTTTTTGTTGTTGAATTTGGTTCTGAGGAACCTGAGTTGAATACGGCATTGGCATTTGCATAGGTTGCTGATACGGCATACTCGGGTATTGCATGGCAGCCACATAGGGGGTACGACATATATGGGACCTGGACAGGAGCAGACCTAGCTGGTGATCTTCCCCTTCCTCTTCCCCTGGCTCCATATACAACATTGGCTTCGGCCTCCTTCCTTTTGAAACCATTGAACGTCTTTTTTACTGCAGACGATCCTACATTCCCTCCAGAAATCTTTCCGGTCTTCAATCCTTCTTCAATCTTCTCACCCACCATCACCAGATTATAGAAATCAGAGAAAGTGCTTCCAATAATCCTTTCATAATACTGTACGGGCAAAGTTCCCATAAATAGATCATTCAACTCTCTTTCTGCTAAAGCCAGTTGAACCCTCGAAGCCACTTCTCTCCACCTCTGAGCGTATTCTTTAAACGATTCCCTCTCCTCCTGAGACATGTTCTGAAGTTGTACACGATTGGGGGCCATAGTAGTGTTGAAATGATATTGCTTGAAGAAAGCACTAGACAGATCATCCCACGAGCGGATATTCGTCTTTCGAGTTGCATGTACCAATCCAAAGATGCCCCACTGAGACTGTCTTGAAAGCAGTGGATCATCAGCTTACTGTTCTTGACATGTGCCGCCATTTTGTGGCAGTACATCCTCAGATGGGTGTCTGGACAGCTCACCCCCTTATACTTCTCAAAATCTGGCACTTTGAACTTTGGCAGAATGACAACATCGGGCACAAGACACATGTCTGCAGCGCTTAAACCAACATCATTCTTCCCTCTCAACTCCTTCATTTGCTCGGCAAGCTCTTTGCACATCTTCTGAGAGGCCACGTCCTGGAAAGGAGCTGGGTTACCCGCGGACTCCACGTTCTGGTAAAACTGCTTCATGTAGTCATCTTGCTGATCTTCCTCACCTTGAGGAGCTGTAGACCATAGATGCTCTTGTTCATCCTCCTCTTGCCTTTGCTCGTCATTCCCCATAGCTTGGTTAGCGACATGGGAGGCAGAAGCGTTTCCTTGATTCTCTGCTCCGTTGAAGAAATCAGCTGACATCCCATAGAACGGAGGATTAAGTGCTTGCACTCTTGGAAAAGGAGTATCGCCTCGGAGAGTCCTCATGTTTTCGGTGACGACAGGAGGAACGAGAGCAGCTGCGTTGTTAGCTGTAGCTACAGCGGCGGCAGCGGTAGTGGCGGCCCGCTCTTCCTCTCTTTCATGCTGAGCCGTGAGCATCTCCATCAATTGATCCATCTTGATCTTCAGAGTGTCGATGTCATCTTGCATAGCCTTCTATTTCGTTGTATACTGATCCATTGCTCTTCTTACGTTAGTCCTGGTTTCGTACGGGCTTCGAGTATTCAGCTTGAATCTGACGAGAGGAAACGTAATGAGCCTGGTGTTCTCGTTTTTTAATAACATGCATGATTATGTATGATTAATGCAAAATGATTATGATTGGTTCCCATTCTTACGAATCTTTATCGGACCCAATCACTTATAAGCAAACAGCACGACAAACGGATAAACAGCTTCTTCATTCTAATCATAAAAGTTAAGTACAAACATCAGTTCTTGCGAAGAAAGTAAAGAAGCAAGACTCGCAGGCCTGCCATTAGTGTCTTATAGATACCATAAAGCTGGAAAATTGACAAAGGTTACAAAGACTAGAAATGTTGTCCTCTTCGGGGCTTGAACTCCCTTATCTCCTTCTGAAAACGATCCACCATGTCTTTGCAAAGATAGATGAAATATTCCACTGCTGGGGGCACCTGGTCCTCTTCCAAGTCCTCGATGGCTGATTGAAGTCTCCATGGGACCTCCACCATTGGTTGCCTGCAGAACTCCACCAAACCTGAATAGTTGTCATACAAGCTCTTGTTTTGCTCTTCAATAGTGAAAATGGTCTCTCCCTTATTCTCCTAAAGCTCATTGTGACGTTGGGCTTCTTCTTGCCACCCTTCGCACTGGATTTCCAATTCCCCATAAGATGCTTCCCATCGGGCCACGAGGTCTCTTGCAATATCCAAATCTTGAATTTTCCGAGCTAGTTCTTCAGAATCCAAGTCATGTGCTACACGAGCTTTTTCCTTGAGGCGAGTTTCACGTGCCAAATCAGATTCGATGCTTCTTAGTGCAGCCTTTAACTCTTGGATCTGAGTATTAAGAGTTATTTTTAGATCTATCTTTGCTTTGATGGCTCGCTCCTCATCCGCATAAGCTTGCCCTCTTTGTTGCTCAGCCTTGGCTAGCTTACGGTTGAATTTACTTAGCTCAAAATTTGCTGCATCTAGATTATCTTTTACACAGAACTTTGCTTTTCTTTCCTCCTCTACTTGTTCTTGGCTTTTCAGAAGCTCCTCATCTCTTTCATTGAGACTTTGCATCAAATCATCCCTTTCTCGAGCAATACGAGTAAGGGTTGCTTGTTGTCTCCCCTCTTCAGCCCTCATTTCAGTAATGGTGAGCTTAAGTTTGTTGAACTCTTCAATAGGAACATGAGTGGCTTCAAGTTCTGGAGCCTTGACGGAAACCACTGGAGCATACAGAAGTTTGACTTCTTTGACTCTTCCCATCACCCACTGCTTATAGGGTTCTTTTGCCACGCAATCTCTTTTTCCCAACTCTCTTCCCTTCCTATGGATTAGAGTCCAAGCGCTTCTGATTTGTCTTAACAACTGAGGATTTTCTCTCCCAAAGTCTTCCAAGAGAAGTTCTTCCAACACTGCATCATTGGGCTCAGTTTCCAAAGGATAATTGTTAGCTGGCAATTTCGAAAAAGGGAAATTGGTATAGATGAATAAAAGATTTCATATCCATCTGGAAAACAAATCAATATTTATTATTGGTAAGTCAAGATAAGCCTTTTTTAGGGATTCTTCGATTGCTAATGGTGAGTGGCATTTCGACTGAAATCCTTAGCATTTAAAGTATGAAGAAATTTACTTTGGAAAAAGTACATTAGCATTGGAGCGGTCTAAATGAAGGGCTCATTTGAAATTCAGATGATCTAAGAATTCGAATTTCAAATAACGAACGGAAGATTCGAATTTTGAATAAAGAGCGCCATTCTGAAGGACGCGTGGAGTTTAGCGAAGGAAGAAGGTTTGCATGTCTTAAACGTGGCGTGATACTATATTAGGACCGTTAGGGTCAAAATACTATAAATAGGTGTTTTCTATTAGATTTTTGATATGTTCACTTTATGTACTTAAAATTCTCAAATACTCAAGCTACCGCAATCGAAAGGGAAACGAGTCAAGGAGATATCATGTACGTTAAGAACATCATGTTCTTTTATAATTTAAATGCAAGTTTGTTTACATTTATTTCCAGTCTATCATACTTTTACTTTTAAAGTCTTTTCGATTCTCTTTCTTTTGTCTTTATTCCATTTGTCTTTAAACACTTATCTTTCCAGAAACATATTTACTTTTAAACTTTTACTTTATTTCCCATAAACTGTTACTTTTTAAAAGAGTCTTTATCTTTGTACCCAATTATCAATAGCCGTTTAAATTCGAAGTTCTTTATCTACATAGTCGGTTTATTCACATAGTCAATTCTAATAAAGTTCTTTAAGAATCAATTAAGATCATGGGTTTGAATACAACAATCTATTATGACACATGTGTCCTAGGATCAATCTAGTCGATCCTGCAAGTAACCAATAGTAATTAGTAAAAATTGGAGGACTAGCGGTTGTTTACGAGAAATCACCGTAAACAAATTGGCACGCCCAGTGGGACCATGTCATATTAGAGATTATTTTTCAAAAGTGTGTGAAAATTTGTAGATTTTAAATACAAGTTGGTATATGAACCTTCGAAGTGGTAAAATAAAAGATAATAATCTATATATCCCCAGACAACGTACAAAAACAATGACAAATACAAATAACCAAGATAGGGGACAAACTTCCCTACAAGGGGCGTCAACAGTCGTTTCAAGTTCGACTGATGCCTCCACTACCATCCCAGTTGGTAGTTAGAACGTGGTCCCAACTGGTATGACAGAAATACCATCTGCCATATCATCTATGCCACACATAGGAAGTCAGCCGTATTCGACCCCCACTAGGCCTCCAGGTTTCGACCCTTCGAGGCCCAGAGACCCCCTATATGGGATGCCAACTTCGTTTATGGCAGGGTTGCATAATGCACCCATCTTGTCCCCAGTCAGAGGATCTGGTTCAGGAACGAACCATTTCGCTGCAAACTCTCAAAACTTAGGAAATCGTACCCAATGGCCTGCCCTTACAACTAGCAATCAGGCAGCGCTTAGGCAACAAATGGATGATAGTAATCATGACATGGTAGGAATTTTAGCCCGTGAAATGAACACTATATTTGGTCCTTTAATCCAGAACATAAATAGAACAAACCAAGAAAATGCAGCCCAGATGTCTAGGATAGCAGATTTCTTTGGTGCCCCTGAGGCATCTGTGAGGCGTAGACAGAACCAAGTGGTAATTCGAAATGAAGAACCCAAAATCGAACAAATTCGACCCCCTATACGAGGGATCGAAGAAAGAAATGTAGGAGCAGGAGTAAGGCGACAAGAGGTTCCAGAAGGTCAGAACGAACAACCTAGGCCAATAATGGTTGTTAATAGAGACCAAGACGCAGACAAAATTGTCCATAGAGTTAGGAATGACAATTTAGTGGCAGAAAATAATCTAACAACTATGATAGAGAGAATAATCGCCTAGAATGGTTTAAATTCAGGATTCAGAAGGCCAAATTACACTTCGCCCATTGTAGGTTATGTTCTGCAGACAGAATTACCCAAGGGCTTTAAAGTCCCTAAATTCACAAAATTTGCCGGTGATACCAGCGAATCAACTGTAGAACATATAGCAAGATATTTAACTGAAGCAGGAGATATATCCAATAATGAAAATCTTAGGATAAAATATTTTCCAAGTTCTCTGACAAAGAACGCTTTTACCTAGTTCACTACCCTACCCCCTGGATCTGTGGATACCTGGCCCTATTTGGAAAGACTCTTCCATGAGCAATTCTACATGGGCCAATCCAAAATTAGCCTGAAGGAATTAGCAAGCATTAAAAGAAAATTCACAGAGCCCATAGATGACTATCTAAATAGGTTCCGATTGTTAAAATCTAGATGTTTTACGGTAGTGCCTGAACATGAACTGGTCGAAATGGCCGCAGGAGGTCTAGATTATTCCATTCGAAAGAAACTGGATACACAAGTCTCTCAGGGATATGGCCCAATTAGCAGATAGAGTTCGACAGGTCGAAAGATTAAAAGCTGAAAAGGCTAGGGCTAGTAAGAATCATAAGAAAGAGCGAATAGCTTATATAGAAGCAGAAGGGGAAAAAATAGATGAATTTCAAGATCCATATGATTTTGACCAGTTCGAAATAGATCTTGCAGAATTAAAAGAAGCACCCCCTTACGCTTGCAAAGTTCTGCTCCCTTCTAATGGAAAAGACACTGTCGAAAATGAGAAGAATGAGAAATATCCTAAGAAAGTATATACTTTCGATATAACTAAATGCGATGAAATCTTTGACTTACTGGTTAAAGATGGCCAATTAATAGTTCCTCCAAACCTTAAAGTTCCTCCTTTAGAACAAAGGAAGAAGAGGGGTTTCTGTAAATATCACAACTTTTTGGGCCACAAAACCTCACAGTGTTTTCTTTTCAGGGATTTGATACAGAATGCAATCAAGGAGGGCAGGTTAAAGTTTTCAGACAAAGGAAAAAACCCCATGAAAGTGGATACGGATCCGTTACTGATGGCGGAGACCAATTATGCAGAGCCTTTGGAAATCAACATGGTCGAAGTTGTTGAGAACAAGGTTCAAACAAAGTTGGAGTTCGAAGAAGATGTGGGTTTCGTCCTGGTTAAGAGCAAGAAGGAGGTTACTGATAATCTTCCAAAAGTACTCAAAGCAAAATTACTGAAAGAAGCAATGCAGGGTACTGAAGGTCAAAGTATTGTTAACAAGAATTTGACTGAGGCTACTGAAGGTCTCAGGATAAAGTTCGAGAAGGTCAGAATTGCTGATGACCAAATGTTGGGGGTAAACATGGTGGATTTCGAGCAACCACAGGCCGAGATGCAAGAGGTGGAGCGATGCTTGGAGAAAGAGAGAGAACAAAGAAGAGAAAGCTTGCCAAAGAAAGATGCGAGTCTGCGCGAGTACCTGTTTCATTGTCACAAGAAGAATCAAGACAAGTTGTTGTGCCCAAGGTGCAACATCATTTGCAGCCCCAGGATAGCTGCTGAATTCGAGAGGGCCCAGTGTGAGCGCACAGGGGTTAATTGGAGTCAAGACAATCAGTTGTACAGGGTCTACCCAAGGGCTGATGAGAGTTTGTTGGAGTTCATAGTTCGGTGCCACAAGATTGGTACGGAATGTCTGATTTGCCCCAGATGTGCAGCAGTCTATGATAAGGAAATGTCTGAGGCCTTCGAAAAAGTCCCATTTGCTTCAGTATGGGGACGCCAAGGGGGAATTCCTTTGAATCACGCTGATGTTGGCAGAACCATGAAGAGGAGGCCAGACAGTCCCTATCCTAGGGGAGCGAAGAGAGTGTCTTTCAAATTACCTGCAGAGATTCCTACTAATAGGTGGCTGCAAGTGAAAGCTGATCAAGGAAAGAGCAATTGGCGAAGCTACGATCAAGGTGGAAGGACTGCAATGGCGTACCGAAGACAGTTCAATTCGAAAAGAAGAGAGGAAATCAGACTGGAAAATTACAAAGGGAAAAACCCAATGTCGCGCTCTTAGTGGCGCAAACATCAACGAAATAGGAAAGCTGAAAAGGAGTCAAAACCTATGGAGATTGGAGAGTCTAGCACCAGCAACCCAAAATCGGTGACTCAGCCTGGGGGCAAACCCCCGGTGTCCAGGAAGTTATTTTCACCAAAGAAAGAAATCGAAGCACAAAAGGAGACTGCGAACGAAGAAGATCTAATGACTGACGATTTCGAGTCAGAAGGGGAGTCTTTATTTAACGCTAATTGTAATGTTGTATCAGTATTACCTTGTGAATTCGAACATAATACAGAAGTATGGGTTGGAGAAGAAACTGACGAAGAGGAAATGGCCAAACATAGGCCAGTGTGTTACTACATAATGAACAACGGTGCAGTCGAAGAGCAAAATGCTTTTTTCGAGAGACCAGACGAAGGAATGAAGAATCACTTGAAACCTTTGTTCATTAGGGCTAAAGTGGAGCAACACGGGGTGAACAAAGTACTGGTTGACGGAGGAGCTGCTGTTAATTTAATGCCCAGATTCATGCTGAAGAGGATAGGGATGCAGGATTCTGACGTTCGACCTCATAATATGGTGCTCTCCAACTACGAAGGTAAAGTTGGTAAGACATTAGGGGTGATACAGGTGAATCTGACAGTTGGTTCCCTTACTAGGCCAACCATGTTTATGGTGATAGCTGCAAAGGCAAATTATAACATGTTACTTGGTAGAGAATGGATCCACGAAATTGGAGCTGTGCCTTCTTCAATGCATCAAAGATTGGTACTATGGAGAGAAGATGGAATAGTTGAAAACATAGAAGCTGATCAGAGTTATTATATGACAGATATTAATCATGTTGATAAGAGGAATTTCGACCGCAACATGGCCAACATTAGGCCATGCAACCCACCCGAGGAATACATCAAACCAAATGAGAATGCCTACTATTCTCTAACATTTCGTCCCAATGGTTTTCAATGGGATAGAGAACTGATGTGGGATGGACAGGAAGTTGAGGAAGAGGGTGAGACTTCGACGATCCGGCCAACTGGCTGGGACAACGAAGGTTACTATGACAAAATCCAATTACTATCAGAAGATTTCGGCCTACCTGGCTGAGAATAAGAAAAAGACGGCTCTCGAAGCCGAAATACAAAACATGGCTGCACAAGCCATAGACACAACAACAAGAAACAAAGCAGAAAAAGCAAGTCCTGAGGGCAATTATCTAACCCCACCCAATGATGGACAAACTTCCACACCAATGGATCAAAGGCTATACGCTATCTACGATCAAGAACCATTGGGATTCGAGCTAGATCCAGAATCAACAAATGCTAAAATGTTGACTCAGGACCCTTTGGAGGAAGTTAATATTGGGGATGAAGTCGAAAAGAGAGTAACGTACATTAGTACGAAACTCAGTCCCAGTTTGAAACATAAGGTGATCGAACTGCTTAAAGCAAATAAAGATTGTTCACCATGCCTGGTTTGAAAAGAGAACTGGTAGAGCATAGGTTTCCGATCAAGGATGGCAAAAAGCCCATCAAGCAGGCGCCTAGAAGATTCGCACCAACAATCCTTTCGAAGATAAAGGCAGAGATAGAAAGATTGCTCCGCTGCAAGTTTATCAGGACCACAAGGTACGTTGAATGGCTTGCTAATATTGTACCTGTTATTAAGAAAAATGGTTCTTTACGCATCTGCATAGACTTTAGGGACTTAAACACTGCTACCCCAAAAGACGAATACTCTATGCCTATAGCAAAAATGTTAATTGATTCTGCAGCAGGCTATGAATACCTGAGTATGCTAGATGGTTATTCTGGATATAATCAGATTTTCATTGCCGAAGATGATGTCCCCAAAACAGCTTTTTGATGCCCAGGTGCTCTAGGTACTTATGAATGGGTAGTAATGCCTTTTGGTTTAAAAAATGCTGGGGCAACATACCAAAGAGCGATGAACACAATTTTTCATGATTTTATCGAATTATTTATGCAGATTTATATAGATGACATGGTGGTCAAATCTGTTTCTGATGAGGATCATTTAAATCACTTGAGCCAATCATTCGAGCGAATGAGGAAACATGGCTTAAAAATGAATCCTCTTAAGTGTGCTTTTTTCGTGCAGGCAGGGGATTTCCTTGGCTTCGTGGTCCACAAGAAAGGCATCGAAATCAACTTGAATAAAACAAAAGCCATCATGGAGACCAAGCCTCCTTCTACAAAGAAAGAATTGCAATCACTCTTGGGTAAAATCAACTTTTTAAGGAGATTTATATCTAACTTGAGTGGGCGAACCCAAGCTTTCTCCATTATCAAGATAAATCAAGAGAATTTCGAATGGACGGATCAACATCAAGAGGTGTTCGAAAAAATCAAGACGTACCTGATGCACCCTCCGATCCTAGCGCCCCCTTCTAAAGATAGGCCGATGCGATTGTATATCTCTGCCTCTAATGTAACCATAGGTAGCATGCTGGCCCAGGAAAACGAAGATGGCATCGAAAGAGCTATCTATTATATTAGTAGTGTCTTAAATAAAGTAGAAACTAGGTACAATAATATAGAAAAACTATGTCTTTGTTTATATTTCTCTTGTACAAAACTCAAGTATTATATTAAACCTGTTGATGTTTATGTTTCGTCTCACTTTGATGTCATTAAACATATGTTGTCAAAACCAATCATGCACAGCAGAATTGGTAAATGGGCCCTGGCGCTCACTGAATATAATTTGGCCTTCAAACCTTTGCAGGCTATGAAAGGACAGGTTGTTTCAGATTTCATTGTTGATCACTCTATAACTGAGAATTGCGCATTAGGCTATGTCGAAACTCAGCCATGGAAATTATATTTTGATGGATCAACACATAAAAATGGAAGTGGTGTTGGGATATGTATTATTTCGCCTGAAGGAATTCCAACAAAGTTCAACTACAACTTGGAAGGCCCTCTATGTTCGAACAATGAAGCTGAATATGAAGCATTGATTGCTGGACTTGAAGCTTTATTGGAATTGGGAGCAACCAGAGTCGAAATAAGAGGAGACTCAGAGTTAGTCATTAAACAAATAACTAAAGAATACAAGTGTATCAAAGAAATTTGATCATGTATTTTGTTATTGCCAATAGATTAATCAAGAAATTCGAATATGTGGATTTGAAACACATCCTCATAAGTGATAATCAAGAAGCAAATGACTTGGCTCAAATAGCCTCAGGATATAGGATATCAAGAGAAAAACTCCAATACCTCATAGAAACTAGGGGTAGAATAATGGCTACAAAATTATCACCTTTAGACTTAGAAAATTCGAAAATAGGTTATGCAAACCAAGAGGAGTTTGAAGTTTTAAATGTAGATGCCTTAACAGATACGGATTGGAGAACTTCCATAGTAAAATATTTGAAAAATCCTTCAGCGAATACAGAGAGAAAAGCGAATACAGAGAGAAAAGTCAAATACAGAGCATTATCCTATGTGTTAATAGGAAATGAGTTATTTAAGAAGACCCCAGAAGGATTACTACTCAAATGTTTAGGGGAAAACGAAGCGTATTTAGCTTTGTCTAGTGTGCACAGTGGAGCGTGTGGGGCATATCAAGCAGGTCATAAAATGAAATGGCTGTTGTTCAGATATGGAACGTATTGGCCCACTATGCTCAAGGACTGTATAGAATTTTCCAAAGGGTGTGAGGAATGTCAAATCCATGCCGGTATTCAACATGCTCCAGTAAGCGAATTACATTCGATTATAAAGCCTTGGCCTTTCAGGGGATGGGCATTAGATTTAATTGGTGAAATTCGACCAACATCATCTAAATGACAAAAATATATTCTTGTGGGAATAGACTACTTCACAAAATGGGTCGAAGAAATTCCCTTAGTGAATGTGGACCAAGAAGCTATTATAGAATTTATTCAGAAGCAAATTGTTTACAGATTTGGGATACCAGAAAGTATAACAACAGATCAAGGTTCAGTTTTCACAGGACGAAAAAATGCAAGAGTTCGCACAAGAAACGAGATTCAAACTGCTTACGTCAACACCTTATTATGCCCAAGCAAATGGTCAAGTAGAAGCAGCCAACAAAGTCATTATAGGTTTGATAAAAAAGCACGTGGGTCGAAAACCAAAAAATTGGCATAAAATCCTAGATCAAGCTCTATGGGCCTGTCAAACATCTCCTAAAGAGGCAACGAATACTACTCCGTTTCGACTTATATTTGGGCACGATGCTGTGTTACTAGTCGAAATACATCTACAATCAGTCAGAATCCAAAGACAAAACGAAATACCAGTTGACCAATACTGGGAGATGATGATGAATGAGTTAGTAGATATAGATGAAGATAGGCTGCATGCTTTGGAGGTTATGAGAAGACAGAAAGAAAGAGTAGCTAGAGCGTATAATAAAAGAGTTAAGAACAAGAAATTTTCAACCAATGATCTGGTATGGAAAGTTATTTTACCTATGGATAAGAAAAACAGATTACTAGGTAAATGGTCACCCCATTGGGAGGGACCTTTTCGTGTTTTGAAAACATTTTCTAATAATGCTTATGAGATAGAGGAAATAGCAGAAGATAGGAGAATCTTAAGAGTAAATGGAAAATACTTGAAAAGGTATAAACCATACTTGCAAGAAATTCGAATTATTTCAGAATAGATAAGATGATAGGATAAATAGACCCAAGAGAATATTGTATAAATACCAAAAAATTGGTCATGTTCGGAGTACAGGAATATATAATAAAGCTCTTTAACACTCCCAAGAGGTAAAAGGCGCATCTCGCTTCAACTTAGCAAATTTGCTTTTACATAAGTTGATCCTACATTGGTTCATATTCTTGACGCCTTCGAGTTCTTTGAGCTCTTGGTCTATCCCTTTGGCCACCTCCATTTGTTTAAGATTTTGTGAGACCAGATCTGCAAGCCCTTGGTCATCAGCAGACTTCACAGTCGTTTGCAGAGTTATCTGCTCATCCTTTGCAGCCGCAATCTTCTGTTTAAGCTCCTCAATCTGGGATTCCCAGAATAAGATAGACCGATCTAGAACATCGTGCCTATCTTTAGCTGCATTTTTTGCAAGCTCTAAAGCTTCTGCCTTTCTAGTAAGCTCTGAAGTCTGGTCATAGGCTTTGGACAAAGCTTCTCGTTTGGTTCGAGTCTTAGCTTCGATACCATGAAGCCTGATGTATGCAGTATTAACTTCATCCAGCAAGAGGAGTAGATCATAAATAATTTCAGCCACATCAGACGGACAGATGTTGAGGTTTATTCGCGACAACAAGTCCTTCATTTTAAAGTAGGCCCCAGGATTATCTCGTAAGATGGTGAAAACATCGGCCTGTAAGATAGTCTTATTAACTTCCTGAAGAAGTTGGTCCAGAGAAGTAAGAGGCATTTCTTTTTTCGATTGGTTCGAATCACCAGATTGAGTTGTGTTCGAAGAAGAACTCCGTTGAGCTAGCATCAATTTGAGATAATTTAAAGGATTGCTCTTCTTCATCTCTTCTTTTTGTTCTTCAGATAGGGCTGGAGGAGTTGGTTTGAAAAAAGTAGTTCCATCAGGAACAGGAACCTCTGTTTCTACTTCCATCTCTTCGTCAGCATCTTTGATTGGCATCCCCTCATCTTCGTCTGCCACTTCCATTCCCTCATCTTCATTATCATCTGCAAAGTAGTGACTCACAGTATTTGTGTCACTTTCTTCTTCGGAGTGATTAGCAGAGCGTGTCCTTTTTGGAGAAGAGTCCCTAGGAATATCAATGATAGGGGCTTCGACTCCAATGATTGGTTCGTCGGCTTCCAAATTCTTTGTCAATGAAGGAGAAGTGGCCTGGTGATTTAAGGCTTCACCCAAAGGAGGTGAAGTTACTTGTTGATCTAAGGCTTCGACAGTCTCCACAGGGGTAGCCGTCGTGGATGAGCCTTTGTTCAAAACATCCTCATTGGAGCCTTCAGGCTGAGGAGAAGTTGTAGGATTTGGACTTTGGATATTGGGAAGATTAACAGGAGCAGAAGGAGTACTCTGCATAAAAGGATCAGGAATTAGTTTGCAAAAAAGGGTTATATGAATTATCAAAGAAAAACATCGAAATAACATTTACCTTCTGTCCATCAGAAGTGGCATTGCTGCCAATTTGTTCTGAAGCAATATTCTTCGAAGATGTAGGCTTCGAAGAAACTTTGGATTTGGTTTGGGGAGCAGTTGCAGGGACTTCGCTGCTAGTGGATTTATGAATTTGGGAAGCTTCACCAGATTGTGAGGTTTTCTTCTTCTTCTTTCTCTTAAGAGGTGAAGCATCTTCGTTCCCCTCAGGTTCATCTTCTGGTTGAGGGTCTTCATGTTTTCGTTTTTTGGGAGACTTTGGGGGCAAGCCACTTGCCTAAAGATGAAGAAGATGATTAATCAATTTAGAAGGAGTTTCGAAAACAATAAAGAGGTAGGCATTGAAATACCTTTTTCTTCTTCTTTTTTAAGGTGTTATCTGCCTCAGTGGGAGGATCTTCAGTAACGGTAGTTGGTACTTGTGAAGTTGAAGTTGAGCCTACTTTAGGCACAACCTTTTCCTTCTTCAAAGATTTCAAATCAACAGATGAAAGGATTGACATCAAGTTTAAAATAAGACAAAGTGAAAATTATGAGGGAACTTCGATTTTCTTTCAGTTTCGCACCTTCGCATTCTCGAGATTTAACAGACATGGCTGACAAGTCGTAGCGAAGGTGCCCTCTGAAATTGTATAAATCATGTTTTGCCCACGTAACCCTCTGGGCAAGTTTTTTGGCATCATTTTCGCAGCTGCGAAAAAGATCCCTAAAATATAACCACCCAGGGTACGGGGGAAAAAAGGCAAGAGCCAACTCTGAAGTAGGCAAATTTGGAAATTTAGGTGGTTTATGCCTAAAAGCCCACCTATACCTATCTTCAGATTTCACATAAGGAGGACATCGAACTGTTGGAAGTTGTTTTTCAAATTTTTCTCTTAAAGTTTTTGCTGCATCGCAAACAGTTCGATGTATGTCCATTGGATTATTCACAATTTCAAAATATTTCTGGAAGGCTCGAATTTCTTTGACATGAGTGAATCTACCTTTTTTGGTGTTTTCCTGCACAAGAGAAAAAAGCTGTTGTTAATTGTTGTTGGATTTCGATGGTACCAAACATATTACTCGAATAATAGTCTGTCCACCAAGTATAAAAATCTCTTGTCTTGTAGAAGGAAGGGGTAAAACAAACTAATGTGAACTCAGCAAAATCTTCATATTGTTTTTGTCTGATTTCGATTTCCTTGGAAGGGTAAGGTACCCCTGCCAGACATATTTCTCTCTTCTTGTCGAAAAGAGGTTCAGGAAGGATCTGACACAAACCAAACTGTCGAGCCACGAAGGTGGGCTGATAGGCAAGGATATGTGCTTGACTTTTGACAGGGGTTATCCTTGAAGCAATCAATCTGGGGGTTAGAAAAGCTTTCCAGATATCTCTTGTTGTTTTTTCCAAAATAGCCTGTTCAAAAGGCATGGTGAACCAAGATGGTCCATAGTTTCGAGTAACGAATGGGGCCATCGAAGAATCACAATCATGTGTCTTCGAAAAGATCATCATATATTGAACGAAGCTTGTTTTGAAATTTTCTTTTTCATCATTGGGAGTGAGTTTCAGCAATCTGGTTCCCTCAATGCTACGATTCGCCACATCAGGATGTTCTTCATTAATCGTTCCAGAAGTTGACAAAGACGATTCGAAAGTAGCATTCAGCCAGAGTTGCAACAACCAAAAAGGGCCAGCTAGAAGAAGATTGGTGCCGGGTTTGTAGGTTTTTAATTTCAGCACAGCAGCACAAATGCTTTCATACAAGCTGGACAACAGCAGTTCGCTGATGCAGATTCTTCGACCATGATGTAGTTGATTGGCCAAAGTAATAAATCTACTTGCCACTTGTAGTGACTTACTACAAAAAACATATTTCGACAGCCACAGCGCCAGGAATGCTATATGTTCAACCTCTGACACTTCTTCTTCGTCCGAGTGATAAAAAGCAATGTATTTAGAGAAGCTAGCATACTTAAGCTCGAAATCAATGAGGTTCTCAGTGTCCTCATTAGGATCAAAAGTTTCTCCAATAGGGGAGAGCCCAGTAATAGCCGCTATGTCGAAGAAGGTGGGTGTCACCATCCCACAAGGAAGATGGAACGTGTTGTAAGTACTATCCCAGAAGTATAAAGAAGCCAACAAAAAGGGGTGGCTATAGCTAAAACCTAATTTGGACATTCGAATCAAATTAAGGATACCTAAGCTTTCCCATTCCTGAGATTCTTGTTTTCAATCTTAGCAAGCCAATTTTGATATGACTGGTCAGATGTAGGGCAAGAACGGAAGGGTTTGAAGTTAACAGTAACGTAATCTAGGTTAAAAGGGTCTCTTTTTAGTGCCGTTGTTATACCTTCACTAGTTCCTTCTAGGGTTTTAGGTAATTTTGCAGCAGACTCGTCATCTTTAAGTTTTGATGGTACAGACTTGTTAAAAATAGGTTTTGTTAAAAAATAGGCGGGAAAGAATCCCTTCGTCTTCTCTAAACGCTCTGTAGAAATCAGAGGACCCATTACTCCTAAGATTTTATCAGAAACAATGGTAGGGATGATTACCTGAGAAGCATAGATCGCTTTCTGCTCCGGAGTCATTTTGGGAGTGGAGATAAACTCTTGGTTGCCTAGGTTAATATCTTGCTTGCTGGTTTTTCGGTAGGATCCGCGATCTGTTTGGACTTCCCAGATTTCTTGGAAGTAGTTGTTGGTATTGTTGAAGAAGACATGTTAAAAGATGAAAAGCTTTGTTGATGATGAAAATCTAGTTTGTTTAAAAAAACTGAGGGTATAAAACCTAGTTTACTTGAAAGACTGAGAAGGATTTGGAAAAGTTTGGAATGAAGAAGATGAAGTGTTTTTATAGCTTCTTCAACGGTTGGAAAATTTTATTTTTTTACCTTTGGAAAGTAGTGGGACACGTGTAATCATCTTATTGAAAGGGAGAAAAGTGAATTTTTTCAACTTCCTAAGTGACGTGTTGATACTTGGGAAATGATGCGTTGTCATTAAATTGCTATCATTAAACTGCCATAATAGCACGTTTAGGTGCTGATTGGACATGTGCAGAAAATTATACATCTACTCTGACGTCATGAGCAGTATAATCATTATTACTATATCGAAATTGCATGGGATATTCAAGAACAAGTATTTCTCTATCTATCGAAATAACTAATCTTGAGGGGCAATTTGTTAGCTGGCAATTTCGAAAAAGGGAAATTGGTATAGATGAATAAAAGATTTCATATCCATCTGGAAAACAAATCAATATTTATTATTGGTAAGTCAAGATAAGCCTTTTTTAGGGATTCTTCGATTGCTAATGGTGAGTGGCATTTCGACTGAAATCCTTAGCATTTAAAGTATGAAGAAATTTACTTTGGAAAAAGTACATTAGCATTGGAGCGGTCTAAATAAAGGGCTCATTTGAAATTCAGATGATCTAAGAATTCGAATTTCAAATAACGAACGGAAGATTCGAATTTTGAATAAAGAGCGCCATTCTAAAGGACGCGTGGAGTTTAGCGAAGGAAGAAGGTTTGCATGTCTTAAACGTGGCGTGATACTATAGTAGGACCGTTAGGGTCAGAATACTATAAATAGGTGTTTTCTATTAGATTTTTGATATGTTCACTTTATGTACTTAAAATTCTCAAATACTCAAGCTACCGCAATCGAAAGGGAAACGAGTCAAGGAGATATCATGTACGTTAAGAACATCATGTTCTTTTATAATTTAAATGCAAGTTTGTTTACATTTATTTCCAGTCTATCATACTTTTACTTTTAAAGTCTTTTCGATTCTCTTTCTTTTGTCTTTATTCCATTTGTCTTTAAACACTTATCTTTCCAGAAACATATTTACTTTTAAACTTTTACTTTATTTCCCAAAAACTGTTACTTTTTAAAAGAGTCTTTATCTTTGTACCCAATTATCAATAGCCGTTTAAATTCGAAGTTCTTTATCTACATAGTCGGTTTATTCACATACTCAATTCTAAGAAAGTTCTTTAAGAATCAATTAAGATCATGGGTTTGAATACAACAATCTATTATGACACATGTGTCCTAGGATCAATCTAGTCGATCCTGCAAGTAACCAATAATAATTAGTAAAAATTGAAGGCCTAGCGATTGTTTACGAGAAATCACCGTAAACAATAACCCAACTGCCTTAACGCCAACCTAGGGTTGTAATTAATACAGCCTTGAGATCCCATCAATGGGACATTAGGAAAATCTCCACAGTTAGTGATGATTTCTCCCACGTTCCAATTTGGTAAGTACCACACTATAGCATCTGAAGTGAGGCAAGCCAACGTCTAAGCCCATGACAAATCTTTCAACACATCGTACCATGGACCTCTGGTCGGTAAGTGCGACAAAAACCAAGAGTACAACAGAGGAGTACAACATAGAACCACACCTCTCTTCTTCTCATGTCTTATATGAAGGTGATACAACACATCAGCCACAAGAGCGGGAACAGGATTCTTTCTGGAGACAAATACATTAACAACATACTCTTCCACGAACTCTTCTTCCCCACTTGGAAACATAACTATCCCAAAGATGAGTAGAGCAAGAACAGCATAAAAAGCATTTGTATTACCAGATTCTGCCAATTCTTTAGCCTTGCTTTCTAACGCCTTTCGGGGAATCCCTTTAGCCTTGCACAATGGCGCAACTTCACTGACCGGAAGATACAACACCTCAGCTAATCTGTTACACGTTACTCTTTCTCCCAAACTGGTGAAGGGGATGCCATCTTTCAAAGGCCATCCTAGTAAAATCTCGAACTCTTCAATGGTCGGAATCAATTGAAAGTCTTGAAAAGTGAAACATCGGAGCGGAGAGTCATAATACTGATACAAAGCAACCATAGCTCGTACGTCAACATTTGTATCCAACAGCTTCAGAATGTGGCCATATCTTCTGGTGAAAGTGGTCATGTCAGCCTTCTTGACCTTTTCCTTCAAACGTAACAGAACCTCCAACTTTGGCATCTTGACCTTAATTGGATTGGTATGCCTTTTGTCATCCATTTGTGAACTGTTTGCTTATGCGAACCAAGTCCTTAAGATTCCTACAAAATCGGAACAAATAATGTTGATGATTAATTCATGCATGCTGGATGCGATGTAATGTGATGTAGAATTAGCATGTTAAAGTTTTTAGAGCGGCCGGGTATATTTTTGACATCTACCAACAATCCCCCCTGGATGGCTCTTAGGGTTTTTTGATACAACAAACACAAATTCTCGCGCATCGCAAAAGATACTTGCAACGCTACCATACCTCTTTTCCTCTTTTTTAGAGAATTTGGGTTTGAGGGAGAGTTACGTATTAACCGAATAGACAAAGCAGGTCTAACGATATAACAAACGTAACCCTCAACACTGGGATCTGAACGGGGTGCTCAAAATCATTGATCCCATCTTGTATATACCATTTTCACCGCAAATAAATTTGTGATTAGATGAATATATCCAAGAACGTCTCATTTGAGCAATCTTAAAGCCTACAGGTTAGGTTTTCCTTAAAGGTCAAAACTAGGGGAAAAATCCCTTCTAAAAACACCATCGCCAATGCAAAAATAACTTGCAATCGACAATAATGTCTTCGAAAGAAACTCCCCTAGGTGTGGTCTTCGCACCAACTTGCAAGACATTTCCGTCTAGAAAATCAATACTACACAACCACTCTAATTTATGTGTTCTATAGCCTTGGTAGTGGGCTTTTCCTATAGTCCCATCCAATATTCCCACACAACAATAATATATCAACAAGGTAATAATTAAAGTGATAGGAAATAAACGACTGAAATAAAACACACATATATAGTGATAAAAGAAAGCGAAAATAAACACACATACGAAGAACCAAACTAGGGTTGACACGCTTAGTCAGGACATCCCCAGTGAAGTCGCCAATTGAAGCAACTCGATTTTCAAAAATCTTTTCAATTCTCGAAAGCAGTGAAATCGCCACCTAATTTTATTTGTTCTAAAAAGAACGGGGAAATATAGATAAAACCCCAAAGATGCGGATAAGACGGTCTACGACCAAAAAATGGAATCGGGAGTCGGTTATGTAAGGGGAGGGTGTTAGCACCCCTTACATCCATCGTACTCGATGGGACCCGTTTAGTTCTAAGTGTGTGTGTATATTCGCTAATCTCTAAGTTATAAAAGAAACAGAATTTGTTCATTATTATTTTGAGTTTGGCACGGTTTTTGAACCGCGGGCCTACATATTCCCTTGTGCAATGGGAAAGTCAAAACTCTGTAGTTCCTCTTAAAAAGGTTTTAATTGGTTGCATTGATTTTATTTGAAAAATCGTGCGTTTAGACGTTTCAAATGCTTTGAACTAGGACTTGTTTTGTTTGTTTGAAAAGCTTAAGTCCTCGTTCGTATTTGAAACAACTATTGCACCCTCTTTATCCGAAAAGAGTTTGATGATCGCGTATGAGCGATAAAAAGATTTTGAGTGAGTTGAGCTGTTTTTATGTGGGAGACAAGTATTGGACCATAAGCGTTCAACGGCTAACGCCCCAATTACTCGGATGAGTGGGCAGAAACATCCGAATCATCTTTTTCTACCCAAAGCTTTTGTTAAGAAAAGGTGAGGTGAAACATGGTTCACGTTGATTAATTCAATTAAGACACCAAACATACGGTCGAGGGTCGATACTGGACTGACTACCATATGTTTGGGAGAAGGGAGAAGTAGATTATTTATGAAATTATTTTTGAAAAGAAACTCGACATTGGATCGAGGTTTAGAACTTTAAATTATGAAAACATTCTGATGCGCGTGTTGAGAGAAAATGGAGGCGGGTTATGATTAATCAAGTATATGAACTTAATTAACCTCGTGAGGATAGGTGCTCCTATCCCCAACCATGAGACCCTGGTGCATGGTAATTGGTATATAGACCAATGTTATTTTCGGGTTATGATTGATTAATGCAACAAGGGCTTTAACCAATCTCGTGAGGATGGCCATGCCCATCCCCAACCATGAGACCCTTTAAGAAATCGGCGTATGAACCAATCAGGATGAAATAGAATTGATTTTAAATTTAGTTGTGTGCAAAGTGTACATTGGTGAATAAATACTGAATGAGTAAATAAACATACAAAATACCATGCAATACAATCGGAAATTTAAATAATTATTAGAGATGATTTTTTCTGTTTGATGAAAAATCGGCTAATAGTTTAATCGATAAATCATCAAACAAAAACTATCAGATCCAACAATTATTTATTACATCGCAACAAAATATTATTTACGATAAAATAAATTAATTGAAATAGATGAAAATTCAGAAATAGCCTGTATCGCCTTGCTTCTGGACGGAGTATGAAAAGAAAACCATCTGATCTTTGACTAGTCCGTAATACCTCCACGCACTAACGAACCGAGTACCACAGCTTCCGATCCAAAATACTCCGACGGTTCCAAAAAAATGCAATATTACACCACATATATATTTATTCAATGTTAATATTTTTTCTAAAACTTAATTAATTAAGAATAATAAAGGAAAAGATTTTTTCTTAAAAAAAATTAGGTGGTGACACTTGTCACCGCCAGATTTAACATAGAATAAAATAAAAATGAAATTGTTTTTTTTTTATTTATATTTTTCAAGAAAGAAGAAAAAAAGTGAAATGAATTAAAAGAAAAAGAAAAAAATATAATATATGAAAAAAATGCCCAAAATGGGCAAAAATCAGAAAAAAGAATGAATCTCATTCTCTCTTCTCTCTCGCCGCTGGTCTCTCACTCTCACTCTCAATCTCTCTCGCTGAAACTCGCGTTTGGCCGCGTGTCATCTTCTCTCACCCTCATTCTCACCGGAAACCTCAAACCCTCACCTCTCATCTCTCTCTTCTCCGTTGCGATCGCTAGCTCTCTTTCTCTCTGTCGCGATCACTCCGTTCTCTCATCATCCCTCTCTCTCAACATCGCGATTGTTACTTCTGCTCTCTCTCTCACTGTGATTGATTGCATGCATTGATTTCTGATTTATGGTATTTGTTTGATTTATGTTACAGGTTGATGAAATTTGGGGAAAACAGAAAGGGGTTTGGAAACCCTACCCTTCACACGCGAATCCAGCTCGTTCGATTTTCTCTTCTTCTTTCTCAAATATCAGAATAAGATTTCTGAAAAAAAGATAAAACTGAAGGCTGTTGGTTAGGGAAAACGATGAGTTAGGTCTGTTAGGTTTGGGTTCTGGGATGTTGGTGTTGTGTTTGCGCTTCTGTTTGAGATTTCGAACTGCTTTTGGTATATTGTATGCTGGGTTTTCGGTTTGTTGAAGGAACTGACACTATGCTTTTTGGTTTTTTTTTTTTTTTTTGAGATGGCTTGAATTCCTTTTTTTGTGTTGGTGTTTCAACTGGGTGCTTGCTTTTCTGGTAGTGTTCTTTCTATTATATCTCTGAACAGATATCATACTTGTCTTAGCCTGTCCCTTCAACCTTTATCCCAGTTGCTTGTGTTTGAGATTAGGAGCCACGTTGTAATGATACTCTGCTCTAAATCCTGAATTCTTGACTTTTGTTAGCTTACACCATGCTGCCTGCTCTGCTATGTCCTGCTCTGAATCCCTGATTTCTTGACTTTTGCTTGCTTTTTCTCTGCTTTTCTTAACTGTCCCTGCTGCTTCTTGATACCTGCTGACCTGTGATGTATGCTTATTGCTTTGGGATATGCTAGCTGTTGGCTCCATGTATGCTGTTGCATTAACTGTGATGATTTCTTGTACTTTTGGGCTGACTTTTGGGGCTTAAATTGCTAGCTGCTATGTGCTTGATACTGCTGTCTTGATCATTATGAGTTGATACATGCTTGTGGCTGCTAAGTGCTTGTCTCTACCTTGTTGTGCCCGCTGCCTTTGTTGTTGCTATGCCTGTTGGGGTTAAACTATGAGCTGGTATACATATGCTTGCTGCCCGGGATATTGTGCCTCGATTTATGCTGTTGGATATTGTAAACGTAACCTGCTTGCTGCCTGTTATGCTTGTTTGTGAACCGGGTTAGCCCGTGATTTGCAAGCAAGCCATTCGTCGATGATTAATCTTTAAGATTCTGAGGCCTATCAATTAACCTAATTCCCGCCAACGCCTAATGATGATCCTTGACAAACAATTCTTTTAACTTCGCATTTTGTTTCATGTTTATGCTTTGCTTCTAACTTGCTCTTTTCCTTTCTTGTTTCATGTTGCGCGAATTGGTACGCCTGGAGAGGAAATGGCGAAGGAAAAGACTTGCAAGGGTGGGCCATATGGAGCTTGAAGATGGAGCACCCAAAACAAATTCTTTGTAGTTAGGCATCATTTCTTAGGAAATTTGAATTGTAACTTAATATTAGGATTGAAATTGTAAGAAGTTTCAAACATTTGGTGAACTTGTATACTTCCAATTTTGCAATACTCTTGTATCAAAAGTTTGGTAAATTGAATAAAAACAAGCTTGTTTTGAACATTCTTTGATTCCTGAATCGCATAACATAATCGTTCCATACTTGTAATAACCTTGAAATGTTGATGAAATTGTTCTCATAGTGAACTTTAAATGAAATGGCTTATGAGTAATGTTCAAAACGGAACTTGACAAAATTTCCATGACTTGTAAAAGTTCTCGAACGGATTTGTAACGTGTTTAGAACATTTGAATGAACTCGCATTTGGATGGTGTTTAAAATTCAATTTACCAATGTGGATACAATAACTTAGGACTTAGAATCCGAATTTATAATCTTGAACATTTGAGTTGCCGTAAAAATCCGATGATTCTATCTTGTATTGTTCCTTAAGTAGAATTCAAAATTTCCTTTGAACTCAAACTTGTGACCAACTTGTTAAATCAAAACCAACATTTTTAATTGGCTTGAAAACTTTGAACATCCTTTTGGGCTTGAGAAATTTACAATTTTGTAAATTGGAGTTTAGGGTGGACTTGCATCAATCACATTCCTTGTACCTTGCAATTAATACAGGACTTAGATGTACAAAAATGGCCTAAAAACTCAAATACTTGCGTAGATCGAAACCTTCAAACAAGCTTAAAAGAAATCCAAACAATGGAATAATTGAAACCATAAATCATGAATTCCGAGAAACTCGAAACCACGAATCTTGACAAATTATTCGTTTCAAGTCGTTTGAAACAACTTGAACCAACATTTCAATTAATTTTGGTGGACACAAGAAAAAGCATGAACGAATGTTCCAAGAAAAATTATGGTAAGGAGGGTAAATTTTGGGGTGTGACAAAGATATTAAGGATTGTCCCAAAAAGTCCGAGAGGTTGGTAAGAGATGCAGAGAAACCGTTGTATAATGGTTGTACAAAATTCACAAGATTGTCCGTTGTATTAAAGTTGTACAACTTAAAGGTGGGCAATGGATGGTCGGATAAAAGTTTCACAAAGTTATTAGCCCTTATGAAAGATATGCTACCAGAGGATAATGTTTTCACAATCAAACGTATGAGGCCAATAAAATTAAAATATATGTCATTTTATATATATATATATATATATATATATATATATATATATATATATATATATGTATATATTCAATATATATATGGATTATTGATTATGGATTTTTATATTTGTCATTTCATTTTTTTCTCTTTATTACAGGTCAAATGGCTAGTGATCAAGAAAACTCACAAGATGCAAATGCTCTAGATGATACTTCAGAAAAAGATATTATACGAGGCATAACTATTATGAGGGGAATCATTCGTGATAGAGATAGAGGAGTAACATATAATGTAGATTGAAATGATGAGGACCAACTAATTGGGTCTAATGCTGCAAAGTTGACAAGCTACATTGGTACACTTGTTTGTATGCACATTCCAATCACCACTCTTAGATGGATAAGAGATGAGTTGGATGAGGGTAAAGAGAAATTTTGGACAGAGATAAAGGTACCGTATGTGGTTGTTGTTATTTGCTTTATCTTGACAATAATGTGTTTAAATTACTTATACTAACACACTATATGCGTATTTTTTTCGCAAAGGTCTTTTAACATTAAAGATACTCGTAAAAAGTATATACTTGGTTTGACCGCAAAAAGACTCAGAGGGTAGAGAGCTTTTTTAACAAACAAGAATCTTAAGGATGACGAAGGAATTTTGTTGAAGAGGATCTGGAACGTCCAAAGAAGTATGAGAACTTCATTACACCTGAAGAATGAGTTATTTTTGTAGGCCAAAGCAGAGACAAGAATTTCAAGAAAGTGAGTACCATAAATCGCGAGAGAGCGTTAAAATCCACGTATCCATACAAAAAAGGGCGTTTGGGATATGCACTCTTACAGGAAAAAAGTAAGTAAATATAAATGCTAAGATCTTATTAATTCTCTCAATGTGTTATAATTGATGATCTCATTATTTGTGTCAATGTGTAGTTAGACGAGATGAAAAGTGACAAAACATTACTACCAGCACATGTGTTGTGGAAGAAAGCCCGTGTGGGCAAGGATCGAGTTGTTAATGCCGATGTTCAACATATTTATGATGAATGTGTAAGTATAACATTGTGTCTTTAATTAAATCAAATGATTATTAATATATAATTAATTTTTTATAGCCACTAATAATTTTCGATATGTAAATAAATTACAGGAGACCTTATCACAATCGGTATCCACACGTGAGGACTAGGATAACAGGAGCGTACTTAGTCGAGCACTAAATGTTGTTGAGTATCCCGATCGGGTGAAGGGTAAAGGTAATGGTGTGACTTCAACCTCCTTGTATAAGTATCCAAGGAAAACAAATCCCAGGAATTACAAGCACAAGTCCGTGAATTGCAAAAGGATAATGAGAGATATATGGCGGAAAAGTGCAGTTCACTGTTGAAAGAAACTAGTGACAAAGCTAGTATCAACTGTCAAAATAAATTTCCCGAGGTAATTATATATGTTATTCTGAAATAAAAATAGCACATTTATGTTAATTAACATATATACACAATAATAGTAAAATATTTATTATTGGTTTAGGGCATTTTATCTTGTCAGCTATACTTATCGTCACCGACTTATCGCCTAGTTGGCAAGGGAAAAATGCATAACACTTTGGGAGATTTACTTCACCATAGATTGCTCCTGGATGGACACATGAAAGTATCGGTTGATGTTGCATTAGATCTGGATGCGTTCCTACCGGTACCTAACACTATCTTAGAGGCCACATTGTTGCGAGATGCAATAGGATCTTTTGTTGCATGGCCATCGGACCTCATTTTCATAGATAATGAGTTATGTTGAAAACCATTATGAATCTTTAAGTATTCAAATGAAAATTCTAACCTCATTTTTTTACATGGTAATTTTAGATTCTACAAAACCCGCATCTAAGGATAAATGGATTTTGTAGCACAGCGAGTCTGTTGCATCACAAAAGGAGGTACGTTTAAAGTGTTTTAATTATATGATCTGAAAAAACAACTGCATGATTTTATAGTTTAGTTATATGATTTTTAGGTACCTGCTCAAGGGTCACAACAAGTGAGTTAGAAAATTGGTAGCATACCACCGAAGAAAAGGGTTCCTCTCAGAAAATTTGTGCCTCGATTCCGGCAGTGTCTTGAAACACTTGTCACAACATCAAATATAATGAATGGTGGTATTCGTCAAATGGATATGGATGAAAGTATCTTTAGTTTTTCTTGCACCGAAACAATTGGACAAGAGGACATGGAAGATATATTTCATCATAGAGAATTAGGCATCGGTGTTATGCACTCATACATCCGGTAATCCAATCAATATATTATTTAATTAGTTGAACAATTTATTTACACATTTCAATAAAAATAGACTAATGTTTATTATGTTTTTATTTAAGGTTGTTATATGACAAATTGATGCACGGGAATCAATCATCAAACATATTCCATTTCGTGTCTTCCTCCAGTGTCAGCGGAGTGACAGTTGTTAGGGAACTGGAGTTAGTAAGAGAGCAATTAGTCGAGATATTCATGGCCATCGATAATACAAAAAGCTTGTATCTTTGGGCATATAATACTATTCCTACAGGGTTAGATTTTCATTCTAAGTTTATTCTAATATTTGTTTCTCTTGCGTAGAAAATTTCCATATAAACGTTTGTTTTCATATATAGACGTCACTGGTTGTTGGTTGCTATGGATCCCATAAATGAAGTGGTCTATTGTCTAAATTTGGTAGATGGTGATTGGACTAATTATCTGAATATGAAGTTAATGATTGATACGTAAGTGAGATTATTCTAAATATTTGTGTATATTAATATATTTGATTATTCCTGTGATATTATTCTAAATATATGTTTTTATTTTATTAGATCAATACAAGTATTCCAAAGTCAAAGAGAAGCTCGAGTACAACGGTCTAAATCCAATAATATTACATGGATCAAAGTGCAGGTACATTAATTTTAACAAATTTTCTTATAATTAATAGTGATCTACCTGATAAAACAAGACAACTATACATTCTTATTTGTTTTTCTATGTAGTGTGCTCAACAAGAAAACGATGTAGATTGCAAATACTTCGTTTTGAGGTTTATCAAAGAAATCCTTCAAATGAATCGAATAGAGATTCCAATCACGGTATGAATTAATAACTTAGGATTTGTTTTATTATTTATCGGATATTTCATATAATTTATTACTTTTCACTAAATCATGCATATTATGTTTTGTTATGTAGTACCTCGATGAATACAGGTGTGCATATTACACGAAACTTCAGTTGAAAGAAATCAAAGAGGAATTGTGTCAATATTTTATTAAGCAAAGAATCCTATAAGGTATGAATACATTATTGTGTGAAATATTTTACGAATACGTTATTGTGTGAATACATTATTGACCGTGTTATTATGTTCACATCTTGGAGGAATAGGACCGCCCGCTCATCGGATTTTGGTGATTTTGAAATTATTTTATTAATTAGGGTTGATTTAGTTGTTGTTAGGGCTGATGCTGTTATTGTTAGGGATGACTTTGTAAGGCTGATTTTGGTTGTGTTAGAAACATGTGAATTGAATTAAAATTGTGTATACATATTTTGGATTACAATGGTATATAATGTAATGGTATTATAATTCCTTTTTTGTATATAATCTCTTCTTTGTTGAAATAATGAGATTACGATTGTAAATTACAGGTTTATAGGATTACAATTGTAAATTACAGGTTTATGAAATAATGCTGCCAAAAATGCGGGTTTATGAATTATAAAAATTATAGGATTATTAAAAACACCAAAGAAAGCGCTTTTCCATGAAAAGCGCTGCCATAGGCCTATCTTTCAAAGTGCTTTTTAAGAAAAAACGTTGCCTAAAGGTTTACAAAACGCAACGCTTTTGAAAGCGCTGTTTTATGTATACCTTAGGCAGCTCTTTTTCTTAAAAAGCGCTTTCTATAGTAGGCCTAAGGTAGCGCTTTCCTTGAAAAAACGTTGCCTAAAGATGCCTACAAAAAGCATAAAAGGCATTCTAAAGTAGATCTAAGAAATCTCTTTTTTCAAGAAAACGCGCTGCTAAAGGCCTACTTTAGAAAGCGCTTTATAGGAAAAAGCGCTGCCTTAGGCCTACTTTAGACAGAGCTTTTGCCTAAAAAAAAGTGCTACTAAAACCTATAGCAGCGCACCTACGACAACGCTTTTAAGCGCTTTTAAAGCCCAAAAAAGCGCTTTCGTAGGTCTATTATGGCGTAGTGAATAAACTTCATTTTAAACCAAAAATGAAACAAGGGGCGAGGAATCGTATTGCATCATCAAAAATCGAGTTCGTAATTAGTCCTAAACATCTAAAAAAACTTCAAGAAGCTATAACATGAGCATATCGATGCATCGATAACGCATTGTTGACATTAAAACTTCAAACATAACTTGACACGAATGATATGGTGGTGACACAAAAATCCCTTACTTGATTTTAACACTTACGATCCCAAAACAAATATCAACTTAAATTAGAAATCATTCAGATTGAAGTAAACACAAAATAGACATCACATTTTCAACATCTAGATTCATTAACATAAATGATATTTAGCACAAAAGAAAACCAATTGAACTTTTAAAGAAAAGAAAATAGAATAGTTGATGTTGCAAATTGGGCAATTGGAAGCATGTTGTTCGTAGACACAGGACATTGATCCAATCATTATCTCTCACTAAATAACTTAAAGAAAACTCACAATGCCAAACATGATATCAGACCAACAAGAGGAAGCGAAATCTTAATGAAGAAGCAAAGAAGACGACGAAAAGATGAGTATAATATCAGAACCTAGGTAATTCTAACACCAAAATTTCATAGAGGAATCACAAACCAGAACTCAAGATAAATCAAATAACATGATGTCAATATGCACTAAATCAAAATTTACCTACAAATAAAAATAATCGACTTCAATAAGAGTTAAGGCAATGAAATTTCAACATAAACATAACAATTCATGACTAAATAAATAAATCAAAATCGGCGAAATGAATAACCCTTTCTTACTTATCACACTATGGAAATTTAAATTCAGAACAAATCACATTTTCCGAATCATAACACATATTTTTTTAGAAGAATTTAACCACAGCCTTATTTCACCGTATATCAGTTTGGACGAGGAAAAGAGATTGAGAAATAACCGAAAGTGTCGACAATGATGAAGGCGTGTTAATCAGCAGAGAGCTGGGGTTGTGGAAGTAGACTATCACACCAGCAGCAGGAACAATAACCTTCATCTTCGTCATCCGATCTTGCCGGATTGTCAAACTTAGAGCATGATAGTGGTGTTGTTTCCCAAAATTCACCCTCTTCAGTTTTAATACTAATTGGGTTACATTTAACCTTTAGGTGCATTGCATACATGTCATTTGTCCATTAACCATGGGACAGGGTTATACTTCCATGCAGAATCGTCAGAAAGAGTTATTATTCAGTCAAATAGTGTGGCAAGGTCATCAGTATGGCAAGGTCTCGTTTGTGCTGATACGTCTCAAATGGTAGAAAAATTCAAGCGTTTCAGTTGACTTGCAACAGTTTAAATTAGAGGTCGCAGTTCCGCTGGTTTAAACCCATAAATTCGTAACTCTCGACTGGAATACTGTTATGAAGTGGTTCCACAGGATTTGGAATGATCTTGGTATTTTCTACATTTCATATGTTCGTACAAAGAGCCGATTCATCAAGGAAAGCATGCGAATGGTTTAATTTCTTTGAAACGGGTTTGTCTCGATATTATCTCCATTTGTTATTCTCGAGTCGGAGGCGAATTGTGTGAAGAAGGTCACTAGAAAAATTGATCTTACAAGAGCAATAAATTGTTTTTTGTGCTCAACCGTAGCTCCGGAATGCTAAAAAAATTCATAACTTCTTGCTGGAATGTCAGATCTTAGTGGCTCAGGCGCCAAAATTTCGCCTCGATGTCCTCTTCGACTTTCGCTCTTAGGTAGAGAGGTAATTCCTTACGGATAAGGACCATAATTTCATTCTTTGCAGAGGTATTTGAGCTAAACTGCATATCAATTCATCTAACCCGAAATATTCAAAAAATTCATATCTCACTCGATTTTTGTTCATCTCCCGTGTGCGGATTTTGATCAAAAGATTTTCGTTTGAAGCATTTTCTTAAAGTTGCACAATAAAAATTCTTCACTTTTCAAGTTTTTTCAACATCAATGGGAACTTCAAAAAGTCGTATCTCCTTCACTGTTTGTTAGATCGAGGTGAAATTATATCTACACGACATGATTTTTCGTTCCGGACATTTTTCGGGTAGGGCCCGATTTCAAATTTTGCACGAATCACAAGGTATGATATTGTGGACGAAATTCACGTGGATAAAGCCAATTTTGGGTCCAATTCAACTAAGGCCAATTTCTCAAGTATAAATCAATATTGCTCTCATAATTTTAGGAGGAGAAATCATTTGTCAAGTTTTAACACAAACACTTCACTCTTTTATCTCTAATCTCTCAAAGATTGAATTAAACTTTTTCATCAAGATTCTCAAGAACACTCAATAACATCATGAAGAATTTGATCTAGAGTTAAAGTTCTCCCTCTCTCTAGGAACTCACGCCTCTCTCTCTCTCTACCCCCTCTCTCTCTTATTATCTCCTCTTCGATCTTTAATTCGACATCGACGATCTCTTTTCTTCAACCTCCTCTTCATTTTGACGGTAAGATTTCTTGATTTATGCACTTTTGCATAATTGATTCTTGAATAAGCAATTTCCTAGAAATAATAATTAAATCAAGAATCGTTTGAGGAATTGAATTTGGATCATGGATTAGGTAGAGGAATTTTGATTAGATGTGATCGTAATATTGAAATCCAAAATTGGATGAGTAAAAGAACTTGTTAGTTAATTGATTTTCTAAGAAAAATGCTTATTCAATTGGTTAATTGTAGATGATTATCTGGATTGTTGAGTTGAAACTTTGATTTGCATGTGAATAGGATTATAATTAAGTTTTGATTCATATACAAATTCATGTGTAAATATGTGTAGTGTAGGTGTTTGATAAAATGATTGACACGTCGAGCTTTGGTACTAATGTATGTTTTTTCTCCAATTCTTGAATGCACAAATTTTTTTTTCTATGCCAATTGTGCAATCGATGCGAACTTGCCCTCAATTCGACAAAACGCGTTGAAATCTAAAAGAAAACAAATGGTAAATTCACGCATCGATACGCGATCTTTGAGGGGAATTTGTCATTTGATTGCTTGACGATATTGAAATTGTAGTATTAGATATGAGATGTCGAAGGTGATGTCACGACACTAACATCTGTTTTGATGAACAAATAGCAACACATAAATTAAATGTAGAAAACCAAATAACACATATAATTGTTTACCCAGTTCGGTGTTACACACCTATGTCTAGAGGATACCAAGCTAGGGATGAAAGTACACTATTAGAGTATTAATTTGGAGTTAAACTTCTCCATTTTCACCCCTCACTTAAGCAGTACCGAATGACCCTTCTACCTAAGACCTCTTAGATATGAGAAACCCCTCTCACTCCCCTGAGTTGCACATGATGACAATAAGCAATAACAAATACTTGAAGACACACTTCAAAGACACATAATCATCATTACTTCAAAGCTTAATGATGATTAACAATTTACAACTCAACTAACGTCCACCTCAAGTAATAAACAATACTAGAGTGGCTCACAAGTAACAACCAAAAATACTTAAAACCTAAAATTTAAACTCAGTACGTTCAATATTCTTCTGGAATGGCTAGCTTTGCAAGTAGGGTTAGCTTATGGTAGAATTTTTCTATAGTTTGTTACAACTGATATGTTGTTGTTTGAACGCCCAAATCCAGTTTCGATATAGGTTATAAATAACGATTTGTACCCTAATTTTGGTAGATATCCGAATTTAGTAAGGATATAATCATTAGGGCTAGATGTAGTGAACCACCTGTTTTGTGGGATGGTCACCATGCTCCTCGAAACCCTTAGGTAAGTGGCAACATGTATTTTTCTTGGAGTAAGTTGTGAAGATACTCCAAGGTGTGTTCTAAGCTATAAGCGAATTGCTTTAAGCCTTAGGTGTTAGAACGTAGTTTGGTTCTAATCATATCTTAGAGTTTTGATGATAACAAGTGGAATAAATTTTGTATAATAGATATGATACTCTGATGTATATTGTTTTCATTTCAGATGATGTTCTAACTTAAGCATTCAAGAAAATAGAAACATCAAAATTATGCTGAGTAAAACAAGTATTAGAAGTTCTAATGAGAACATAACTTCTTGTCATACACGTAGAAAGCAACTTCTGATAGAAGCATACTAGAGCAACCTCTGATAGAAGCAACAATGAATGCTCTGATTAGAAGATATTTTGAATAAGGCGTACAGAAGATTATGATATATGTGAACGTCATCTTCTAAGACAACGTCTGCTATAGTAATGTTACCCTACTAAGCTAAGACGACTGGAGTACTTGAGTGGCTAACTTTCTATGATCATTGAATAAACAAAAACACGTGAAGCTAAGCAATCTTAAATACGCTTTTCAGTATCCATGGCACACAGGAGTTGCAACAGAAAGATTCTTAGAAGCTCTATATAAAGTGCAACATTTAAAGAAGAAAAACAACAATTTATCCTAGAAAACTTATGCTGGCAAAATCAAATTTATTATTCTGTTAAGATTATTTTTAAGTTCTTAAGCTAAAATATTTTGTGTAAACATCACTTTTGTGATAAAGCTTTTGAGAAGCAATTGTAAACACTTGGTCTAGAAGTTCTTGTGAAATTGTTCCTTGAGAGACCATTTGGGTTAGATTTCTCAAGAGGGCTAGGACTAGTTGAATCTTAGAGGTGTTAGTCACTTGCAGTTGGCTTCTGCATTGTTGTTGGTCACAATAGTTGGTTGTGCATTTGTAATATTTTGGTTATAGTGGATTAAGTCCTCGTTGAGAGAGGCAAACTCACCTTGACGGATGGACTGGAGTAAAATAAAAATTTAAAAAGGAAAAACTTATTCAACCCCCCTTCTAAGTGTTTTCCAAGGCTTCAATTGGCATCAGAGCTCTTGGTTCTGGGTGCAAACACTTAACAGTGTCAGATAAAGATACAGAAGGAAAACACAAATGGCAACAGATCACAACAACAACAACACTAAACCTCCTATGTTTGATGGAGAGGAATTTGATTACTAGATGGATAGATTGGAAACCTTTATTCTAGGCTATGATCCTGGTCTTTGGGATATGGTTTTGGATGGGTACAAACACCTAGTAGATAAGGATGAAAATAAGATAGAAAGAAAAGCAATGGACAAAACACAAAAAGCAGATTTTAAGAATCATCACAAAGCTAGAGATATTCTATTAAATGCCATTTCAAAAATAGATTATGAAAAGATTACCAACATAGACACAACATATGATATTTTTGAATCACTCAAAATGTCACATGAAGGAAATGCTCAAGTAAAGGAAACTAAAGCTCTGGCGCTTATCCAAAAGTATGAAACATTCAAAATGGAGGAGAATGAATCTATTGAGGAAATGTTTTCAAGGTTTCAAACCTTAACTGCTGGCCTGAGAGTGCTAGACAAAGGATATACCCAAGATGATCATGTAAAGAAAATCATCAGAAGCTTACCCAAAAGATGGGCACCCATGGTGACAGCCTTCAAAGTTTCAAAATATCTGAATGCTATATCCCTAAAAGAACTCATAAGCGCACTGAGAAGTCATGAAATAGAGCTTGGTGAATTTGAGCCTCAAAATAAAGGTAAGTCAGTTGCTTTGAAATCTACTAAAAAAATCTGTCTTAATGATTTTCAGGTTGAAGATGGAAGCTCTGATGATTCAGAGTTAGAAGATGAGCTATCTATGCTTTCTTTAAGAATAAATCAAATGTGGATGCACAGGAAAAAGAAGTTTAGAAACCACAGAAGATCTGAAGATAGAGGAGAACCTTCTGGACACTAGAAGTTCAGTAAAAGAAACATCACATGCTATGAATGCAAAGAACCTGGACATTTTAGAAGTGAGTGTCCCAAGCTACAGAGAGAAAAGCCAAAGAAAAGGTTTGAAAAGAAGAAAGGAATTATGGCCACATGGGACGACTCAGAATCTTCTGAAGCTAAAAGTGACTCAGAAGATGAGCATGCCAAACTAGCTTTCATGGCCACAACAAAGGATGACTCAGGCTTTAAATCAGAACCTGATGAGGTATTTTCTGAATTCTCTCGTCCTGAACTGGTAGATAGTCTATCAGAACTTCTAGAAAATAATATTCAACTCTAGATCAAATACAGGAAACTTAAAAGAGTCTTGTATTTGAGATTGAACAACTCAAAGAAGAAAATTCTGAACTTAAAGAAAATAACATTAAACTTAAAAATGATTTTCAAAAGGTTAGTAAAATTCCTAGTTCAGATACTACTTCATGTTCAAAAGATATTCTTAAAGAATATGACTATAGCTTTCAGAAGTTTCTGACAAAAATCATAGATAGAAGCAAGATGGTTTCATAGATCTATGGAGTTAGTAGTAACAATAGAAAGGGAATAGGATATGAACCCCCTAGAGGGAAAGAAACATATCAACCCAAATCTGTTGATAAAATGACTATCACATACAAACCACTTTACAAACAGTTCAGTTATGGTCACACACATGATATAAAATACACTTCTCATTCTGAAAGATTTATGTTAAACCAAGGCTCAAACAAAACCTTAGAAACTATAACCATAAAGGACCCAGAAAGATATGGGTACCTAAAGAAAAAATAATCTATGTTGTAGATGTTATTAACGGTGAAGTTGAAACACCAATCATAGTACTTCGACTTTGGATGCCCACGACATATGACGGGAAGAAGGTTTATGTTCCAAAGCCTGGAACTTAAACCTGGAGGTGAAGTAAAATTTGGAGGTAACCAGAAGGGCAGAATCATTGGTTCTGGAACCATTGGAAACGATAACCTTCCCTCTATCTCTAATGTTCTGTTAGTAGAAGGATTAACGCATAATCGATTGTCCATAAGTCAGTTAAGTGACAATAGTTGTGACATTATCTTTAATCAAAAGTCATGTAGAGTTGTAAGTCAAATGGATGGGTCAATCCCTTTTTTGGAAAGAGAAAGAACAACATTACAAAATTAATCTTTATGATTTAAAATCACAAAATGTAAAATGTCATCTGTCAGTAAATGATGAACAATGGGTCTGGCACAAAAGATTGGGGCATGTTAGCATGAGAAAAAAATTCTCCAATTAACAAACTCAATCTGGTCAGGGGACTTTCTAATTTGAAGTTCAACTCAGAAGTTCTGTGAGAAGCCTGTCAGAAGGGAAAATTTTCAAAACCATCTTTTAAATCTAAAAGTGTTGTTTCTTCCTCTAGGCCATTATAACTTCTACATATTGATCTATTTGGACCAATGAAAACAACATCCATTAGAGGCAAAAAGTATGGATTGGTCATTGTAGATGACTACAGTAGATGGACATGGGTAAAGTTCTTAAAACACAAGGATGAGTCACATTCTGTGTTCTTTGACTTTCTGTAACCAAGTTTTGGAATGAAAAAGAGTTTAGAATCATAAAGGTTAGAAGTGATAATGGTGGTGAATTTGAAAATCAATTTTTTGAAAAATATTCTTAAGAAAATGGAATTTTTCATGATTTCTCTTGTTCTAGAACTCCCAAACAAAATGGAGTTGTAGAACGAAAGAATAGAACTTTACAAGAAATGGCCATAACTATGATCAATGAAACCAATATGGCTAAACACTTATGGGAAGAAGCTGTGAACACAACATGTTATATTCATAATAGAGTTTCTATAAGACTTATTCTTGAAAGACTCCCTATGAATTATGGAAGGACAGAAAACCCAACATTTCTTATTTTCATCCTTTTGGATGCACTTGTTATATTTTAAACACTAAAGAACATCTGAACAAGTTTGATTCTAAAGCACAAAAGTGTATTATGCTTGGATACTCTGAACTCTCAAAAGGCTATAGAGTGTACAACACAAAAACTCTGATTGTTGAAGAATTAATCAAAGTAAGATTTGATGATAAGCTTGGCCAACAAAAGTCAAAGCAGATTGAAAATGTTGCAGGTACAGAATTTTATTTATCAAACTCTAAAGGGACAAAATAGAAGGACAACTCAGAAGTTCCAACAGTTGAAGAAGTTCTGGACAACTTACGAATTTCTAAAGAACCCATAAAGAAGATATCCAAGAATCACATCAGCTCATCCAGAAGATGTCGTCATTGGAAAGAATGTTGACCCTATAAGAACTAGTTCTTCCTTAAGAAACAATGAGGAATCAATATTTGCTCTAGTTTCAATGATTGAACCAAATTCTATTGATGAAGCTCTTCAAGACAATGATTGGATTATTTCCATGCAAGAAGAACTGGATGAATTTACAAGAAATGATGTGTGGGATCTTATTCCAAGGCCTAAAGGATTTAACATTAATGGAACAAAGTGGGTGTTCAGAAATAAGTTATATGAGCAAGGAGAAGTTGTCAAAAACAAGGCACGATTGGTAGCACAAGGGTATAGTCAACAAAAAGGTATTGATTATAATGAAACCTTTGCTCCAGTCGCCAGGTTAAAATTTATTAGATTATTAATTTCTTTTGTTGTTCAACATAATATTACCTTATATCAAATGGATGTTAAGAGTGCATTTTTAAATGGCTATATAGAAGAAGAAGTTTATGTCTGTCAACCTCCTGGTTTTGAGGATTCCATATTTCCAGAACAGGTTTTTAAACTCAAAAAATCTTTATATGGGTTAAAACAAGCTTCCAGAGCTTTGCATGAACAATTGAGCAATTTTCTTTCAGAAAATAATTTCACCAGAGGAAAAGTGCACACAACTCTCTTTAGAAAGACATTTAAAAATGATATTCTTATTTGTCAAATTTATGTATGTGATATTATTTTTGGAACTTCTGATGTCTCTCTTGGAAGAGAATTTGCTAAGTCTATTCAGGCATAGTTTGAGATGAGCATTATGGAGAGTTAAAATTCTTTCTGGGAATTCAAATCAATCAATGTTTAGAAGGTACTTACATGCATTAGACTAAGTATGTTAAAGAAATTTTGAAGAAATTCAAACTGTCAGAAAGTAAGGAAGCAAAGAACCCTATGCATCCCACATGCAATTTGGGAAAAGATGAGGTAAGTAAGAAGGTAGATCAGAAACTCTACAGAGGTATGATTGGATCACTTCTTTATCTAACTGCATCTAGGCCAGATATTCTGTTTAGTGTATGTTTATGTGCAATATTCCAATTAGATCCCAAAGAATCTCACTTAACTGATGTTAAGAGAATTCTAAGGTATCTGAAAGATACTACTAATGTTGGACTGTGTTACAGAAAATCCAAAGAATTTCAATTAGTAGGTTATTGTGATGCTGAATTTGCTGGAGATATAGTAGAAAGGAAGAGCACCTTTGGAAGTTGTCAATTTCTTGGTGAAAATCTCATCTCATGGTACATCAAGAAGCAAGGAACCATAACACTTTCAAGCACTGAAGCATAGTATGTAGCTGTTGCTGGCTGCAGTACTCAGATGCTCTAGATGAAGAGCTAACTAGAAGATTATCATCTGTATGAGTGTAAGATTCCTATCTTCTGTGATAATACTTCTACAATTTTCCTTTCTAAAAATCCAATTTTACATTCTAAGGCAAATCATATTGAAATAAAACATCATTTCATAAGGGACTATATTCAGAAAGGAACTTTGAGTTTAAACTTTGTAGATATAGTCCATCAATGGGCTGATATTTTCACTAAACCTATTTATGAAGATACATTTAAATACATTTTGAAAAATATAAGTATGGAAGTATGCCCTGAATGAAACTTCTGTTTACTTTCAATATAGTCAGAAGTTATGTTTGAACATTCTAATTAACATTTCTCTAGAAGTTAGAGGAGGAGTTCATTTAGAAGCCATACATAGAAGTTATGAAATAGCTTCTAATAATTCATTACATGTATGGTTCAGAAGTTCAACATGTCAAACAGTTGTTACGCTATTAACTTAGAATTAGAACAAGTGTTCAAAACTTCTGATGGGTTACTTACACGCGTGCTCGCTATTAACATCATGTTTCTAGGTAACTGTTACAATCTAATCAAATCTCAAGAAATCCCTCTTTAATTTCAGACGCCATTTATTGCATGTGATGATTAACCTATTTAATTTGGTTTTTAATTTTTTATCCGTTTTTAAAACTTTTCACTTGCATGTGTTTTTCTTATAAGTAGTCCGTTTCAGAAATCCTTCTCTCATTTTCACTCTTCAAACCCTTTTATGCATTTCTTCCTCTTCTTCTCTCTTTTCAAAAACCCTAAACCCAGAAACCTTCAAACCAGAAATCAATCCATGGCATCTAGTTATAACAACCCAGAAACAGTGAACCCAGAAACTCATTCTTCTAACCCTAAAGAAACCAACGTTCCATCTTTTCTTCAACCATCTGAGCACTATGTTGTAACTGAAAGAACTACACTGATTCCAGTTGAGAAATTGGAATTTGTGTGTGAGATGATTATTGATTTAGTGAATATGAAGGAATATGGCTTCAACCTGTTTCCAGCTATTGAATTTCAAGGTTGGATGAATTTCTTTGATCGTATATTCCAAAAACAAATATTTTCTCTATCTACAAATCCCCAACACATATCACATCCTCATTCACTGAACCAACCATTACACCTATCCATACAGAACTTCCTCCACAACCCTCTTCAGAACCTCAACCCACTATCTCCATTGAATAAACAACAACTACCACAGAACTTTCACCAACTCCATCACCTGAACACAACATCACCAATATAGAACTTCCACAAACTCCCACTCAAGAACAACCCACAATCACCACAGAACTTCAAAATCCACACTCCCCAAAAACTACTACACCAACATCTGCTCCCGTTTCCAAACTTTCGTACCCTCAAATACCTGTTTCCCAAGAATTTCTGAGAACCCACGTTAATCTTCACTCCCTGGACAAAAGGACACCTGGTTCAAAACCTGTGCATGCAAATGTTAATGTACTTTTTTAGAAATTTGAAATGGAAATGATGAGTTGGTTAGAACTTATGAAATATGATTGTGCCAACAATCTAAGCCCCTCTACATCAGCAGAGTTATGGAGAACCTTCAGAAAGAGACTCATTGTTGAATCCCTCAAGTTCAAAGACTTGTGCTACTCTAATGTTTATGAGAAATTTACTGAGTGTTTGAATGGTTTAAAGAAGGATGCCTATAACATATCGAATGAGAAGCCACTGTTACAACTGGACAATGCTCCGTGGCAACCAAATGCTGACTACATGGAGATTTCTGATGATGAATCCTCAGAATCAGAAGCTGTTGAACCAAACTCTAGAGCTTTGGTTTTGTATAAACCTTTGAGTTTTCGTCCCAGAGAAACAAGGAAGAAAGTTCTGAACTTAATGGTTAATCTTGATACACTCTACTCTAGTGCCTTCTGCCCCAGATCTACTGGTTCTACATCAAGGGCTGTTTCCACAGACGGTGCTTATTCTACTTCTGTTGTTCTGGAAACTCTAAAGGAGTTGAAGAAAGAAAATGAAGCTGCCAGAGCACGTCTGGATCAACAACATAAAACAAATAAGGAAATCAAGATGTGGATGTAGAAACAAGAAGAATCTTCTGCTCTCCTTAGTTTCTCGTTCAACCTAACCCTTCTATTTTTCAAACAACCATCTACGCATCATTTTGTTTAATTTTTTTAAAGTGTTTTGTTGTTATTTGCTCTTTTGTTAAACTTCTATAATAGTACTTAAATTAATGTTACAAGTGTTTTGGTTTACTTTACAAAGTTTTCTACAGTAACGTTACCCTACTAAGCTAAGACGGCTGAAGTACTTGAGTGGCTCAACTTTCTATGATCATTGAATAAACAAAAACACGTGAAGCTAAGCAATATTAAATACGTTTTCCAGTATCCAAGACACGTAAGAGTTGCAACGGAAAAATTATTAGAATCTCTATATAATGTGCAACATTTAAATAAGAAAAAGAATAAGTCATCATAGAGAACTTATGCTGGAAAAATCAAATTCATTATTCTGTTAAGATTATTTTTAAGTTCTCAAGCTAAAATATTTTGTGTAAACATCACTTTTGTGATAAAGCTTTTGAGAAGCAATTGTAAACACTTGATCTAGAAGTTCTTGTGAAATTGTTCCTTGAGAGACCAGTTGGGTCAGATTTTTCAGGAGGACTAGGACTTGTTGAGTCTTAGAGGTGTTAGTCACCTTGATGGGTGGACTGGAGTAGTTTGAGTTTCAAATGAACCAGAATAAAAATCCTTGTCTGTTTAGTTTTGTTGTTTAGTAAAATAAAAATTTAAAAGGGAAAAACTTATTCAACCCCCCTCCTTCTAAGTGTTTTATAAGCCTTCGTTAGTTAGTTTATGATATAAGTGAGTCTTCTATCTTTTGTTATTGTTATAGTTATTATCTCTATGTGTGATTGAGGGGGAGTAAGAAGGGTTCTCACATCTAAGAGGTTATTAGGTAGAAATTGCATTGGGTAGTGATTAAGTGAGGAGTTGTAAATGTGGAAGTTTAGCTCTAAATTAATATTATTAATAGTGGATTTCATTCTAGGCTTGGAAGCCTCCAGATGTAGGTGTGTTTCATTGAACAGGGTAAACAATTTGCTTGTGTCATTTATGTTTCCTGCACTAATTTATGTTGTCTGTTTGTTAATTTCGGATCATATGTCTCGACAGCTTTATGTGACATCTGAGTCTGTTAAACCATATTTTCAATTGGTATCATAGAAAGCATCCTGTCTGTTTCTGGATGAGATCCATGAGGGATACTTTATGGTTATGTGCAAGGTAGAAGGTTTGTACTGAGGAGTTGTTTGAACAAGGCTGGTTCATATTATGTTTCTATGGTCCCTTGAAGTGGAGGATGTACCACTTGAAACAGGATAAGGTGTGATTTTATGTGAAGATATAGGAGCTGGTAGTTAGGAACAAGCTCTTGTGTTTGTGCTTTATTGGTTTTATTTATCTTCAAACCATGAATGGACTATTATCATCTATTATGTGAAGTTTAATTATTAAGATTACCAAGCCATAGCTGAAGGATGCTAATGAGTTCTCTGAATTGTTTTCTGTTGCATTTATATCTGAACAAAAATTCCTAATGCTTCCTTAAAGTGAGTCATTGGCAACAAATATCCGTCTATGTGTAGAGGTTGTGTTGTTTTTCAAAATTTAACCAAAGCACTTGATATGAATGTGAAAAGGTCATTATGGTATGGATGAATATTATTGAAGAGCTAGCAACTTGTGTTCCACTGCATGGTATCTATTATAAAACTGGTTGACGTAAAGTTTATGTCTATATGTTGTGATCTGCTCAGCGTACGTATTTTACTTCGAATAGACTTGTGTGTGAAAGTGGTGTTATAATCAAGGAATGTATTATGTATTTAGCAAGCCATTATGACTTTAAAATCCAAGTCAACCCTATGTGTTCTAGATGAAGAGGCTCGATATCTTATTACATATTGAGACATGATGTCAGCAAATATGTAGATCCATAATACATGACAGATGCTCTGGGCGCTAAAAAAATGTGTAATGGTCACATATGTTTGGAACCTACTCTTGGCTTGGAAGAGGAGGCATCTATAGAATTATGTGGGCCACTTGTTGAAGCTAGTAGGCATGAGCTTAATTGTAGTGTTTAATGGTAATATATATATCTGTGGAAATTTGCCTACTTCAGGTGTATTCCCTAGTACTCCCTGCAAGATTTGTGATGTACTTCATTAAGGAGTGCAACCCTATATAGTTTAGGGTGTTGTCAAAATTAATGTTGAAACATCATTTCAGTTCCTTAACTCTTCATCAAAGGAAGACTATGTTAATTTTTCCAGGTTGAAGTGTAGAGTCACTGATTGAATCTGGTATAATATATGATTTGGATATCTAGTGTTGCTCAACCAATCGTGAGAAAGTGGACTTAACTTCTATATATCCACTTAAGAGGAAATTGTGAAGAAAGCGTTATGATGATACATATATGCATGTAACTAACTGCAAATACTCTGTCGGGAGATGAGTAGTTGAAAGACATGTTCATGCATAACTATGTGCTGAATCTCATCATTGAAAGTGTGTTAATCTTCAAAAGTGCATAATGTGTGATAACCTCACCTGTTATGAAGACATGGACCTTTGGTGAAGATTTGTATACGAATGATGACAAATATCTTGACGGAAGCTGGATATTATTTTGGATTAGTGTGTGCAAATCTCCACTTTGAACTCCATGCTTTACCTAATATGGAGAAGATGATGTTGTATATGATGGTGTAACATCATACATGTTGAAGATACTAAATACTGCTAGAATAAAACTGAAGTTCAAGACGAAGTATCTTTGGTAGTATGGAGTACAAATTCAAATCTTAATGATGGTGACATGTGGATGAAAGAGAGTATCAGAAAAAGTATTTCATCAATCTGCTTGTTGTCAATATGGTTTCCTCTACTACAAGTGATAGAATGTGGATCTTGTATACCAAGAAGAACTTGAAGTTTCGCTTGTACTTATGACTTGTGCATATATGAATGTGATCACTAGAACGATAGTTTATCCTTGATAGCGGGAGTCAAGTGAATGTCTATAAATCAGTGCTGAGGTAGAACATTTATGATGGATCTTGGATGTGATTTAGGGCGTGGAAGAGTGGGATACACGAAAAGGCTTTCTGTTCTTATCTACACCTATGTCAAACTAGCAAGAAGAAGCTAGTTTGTAATATTATACTCCAAAAGACAGTATAAGTTAAAATGCTTTCCACCCTTTGCACGGAAAGGATTTTAAACAAATCCCACACAGTTAACACACAAAACCTCCCTAAACGGGTCTTTAAATAAACCAGAGGGGTTTATGAGCATGCTCCAACTACGGAAGCCCCATAATACACCTCTATTCCTACTTCTCATGGAAAGGAAATGGGTAAAGTTCCTGCTTCTCATTATCTCTAGAAAGCAGTAAATGCATGAAGATAAACCAGAATCAGTGTAATAGAAAACGAATATCAATCCGTAGCAAGCAAACAAAGCGTAGTAACTCTGAAAAACTTCAAGTAAACTGCCATAAAAAATAAAGCTAATCAGAAATGCATTGAGGCATCAATAACCAAGATCGGGGTGTGCGTCAAACACGTTCGAATATCTATCATACGCGTGCACAAAATACAATTCATACATAATGCACATATCCGCATTTCACAGGGTACCTGCATGAAATACAATTCAAACAGAATGCCAAAAAAGAGATGTGTTGCCGGATATACAAATCCGCACTACAAACAACACCTATGTGAAATATAATTCACACAAAGATGTGGAATGAGAAGATATGGAACATACAAATCCACCTCACTAATTGAGTCCCTGCAAGAAATACAATTTAGGCAGAAAACCAGAATGAATATAATGTCAGATATATTAATCCGGATCACAATAAACACCTGCAAGAAATATAATTTATACAAATATGTGTATCAAAGTGGTATGGAACATATAAGTCCATACTACAATCAGAACCACCTGCAAGAAATACAATTCGAGCATAAAATAGTTCACAATGTAACATCAGATATACCAATCCCTATTAGATGACAAATACCTGAATAAAATACAATTCATATTAATACATGTATCAAAGTGGTATGGAACATATAAGTCCATGCTACAATTAGAACCACCTGCAAGAAATACAATTCGAGCAGAAAATAGTTCACAGTGTAACATTGGATATACAAACCCGTGTTACATGACAGATACATGCATGAAATACAATTCATACAGATACATGCGTCACAGTAATATGGAACATACAAGTCCATATTACAATAAAGGTACCTGCAAGAAATACAATTCAAACAAGATACTAGATAACCACACAATACGGAATGTACAAATCCATATCTCAATCGACAAAGCTCAAGGTATACGATAAACAAGTGTAAAAACAAGCCTAAGCGTCAATAGACCAACAATTAGGAAGCATGATAAGCCTAACCTCTGATAAATGGCAGCAAGTGTGCATTATAAAGCTTACCTAAACATCTCCCTAAGATGGCGGAAGAATTGTAAACTAATCATGCGAGGGAAACCCTGAAGAACTATACAAGTATGAAACTAGCTCCTAAGCGTTATACCGCTAAAGATTAACTTTAATACTATGTTAAGACACAAGGACAATGGTCATATCTAGATACAATTAAGTTGGGGAAGTGTCCTAAAGCTTCTAAGAAACACATGGTATCGAACTCCATCAATTAGTCAATTCAAACGACAAAGGAGAAACATGCTTTTAAACAACACAAACTAATCAAAACATGGAAATTGAGTAAGTATTGAATTAAGCTAGGTATAGAACTCTACAAGTCAGTAGCTAACACCAAATGATTGATCTCAAACAAAAATTACAAGGAAAATCATGGTTAAATTTTATGCATAAAACAAAGTCAAAATGATCTATCGTCGCTCTAAGGGTTAGTTGTCATAATACCCAAATCATATAACTCGATTATGGACTCTAAATTAAGGTAAGAGCTACCTAAACATGTTAACATACTAACCAAGAAATTAGTTGAGGGTTAGTACAAGTATCAAGCATCGTATGCAAAAATAAATTTGAAGTATTATAGGAAGTCATTTCTACACATATTATCATAAATCAATTAAAAACTAATGAAAATTACATATCAAAATATCAAAATATCCTAAGGCATTAAAATTTCAGAAATTTATTTTATACATTTTTTAACAAGTCGAAATAATCGAAATCGAATGCGAAATTGAACATGTATTGAAGCTTGTTTGCAAGGAAACGGGGAGGGGGGATCCAAACATGAATTACCAGATTACATGATCCAACGTTAGGCCAGAGTGGGAGGTCGACATAGGAACTCTCTAGAACACTTAATCCCATCTTCCAAACATATCTTCAAATTTTCATTGATTAATATTGCCCTTCAAAATTAATCTACTAATGCTCACTTTTCAAAATTAAATCATGACCAATATCTCCCTGCCACCCTCACGTGTTATGGCCAAACACTGATATATGCTATAGAGAATGAACCCTAACGGCGGATTCGTCTTCTCTGACGAAAGGACCGTCTCTCACATCGACGATACCAACAGGAGCTCGTCGGAGACGTGAACAAGGCACCCTCTCACATCATGAAGCTGGACTTGATTTTATCCAACACTCAACCAAACATAAAGAAATCCGCACTTGACCTCAAGCTCTTAAAATGAAAAATTCATGAATCATGACATATTGTGCCTAATGTCACGACCTAACATATCTGTAGATCTTCAGATGTAAGCTACCTGCATGATGCCAACAAGAATAATCCCCAACGCGACACGTAAAGAGTTGTAACGAATTGGAACGAACACTTCCATTGAGTTCTTGCTCTTGAAGAAAAGACGAAAAGAACTTCTAAAAATCCTTCAGCGTACTCCAAGACCCATGAGCGTCATCTACAACTACTTCTAATCTCCATGAATCTCCAACTTCTGCTTGCAATTTTCGCAAACGACCGTGATGACGAACCTTATGGTGGCCAGGATTTATTCCGGCTATGGTGGGATGCAAGAATTACCATGACGATGAAGGGAAAAGAGACCTTTCAGCTGTGGTAATAGAGAAGAATGAGGTTGGTGAATGATGAAAAGGAGAGCAAGAGAGTTTGATACGTTTCTGTTACCGATAACTGATTTTATTTGTTTGTTATAATTACATGGTGAAGGAAGTGAGAGAAACTTATGGAGATGGATAAAGATGAGAGAGGAGGTAGTGATGTGAGCTCAGGGGTGAGATTGTTGCGGTTTTTGATGGAGGAGAAAGAGTTTGTTAGAGAGAGTGGGCGAATGTTATGGTGGAAGAAGAAAGATGGTTAGATAATGGAGAGGATGACGTGATGATGGTTGTAAGAGTTTTTTTTGATGATTCTAGAGGAATGAATGAAAAGGATGAGCGATGAAAGTTTGTTACGTTTCTCTTACCTATAACAGCTAACGGAGGGAGTGAAAGAAGGTTGTCGATGTTGCCGTTATGGTGAGCCACTCTACTATTATGAAGAGCGTTCTTGTTGCGGTGAAAATCCAGTCCGCATTTTTGATAGAATGAAGGTTGTTACGGATGATCGTTAAGCACCGGCGTGTCGAGATTTGTTCACAAAATCCTATCGAGAGACCCTTTATTCCATCATGCACGCCTCCATTCTATGGTTTGGTCAATTAAGGAAACAATCCATTGACTTGCGCTACACTCCTTGCATCCATTGGCCACTAGAACTTTTGCCCAAGCGGATCACTAGCCATATCCATGTAATCCCTTTCTCGATTCGATAATTCAAAATATAAGCCTCTTCCGAGTAACATCACAACATCAAAGTTGAAGACAGAACGGAGAGGAATGACTTTTGGGTTGACCGTTTTTTGAAATAATGCTCGCAGCAGGCTTAAAAATGTCTCTGAAGTTTAGAGAAAGTCATTGGTAAAATGTCGGCAATGTTGGCAAGAATTTACCGAATGTTTTCTCTTGACTTTAAGGACTTATACCTCTCGATCTGAATCTTAAATGAATTCGATTTCTTTAGCAAACTTCTAGATTGCCATGAAGTGAACAATTTTGCAGTTGAGCATTTTTCGATACGGAGCCAAGAACTGTGTGAAAATCGTACCCGAAGTCATCATCTTGACCATATTTCCAAACATTCAGAAATTTTCTTAGTGTTGAACATAGCGAACATGACGAATTTCTATTTTCCGAGCTACGTAACTTTTGATCCGTAGCTCGAATGACTTCGATTTCTTCGGCAAAGTTGTCCACTACAGTGAGATGAACAACTTTCCCCTTAAACGCTTTCTGAAACGGAGCCACGAAATATATGAAAATCGATCTCGAAGTCGTCAGTCTGACCATATAGAAAATACTTAAAAATTTCACTAAAAAATTTCACTAAGTATCAAAATGTGTAATTGTGAAAACCAAACTTTGAAGCTTCATAACTCGATATCGTAGCATTTTCGGAGAAATCTTCACGTGGACAAATTTGAAGTACGAAATACGCTCTTTCCAACGATCCCAAATTCGCGAACTTTCGATCAAAAACAAAGGAGATAAAGAGTTGAGAACAAGGCTTCGTGAACGCAGAGTTCTTAAAACTTAGAAAAAAATTTTAAGTTTAAGATTACCTAAAATTCAAGAAATCTCATTTTTGACCGATTCTTCCGACTTTTCTCAACAAATGATCATATTTTCCCAAATCTCGAATTTCAACAATAATTTTGACCAAAAGTCCATATGGTCAAACTTTGACTTTTTGTTGACTTTTTATTGTGCACATTGAAATTTCTTTTCATCCGACTGTTCTTAATTTTATGATGAACTGTATGGATCGATAAGCCGCATACAAAATACTTCGAGATTCACAAAAGGTCGTAGAATCATACCAGGATCAAATATTCGACCACAACCTGCTCTCGGTCAAAAATCTCAATCAATACCCACATGATAGGTAATCAGAGCTTCAAAACTCCTATTCTCGAGAGATAGTCAGAAACTTTCACACACGCACACACCTTGTTAATTGAGGTGATAATATTCAACATTTAGGAGTCAAACCTTTTCTTCAGAATTATGCGCACCCGCGGTTATAAATCTCGAACCCATGGTTAATGAATGAATGATATGCATGTAATGCACCTATAGATTAAGTGTCAACCAATTATTTATCAAAAAAAGGATGAGGGCAGATTTTGGGTACAACACTCCTGTATAACTTTGAGATGATGGATGTCATTGTCTGTACCAATAGAGGAGATTCCCTATACTAGATTTCTAGAACAGACTACTTACTTAGGCATGCCACAAGAAAATATGCAGACTTTTCAAAGAAATTTGTGTCCCTTGATTCTTCAAGACAATACCCATCCAAGATAATATATCACAACAACAAGTCTGATATTAAGGGCAATCAAAACTCAGGACCATTAAATATTGTGGCTGGATCACAATTCGTTTCTCGAAACAGAATCTGTTCTATGGTCACGAACAAGATTCCATAATTCTGGTTCCTTTGATCAGAAGGATCTTCCAGAAACTAGCTCACTCATATGTGAAGCAACTCGCTTTTTTTCAAAAATCATCTTTTAAATGAATTTTCGAAACAACACAGTGAAATCGCCACCTAATTTTATTTGTTCTAAAAAAGAACGGGGAAATATAGATAAAACCCACGAAAGAAATGGATAAGACGGTTTACGAAATTAAGAGATATAGGTTCGGGAGTTGGTTATGCAAGGGGAAGGTATTAGCACCCCTTACATCCATCGTACTCGATGATACCCATTTAGTTCAAAGTGTGGTTGTGTGTTAGAGTGAAAATTTTACGATCTTCTAAGTTTAAAAATAGAAAGAAAGAGAGGAGAAATGTTTTTATTATTTTTGAGTTTGGCACGGTTTCAGAACCGTGTGCCTACGTATTCCCTCGTGCAATGGGAAAGTCAAAACTTCGTAGTTCCTCTAGAAAATGATTGTTTGTTGATTGATTTTAAATGAAAAGACAGGTCGTCATTTTTAAAGGAGAAGACTCGTCTAACGTCCACAAGGTGTGATAAAGAATAAAGGACTACGCACCAACATGAGGGAGGGTTTGAGAACACCTCTAGTACTCAAGTGGAGAAGTTGAAAACCTTGGGAATAGAGGAAAGAACATCTCAATTGTAAATGAATCATGTCTAATCTTAAAAATGGTTTAAAAGTAAAAGGTGCTTGGAGCGCACAAAAGAAGTTTGAATGGGTTGGAGTTGATTTTAAATTGTGGATGACAAGTACCAAAACGTTGGGATATCCTCTAACGATTCAATACTCGAGATTGGTGATTGAGGTCAACCGATCATCTCTCATCCAAAATCTTTATTATGAAAAGAGTGAGGTGAAACAAAGTTCACTTTTATTAAATGTATGGAATAAAGTATTTAAGTCATTGGGTTACCCTCTAATGGCCCAAATACTTTACATTTTAATTAAATCGTCGGGCTATCCTCTAACGGTTCAATTAAATACCATAGCACTATGTTTTTTGTAGAAATTCATTTTTGAAAATAACTCGACGTTGGATCGAGGTTTGAGAAGAAGACTCGACTTTGGGTCGAAGTTTATTGAAAGTGTTTTAAATGCTTGGTGAATGGAGAAAGAATAGGATCGAGATAATTCTAAATCACAAGTAAAATCGACAAAGCCCATACAAGGTGGCCAACCTAAGTATAAAATAATTAAATTACATGTGTACTAGCAAAGTGGGCTAGTCTACTAAGACGACCAATTGGGACAATTGATCGAAATAGGCTCACTGTAAGAAGGCCCAGGATCAAGCGTACATGTGTGCATGTGTGGTCACCGCGACGCTTCTTAGCTTTGTCGACTTACAGGTTTAAAATGATTCACAGGTATTAGTTTAAAAAAAAGATTTTTTAGTTTTGTGTAAGTGACAGTTAAATTAAAATAAAATAAATGTGCATTAGATAATTATTACAAGAATTGTTCTTGGGAAAGGGATACATGAATTATAAATGGGGATTAAACGGTAAAATAAAATAGAAAGCGGTAAAATTATTTACAACGCAACAAGGGGATTGGGATACATTTTTCCGAATGGGGATGAATTGGAATTAAAGAGAAAGCGGTAAATTTAAAAATATACAAACAAAAATTAAATACGGTGAAACTTAAATATCGATTATTGCATTTTATTTTATTAATTAGAATAGATTATATGAACTAAATCTAAGAAATCGGTATACGAAGAATATTACGGTAATGTAATTCAAACTTATTTACGAATGAATAAATAAAGTATAATAATAAAAGTAATATGTATATAGTGTATGTAATACTAAATATAAGAAATAAAAATGATATATATAAGTATATTTACAGTATAAAATATAAATAAAATAAAAATGCAAGTATATTGTATGTACATTATTAAATATTAAATAAAAATACTAATATGAATATTAAAATGCTAATGATAAAAGTGTAGGTATGCTAAAAGAAATTGTATGTTCCGATCAATCCTCGGATGTCTACACAAATAGAAAATATATTAGTAGCATGAGTGGGATAAAATAAAATGAAATTGTAATAATTCGGAAAATGGTTAGTAAACAAAATCCACAATTAAAATCACTATACATGCATAAACAAGTGATAACAAGAATCGAAATGTCAAAAGAATCAACATGAGTAATAAGATGATGAGCAAGTAAGGGTTCATGAAAGTTTATAGCTTCAAAACCAAACTTCAAACAAGTCTTTATTCATTAGAAATCAAAATTAAAGTATATACTCAAATTGCGAATCATGACATACTAAAAACATGTAAAACAAAATTGAATTGAACCATAATCGATTAAATTTAAAACCGGCAGCAACACGCATATGCAATAAAGCTTGAATTCGGATTCAAAATTAATTGATTTAAGCAAATTCGGGCAGCCACAATTCAATCGGTTATTTAAGAAAGGCATGCTGTCCCATGAGCTTCTCGGTTAAATTCACACGCAAGAAAATGCGGTATCATTGTCAAACCATCATCGAAGCTAAATTTGAATGTCAACCGACTACAAACTTCAATCAAAAAAACTAAAATGATAATAACACAAAATATGGTGTTCTAACATGTTTCTCGGTTAGATTTTCACGCGAGTAACGCGGTATAATCATTAAACCGTCATCGAAACAAAACAAATAAATGCCAAATGGTTTCTCGGTTAGTTTCTACGCGAGTAACGCGGAAACAACATCACCTTCATCGAAACCATGCAACTTTCAAATCATTGAAATTTAAGCGTGCCTAAACATGGTGTTGACACCAACACAAACAAAACAGCACCGACATATAGTATAAAATCAATTCAAACTCGATAAAATAGAACTTCGATGCCACAATCCCAATGCAATTTCGAACCGAAAATTCATACCAAATATTAATACACACTAAACTTGTTTTAACATTTTTCCAAAGATTTTCTCAGAGTAACTATTAAGAACAAAACAAGCTTGGTAATGTCAACAACCTTATTCCTCTTAAACTCCTCTTAAACTGACACAAACACAACAATTAACAGCAGTTTCCAATTTACCCACAACAGCACAGGAATTGACACATACTAGCAGAACCAAGTTCTTCCAGAAACTACACAGAGTCATACAAGCCTCAAAACGAAAACCAGATTTCACAGTATGCTTCAAAACACATTATCACAGTATATCCAAGTTTTTTTTTACGGATGACAGCATAACAATTAACTACAAAATATATAAAACGAGCGAAATCGAGATTACCCTGAGGCTGAGAAATGCAATTTACAGAAGCTGGAATTGGTGAAACCGATGCTGTTGTTAATGTTGATTCCGCTGAAAGAAGAGAGGAACAGTGAAACAGTATGAGCTATGAAGGAGAAACAGAGGGTTTCGTTGAGGATGGGGTCGCTGGCAAAGGGGTGACACTGAGATGACAGCGGCAATGGATGGAGATTACAAGGTGCGATGATGAGAAGCGGCGACAGTGAAAGGTTGGGGTTACGGTGGTGAGAAGCTGTTTTGGAACGGCGGAATGAAGGAAGTGAAGGGTTCCGGCAGAGAGCATAAGAGATGGGAACAGTTGAGGAACAGAGGAGTATTGGACAGAAGGAGACGGAACGGTGTTATGAGCGGTGAAGCTGGGATGTGTTTGGAAGGAAGTGTAAGGAGGTGGAAGATGATGATACGGTTGGATGTATGGAGTGGTGGATATGATGAAGCGAAGGTGACAGTGGAGAAATGGGAATACGGCGGGTATCAGGGAGGAAAGAGAACAGGGAGTAAATGAGGTTACTGTGAGGGGTTTGGCCGGAGATGGTGGGTGTGAATGAGAGGCGCCGGAGAAAGGAAGAGGGAAGGGTGATGGTAACGGAAAGGCTGAAGACGGTGATAATGGAGTTAATAGAGGAAATTATACTTTGTTTTTTTTTGTTTCTTTTGAGTGTTCCGTTTTTTGTTTCCAATTGGCCTCTCAATGTGTTGTTTCAATCCCCGCCTCCCTTTGTAACAGTAACACATAGATATATATACACAATAACTAGGTTTAGACAATATTTTAAAAATACCAAAAATGCCCCTAATGGTTAAATGGGCCACAAAATTAGATTGGGTAAAAATTAACAAGCCCAATAGTATTTTTGTTTGATTTTTTTTGAGATAAAAATTTACACTTAAAATTGTTAAAAATGGTAAAAGTTCGGACAATAACTTATCCGAAAAAAATAACTGAGTACATTAAAATAAATTACGGGTCTTGTAAATTAAAGAAAAATTATTGAAATGGTTAAAATTGAAATAAAATGATAATAAAGAATACCCGATTTTAAAACGCTTACGGTTAAAACGAGACTCAAAAATATCGAAAAATTAGGAGAGCACATTTTCATGATCTACGCGACACGAGATTCATAAAGCGGAGTAAAAGATAAAATTTGAAATATTTTTCCCGCTAATTTTACACACGTGTAAATCGCTTTTAACAAATTGTTAAAAAATATCGATATTATCGACATATAAATAATTTGAGACAATGCAATAAATGCAGAGAGAAGTAAAGATAAATGAAATAAAATAACGGTATTTTACAATTATAAATGATGTAATATCGATTTAAACCGACTTTTGGTCAATTTAAATACGACGTAATGATGTGAATGCAATGAGTGAATGACGCTTTTTTATAAACCAAATGTGAGTAGAAATCGGGTAAAATTTGGGTGCAATAGCCCTATTTAAATATCTTCAACCGATGATATGAAGATGATCAAGCTTCATATTATCGCAGGGAGATAGTTAAATATCAAAACCCAAAATTTTGCCCCGAGATGCATCATGCCGTGAATAAAATATAATGAGAAAGCGTTGAATGCAATATTTTTGACACATTTTTTGAATGATGCATGATATGAGACAAACATTTCGGAAATACGGATAGACTCGAAATTAGAAATTTGTGGTAGATTAACTGATACAACACGGAAGACAAAACATCCAATAATGGCTTTGAATAAAGTGTGAAAGACATAACACCCAATAATGGCTTTAGATGAAAATGGTTGACATCTAATAATGACTTTAGATGGAGGGACTCGACATCTAATAATGGCTTTAGATGGAGAAAGATCACAATATCCAATAATGGCTTTGGATAAAGTGAGAAGGACATAACACCGATAATGGCTTTGGGTGAAAAGAGACTGACATCTAATAATGACTTTAGATGGAGGGATTCAACATCTAATAATGGCTTTAGATGGAGAAAGATCACAATATCCAATAATGGCTTTGAATAAAGTGAGAAAGACATAACACCCAATAATGGCTTTGGATGAAAAAAGACTCAACATCTAATAATGGCTTTAGATGGAGAAAGATCACAATATCCAATAATGGCTTTGAATAAAGTGAGAAAAGCATAACACCCAATAATGGCTTTGGATGAAAAAGACTCGACATCTAATAATGGCTTTAGATGGAGGGATTCGACATCTAATAATGGCTTTAGAGGAAGAAAGATCACAATATCCAATAATGGCTTTGAATAAAGTGAGAAAGGCATGACACCCAATAATGGCTTTGGATGAAATAAAAGACTCGACATCTAATAATGGCTTTAGATGGAGAAAGATCACAATATCCAATAATGGCTTTGGATGAAAAAAGGCTCGACATCTAATAATGGCTTTAGATGAAGGAAGATCACAATATCCAATAATGGCTTTGAATAAAGTGAGAAAGATGTAACACCCAATAATGGCTTTGGATGAAAAAAGGCTCGACATCTAATAATGGCTTTAGATTGAGGGACCCGACATCTAATAATGGCTTTAGATGAAGGGACTCGACATCTAATAATGGATTTAGATGGAGAAAGATCACAATATCCAATAATGGCTTTGAATAAAGTGAGAAAAACATAACACCCAATAATGGCTTTGGATGAAAAAGGCTCGACATCTAATAATAGCTTTAGATGAAGGGTGAAACAAGGCATCCGAATGGCAAAAATCCGTGAATGGGCATCGAGTAAAATAGATGACATCCGTGAATGGCACGAGTAAAATAGATGACATCCGTGAATGGCGTAAAGGCCATAAGTTGGATTGAGTAAGATATTGATAATGCAAAAGGTAAAACACTAAAATGCATGCATATATGAATGATCTATGGTATGATGCGAATTTACTCGTAATGACTTTATGGAGATCGATCCCAACACGGAGAACACCGCCAACTCGCAGAGAGAATGTCTTGAGAAGCACTTGTGCACATTGTATTGAAATGATGATCCTTGAGGAAGGATCAAGCGACCATTTGCCGATGAAAGATAATCGATCATGGCTTCAGCTTTGAAAATAACTGAAGGAGAGGAGTGCCCCGGTATAAGTCTTGAAAAAGATCTTCTGATTAAAATAATTCTGATAATGACTTGCACTGAGCAACAAATCTTGAACTGATTCACAACAGGATCTGAAAGTTACTTGCCCCTGATTAGGATCACTGACCAAGTTTCCTAACAGTTTGGACTTCCTAGATGATGAGGAAAACTTGTTTACAAGCAAAAATTGTTTATTCAAACATGGCAAATTTAATGCAAAATTCATGCAAAAGTTTTGAAATAAAAATTATTTTTTGAAATGATGTAATTGCTGTATAGAAAATGGATCACTGGTTAAAACACATCGGTTTAAAAATTTAAAAGTGAAAGAGAAAACAACGGTATGGATATACCAAGACAATTGATTTGCAAAAAAGTCTTAGGAGTCATATTACGCAACCTTGCTGTAGTATGCTTTCAAAAGAAACCTGGCTTCAATTAGGTCTTTTGAGGGTTGTAACATGGTCTGGTTCACGGTTTAAGAAATAAAGGATAAAGGCTCAAAATTTATTTGTACCCAACCCAATCTTCGTGATGTTCTTCAGCCCTACGCTCGGTTAACTCGGATTGTGTATTTAGTTTCCAAGAGATTTTGGATTGTACACTGATAGTGATGATGGCTCAGAAGTTGATAGATATTCTTGAGATTGCAGTCACTTCCTTTTTGCAACATTTTGCTGTTTGAGGACTTTGGCCAACTCTTTTTTTGAATTTTGTCATCCCTAACTTTTGCTTAAACCGTTCCATTTAAGATTACGGTAAGCGGGATGCCCCAATTTTTTTGCCTAAGTTGCCTTTTTAATTTTAACTTAGCGGCTTTTTTTTTTCTTTTGATATATTTTTTAAAAGATGGATCGCTTGACTTTCATGATTACGGGGAACCATCATCATCACTTTTACTTGTATGACATCTTCGACACTTCTTGATGTGTGTGAAGGAAACTGGATTGAATATAACCTTTGTTGAAAGGCGTCTTGAATAAATGCACATCCGAATTAACTGAGAAATACCCCCCCTGTTAAAGATTGGGGTTTTTTTATAGAAAGAGACTCCAACTTAGGCTCGACGGGCAAAGGCTTAACTTCCTTATTTCTCCTGTTTGGGAATTAAAACAATGACAAAGAAAGTTTTATTCGAAAGCATACCAACAACAATTATGGGTATCTTGTTTTTATCATCCTCCCTCCAATCTTTGCAAAAAAACAAAAGTTTGGTAAAGGAATTAAATAGGAAAAATATATATTTGGAAAGAAAGCAATAAATAAAAATTATTTGAATCAAAACAGTGGAATGCTCATTTCATTAAAATTAACTTGAAATTACAAACAAAATTTGAAAGCAACAATTTAACAAAACAAACGAAAATGCAAACAAAAGAAACATGGCCTAGTGACTAATCGCCATAAGGATGAGTCATTCCAAACATTGGCTTTAGGAGGTGACATGGGATATTCTGACCCATTCTTCAGCCACTTTTTCCTGGCAATGGATTATTGATAACATTTGGTGGAGGATCTCCAAAATTTATCTCCTTGCTTCTGACTAGCTCTTGAACCCTAGCCTTCAAAGCAAAGATTCCCGTGACCAGCACTCACAAACTCACAATGAAGATCCCCGAACTGACCGAGAGGATCTGAGGAGTCGAGGTCTAGTTGTGATTAGACCTAATTCAACCAAATGAGGATACAATTCAGTGTTATTGGGATAGGGTCAAATTGACCCTACTTTGTATTGGTTCGATTTTGTCCAACAACGGCGAGGAACTGGATTGGTTGAACCTTGCAGGAGTGATGGCATCTACTTGCGGTTGGTCATAGTATTGAGGCCTACGACGAGGTCTTCCCCTTTCAATCGAGACAACATTAGTTTCACCATCTTTCTTCTTATGGAAGTTTCCAAAAGATTTCTTGGCACCACTAGACGATTCACCAGCAACAGACACTTTTCCTCTCTTGATTCCCTCTTCTAGCCTTTGGCCAATAGTCACCAAGTCCGTGAAGCGGGAGGACACACTACCAATCATTTTCTCCCAATAGAAAGGGGACAAGGTATCCATAAACAAACCAGTGAGCTCCTTCTCGATAAGGGTGGTTCAACTTGTGAGGCCAACTCTCTCCACCGCTGAGCGATTCCTTAAAAGATTCCTTATCATTCTGAGACATGTTTTGCAATTGACGGCGATCAGGAGCCATGTCAAGATTGTAGTGGTATTGTTTCATGAAAGCATTAATCAGATCCTGGAAGCATTGAATAAGGTCTTTCTCAAGTCCCATGTACCATTTCAATGAAGCTCCACTCAGCTATCTTGGAAACAATGGATAAGAAGCTTGTCATTCCTCAGATAAGGACATTTTCCAAGTACATCAAGAAATGACTTTTTGGACAAGTGTGCCCCTTGTATTTCTCGAAATCATGAGTTTTGAACTTATGAGGCATAACCAGATCAGAAACCAGGCACATGTTTTCTGCAAATACCAAAGACATCGTTGCCTTCCATAGCTCTCATCCTTCTTTCTAGAGTCCGATATTGCTCATGGACTTCTTCAAGTTCATCGAAATCTTCTTGACTCACACTCGGGAGCGCACTACGGTAATCAAGGAGAGGATTCTCATAAGCCTTGCAGAGGGTTGATGCACAAAAGGTCGATGAGGATGTATATCGGTTGAGGCTCGAAAACTGGAGCTCGGAAAACGGTCGGGAAGACTCGCCAACCATTGGAGTAGTTGCAGGGTGGAACGTAATTTCGGGTAACCCAAATTCGCCAAGTAGTAGGCATCCGAGAAGATCGAGGATCAACAACACTAAGACTTCGTAAATTATAGTCCTTTGAGGTTGCTCACCGCGATCGAACTTGCATCATTTCAAAGTTTAGTCATGCCCGACTTCAACTCACCGATTTCCATTTGGACTTCGCATTGTGTTGTTCTTGGTATTCCATTCTTCTCTTGACGCTGGCTCTAGTTCCGTGCTTGTCGAGGAATCACCGACAACAAGTCAACAACGGAGATGGAGACAAACAAAATGAGTCTTTTGACAACTTGGATGTATGCATGAAATATGCGATGATGCATTGAAATGTAATGTCATTAATGGAAGATGTGATGAAATGAAATGTCACATATACAAATGGAATGCAACATAATAACAGTAACAGGTTCACATGGATGTGAAACAGGGATGGTACAGGTAATCAAACAACTTAATTAGGTGGGATCCTATGATAGGATGACTTTAAGTTTTCTACCCAAATTCCCATGGATGGTTTTAAAGTTCTTCGCTAAGTGTTTCTCGGAGTCTCAGATCCCCTTTTAACAAATACTATCATCACGCGAGAGGCCTACGTGGTAACGATATTTGGAAAAGTATACCCCAAGAAACGACTCTTAACGGGATACTCAAAATCTGAAATTTGAGCGTTTGGTCTCGGTTAGGACAACATGAACAAACTTAGAGTTATAGGTCATTTGTCCAAAGATTGATGTCCTGTGCTATCGGGCCAACAACCTCCTTAAAACAACCAACTCTAAGCGGAGTCTTCGCCGGCCAACAAGACAATGGAGTCGTGGACCTAGGCTACGCAACCCTCTATTCCTAAAAGGTGACCTAGAAGCACGGTAGTCGGCTTATCTATGCATCAATAATCCCATCAAGAATTCTCACACAATAGATATGATAATAAATAAAGCATAGAAAAATAAATAATCAAACATAAACATAATATAAAGTACAAAGATGAAAGTAAAATAAAATGATAAACACACAACCACACAAAGAACTAAACTAGGGTTAACTCGCTTGAGGAAACGATCCCCAGTGAAGTCGCCAACTGAAGCAACTCGCTTTTTTTCAAAAATCATCTTTTAAATGAATTTTCGAAACAACACAGTGAAATCGCCACCTAATTTTATTTGTTCTAAAAAAGAACGGGGAAATATAGATAAAACCCACGAAAGAAATGGATAAGACGGTTTACGAAATTAAGAGATATAGGTCCGGGAGTTGGTTATGCAAGGGGAAGGTATTAGCACCCCTTACATCCATCGTACTCGATGATACCCATTTAGTTCAAAGTGTGGTTGTGTGTTAGAGTGAAAATTTTACGATCTTCTAAGTTTAAAAATAGAAAGAAAGAGAGGAGAAATGTTTTTATTATTTTTGAGTTTGGCAAGGTTTCAGAACCGTGTGCCTACGTATTCCCTCGTGCAATGGGAAAGTCAAAACTCCGTAGTTCCTCTAGAAAATGATTGTTTGTTGATTGATTTTAAATGAAAAGACAGGTCGTCATTTTTAAAGGAGAAGACTCGTCTAACGTCCATAAGGTGTGATAAAGAATAAAGGACTACGCACCAACATGAGGGAGGGTTTGAGAACACCTCTAGTACTCAAGTGGAGAAGTTGAAAACCTTGGGAATAGAGGAAAGAACATCTCAATTGTAAATGAATCATGTCTAATCTTAAAAATGGTTTAAAGGTAAAAGGTGCTTGGAGCGCACAAAAGAAGTTTGAATGGGTTGGAGTTGATTTTAAATTGTGGATGACAAGTACCAAAACGTTGGGATATCCTCTAACGATTCAATACTCGAGATTGGTGATTGAGGTCAACCGATCATCTCTCATCCAAAATCTTTATTATGAAAAGAGTGAGGTGAAACAAAGTTCACTTTTATTAAATGTATGGAATAAAGTATTTAAGTCATTGGGTTACCCTCTAATGGCCCAAATACTTTACATTTTAATTAAATCGTCGGGCCATCCTCTAACGGTTCAATTAAATACCATAGCACTATGTTTTTTGTAGAAATTCATTTTTGAAAATAACTCGACGTTGGATCGAGGTTTGAGAAGAAGACTCGACTTTGGGTCGAAGTTTATTGAAAGTGTTTTAAATGCTTGGTGAATGGAGAAAGAATAGGATCGAGATAATTGTAAATCACAAGTAAAATCGACAAAGCCCATACAAGGTGGCCAACCTAAGTATAAAATAATTAAATTACATGTGTACTAGCAAAGTGGGCTAGTCTACTAAGACGACCAATTGGGACAATTGATCGAAATAGGCTCACTGTAAGAAGGCCCAGGATCAAGCGTACATGTGTGCATGTGTGGTCACCGCGACGCTTCTTAGCTTTGTCGACTTACAGGTTTAAAATGATTCACAGGTATTAGTTTAAAAAAAAGATTTTTTAGTTTTGTGTAAGTGACAGTTAAATTAAAATAAAATAAATGTGCATTAGATAATTATTACAAGAATTGTTCTTGGGAAAGGGATACATGAATTATAAATGGGGATTAAACGGTAAAATAAAATAGAAAGCGGTAAAATTATTTACAACGCAACAAGGGGATTGGGATACATTTTTCTGAATGGGGATGAATTGGAATTAAAGAGAAAGCGGTAAATTTAAAAATATACAAACAAAGAAATTAAATACGGTGAAACTTAAATATCGATTATTGCATTTTATTTTATTAATTAGAATAGATTATATGAACTAAATCTAAGAAATCGGTATACGAAGAATGTTACGGTAATGTAATTCAAACTTATTTACGAATGAATAAATAAAGTATAATAATAAAAGTAATATGTATATAGTGTATGTAATACTAAATATAAGAAATAAAAATGATATATATAAGTATATTTACAGTATAAAATATAAATAAAATAAAAATGCAAGTATATTGTATGTACATTATTAAATATTAAATAAAAATACTAATATGAATATTAAAATGCTAATGATAAAAGTGTAGGTATGCTAAAAGAAATTGTATGTTCCGATCAATCCTCGGATGTCTACACAAATAGAAAATATATTAGTAGCATGAGTGGGATAAAATAAAATGAAATTGTAATAATTCGGAAAATGGTTAGTAAACAAAATCCACAATTAAAATCACTATACATGCATAAACAAGTGATAACAAGAATTGAAATGTCAAAAGAATCAACATGAGTAATAAGATGATGAGCAAGTAAGGGTTCATGAAAGTTTATAGCTTCAAAACCAAACTTCAAACAAGTCTTTATTCATTAGAAATCAAAATTAAAGTATATACTCAAATTGCGAATCATGACATACTAAAAACATGTAAAACAAAATTGGAATTGAACCATAATCGATTAAATTTAAAAACCGGGCAGCAACACGCATATGCAATAAAGCTTGAATTCGGATTCAACATTAATTGATTTAAGCAAATTCGGGCAGCCACAATTCAATCGGTTATTTAAGAAAGGCATGCTGTCCCATGAGCTTCTCGGTTAAATTCACACGCAAGAAAATGCGGTATCATTGTCAAACCATCATCGAAGCTAAATTTGAATGTCAACCGACTACAAACTTCAATCAAAAAAACTAAAATGATAATAACACAAAATATGGTGTTCTAACATGTTTCTCGGTTAGATTTTCACGCGAGTAACGCGGTATAATCATTAAACCGTCATCGAAACAAAACAAATAAATGCCAAATGGTTTCTCGGTTAGTTTCTACGCGAGTAACGCGGAAACAACATCACCTTCATCGAAACCATGCAACTTTCAAATCATAAACTTCAATCAAAATGAGAGAAATGCAATATCTTAATGGTTTCTAGGCTAAATCGTACGCGGATAAACGCGACATCAATAACAAGCCATCATCGAAACTAATATGGAATCCTCTTATCAAATCCAAACGAAATTAAAAAGAAATGAGAATAACATAATACACGGTGCCACAATGGTTTCTCGGTTCGAATTACACGCGAGTAATGCGGCTAATCATAAAAACCTTCATTGAAACCGAACATGGATACCTTTGCCGCAAACTCATTGAAATTTAAGCGTGCCTAAACATGGTGTTGACACCAACACAAACAAAACAACACCGACATATAGTATAAAATCAATTCAAACTCGATAAAATAGAACTTCGATGCCACAATCCCAATGCAATTTCGAACCGAAAATTCAAACCAAATATTAATACACACTAAACTTGTTTTAACATTTTTCCAAAGATTTTCTCAGAGTAACTATTAAGAACAAAACAAGCTTGGTAATGTCAACAACCTTATTCCTCTTAAAAACCGACACAAACACAACAATTAATGCTTTCAATTTACCCACAACAAAGACAGAATTGACACATACTAGCGTAACCAAGTTCTTCCAAACTACACAGTCAAGCCTCAAACGAAATTTCACAGTATGCTTCAAAACACATTATCACAGTATATCCAAGTTTTTTTTACGGATGACAGCATAACAATTAACTACAAAATATATAAAACAATCGAGAGAATGCAATCATTAATGTTGATTCGGTGAAGAAGAAATGATGAAACAAGATGAGCTATGAAGGAGAAACAGAGGGTTTCGTTGAGGATGGGGTCGCTGGCAAAGGGGTGACACTGAGATGACAGCGGCAATGGATGGAGATTACAAGGTGCGATGATGAGAAGCGGCGACAGTGAAAGGTTGGGGTTACGGTGGTGAGAAGCTGTTTTGGAACGGCGGAATGAAGGAAGTGAAGGGTTCCGGCAGAGAGCATAAGAGATGGGAACAGTTGAGGAACAGAGGAGTATTGGACAGAAGGAGACGGAACGGTGTTATGAGCGGTGAAGCTGGGATGTGTTTGGAAGGAAGTGTAAGGAGGTGGAAGATGATGATACGGTTGGATGTATGGAGTGGTGGATATGATGAAGCGAAGGTGACAGTGGAGAAATGGGAATACGGCGGGTATCAGGGAGGAAAGAGAACAGGGAGTAAATGAGGTTACTGTGAGGGGTTTGGCCGGAGATGGTGGGTGTGAATGAGAGGCGCCGGAGAAAGGAAGAGGGAAGGGTGATGGTAACGGAAAGGCTGAAGACGGTGATAATGGAGTTAATAGAGGAAATTATACTTTGTTTTTTTTTGTTTCTTTTGAGTGTTCCGTTTTTTGTTTCCAATTGGCCTCTCAATGTATTGTTTCAATCCCCGCCTCCCTTTGTAACAGTAACACATAGATATATATACACAATAACTAGGTTTAGACAATATTTTAAAAATACCAAAAATGCCCCTCATGGTTAAATGGGCCACAAAATTAGATTGGGTAAAAATTAACAAGCCCAATAGTATTTTTGTTTGATTTTTTTTGAGATAAAAATTTACACTTAAAATTGATAAAAATGGTAAAAGTTCGGACAATAAATTATCCGAAAAAAATAACTGAGTACATTAAAATAAATTACGGGTCTTGTAAATTAAAGAAAAATTATTGAAATGGTTAAAATTGAAATAAAATGATAATAAAGAATACCCGATTTTAAAACGTTTACGGTTAAAAACGAGACTCAAAAATGTATCGAAAAATTAGGGAGAGCACATTTTCATGATCTACGCGACACGTAGATTCATAAAGCAGTGAGTAAAAGATAAAAATTTGAAATATTTTTCCCGCTAATTTTTACACAGTGTCGAATCGCTTTTAACAGTCTGTTTGTAAAACCGAAATATCGATATTATCGACATATAAATAATTTGAGACAATGCAATAAACAGACAGAGAAGTAAAGATAAATGAAATAAAATAACGGGTATTTTACAATTATAAAACGATGCAAATATCGATTTAAACTGACTTTTGGTCAATTTAAATACGACGTAATGATGTGAATGCAATGAGTGAATGACTGTTTTTTTTTATAAACCAAATGTGAGTAGAAAAAATATCAGGGTAAAATTTGGGGTGCAACAGTTGCCCCTATTTAAATATCTTCAACCAGATGATATGAAGATGATCAAGCTTCATATTATCGCAGTGGGAGATAGTTAAATATCAAAAACCCAAAATTTTGCCCTGAGATGCAATGGGCATGCTGTGAATAAAATATAATGAGAAAGCGTTGAATGCAATATTTTTTGACACATTTTTTTTGAATGATGCATGATATGAGACAAACATTTCGGAAATACGGATAGACTCGAAATTAGAAATTTGTGGTAGATTAACTGATACAACACGGAAGACAAAACATCCAATAATGGCTTTGAATAAAGTGTGAAAGACATAACACCCAATAATGGCTTTAGATGAAAAATGGTTGACATCTAATAATGACTTTAGATGGAGGGACTCGACATCTAATAATGGCTTTAGATGGAGAAAGATCACAATATCCAATAATGGCTTTGGATAAAGTGAGAAGGACATAACACCCGATAATGGCTTTGGGTGAAAAAGAGACTCGACATCTAATAATGACTTTAGATGGAGGGATTCAACATCTAATAATGGCTTTAGATGGAGAAAGATCACAATATCCAATAATGGCTTTGAATAAAGTGAGAAAGACATAACACCCAATAATGGCTTTGGATGAAAAAAGACTCAACATCTAATAATGGCTTTAGATGGAGAAAGATCACAATATCCAATAATGGCTTTGAATAAAGTGAGAAAAGCATAACACCCAATAATGGCTTTGGATGAAAAAGACTCGACATCTAATAATGGCTTTAGATGGAGGGATTCGACATCTAATAATGGCTTTAGAGGAAGAAAGATCACAATATCCAATAATGGCTTTGAATAAAGTGAGAAAGGCATGACACCCAATAATGGCTTTGGATGAAATAAAAGACTCGACATCTAATAATGGCTTTAGATGGAGAAAGATCACAATATCCAATAATGGCTTTGGATGAAAAAAGGCTCGACATCTAATAATGGCTTTAGATGAAGGAAGATCACAATATCCAATAATGGCTTTGAATAAAGTGAGAAAGATGTAACACCCAATAATGGCTTTGGATGAATAAAGGCTCGACATCTAATAATGGCTTTAGATTGAGGGACCCGACATCTAATAATGGCTTTAGATGAAGGGACTCGACATCTAATAATGGATTTAGATGGAGAAAGATCACAATATCCAATAATGGCTTTGAATAAAGTGAGAAAAACATAACACCCAATAATGCCTTTGGATGAAAAAGGCTCGACATCTAATAATAGCTTTAGATGAAGGGTGAAACAAGGCATCCGTGAATGGCAATGAAAAAATAGCAGACATCCGTAAAATGGCCCGTAAAATAGATGAGAATAAAATAAACATCCGTGAATGGCATGGTGGTAGGTACCAAGTAAGTTGGATTTTGACTGCAAGGTAAGATATTGACTGTAACAAGACCTCGGGAAATGCAAATGAGGATAAAACACTCTTGCTATGCATGAAATATGAATGATCTATGCATGTAGTATGTAATGCAGACGTTTATGACGGAGATTGACTCTTTGTGGAGGTAAAGTGGAACTCGATTCCTCAACACGGAGAACACCGCCAACTCGCTTGAGAGAGAATGTCTTGAGAAGCACTTGTGCTCACTTATAATTGTATTGAAATGATGATCCTTGAGGAAATGATTGGGGTTGCCCCGATTAGCTGAAGATAAATCGATCATGGCTTCACTCTTGAAAATAATCAAGGAGAGGAGTGCCGTATAAGTCTTGAAAAGATCTTCGATTAAAATAATTGATAATGACTTGCACTGAGCAACAAATCTTGAACTGATTCACAACAGGATCGAAAGTTACTTGCCCCTGATTAGGATCACTGCCCAAGTTTCCTAATAGTTTGGACTTCCTAGATGATGAGGAAAACTTGTTTACAAGCAAAAATTGTTTATTCAAACATGGCAAATTTAATGCAAAATTCATGCAAAAGTTTTGAAATAAAATTATTTTTGAAATGATGTAATTGTGATATGGAGGTTAAAACACATCGGTTTAAAAATTTAAAAGTGAAAGAGAAAACAACGGTATGGATATACCAAGACAATTGATTTGCAAAAAAGTCTTAGGAGTCATATTACGCAACCTTGCTGTAGTATGCTTTCAAAAGAAACCTGGCTTCAATTAGGTCTTTTGAGGGTTGTAACATGGTCTGGTTCACGGTTTAAGAAATAAAGGATAAAGGCTCAAAATTTATTTGTACCCAACCCAATCTTCGTGATGTTCTTCAGCCCTACGCTCGGTTAACTCGGATTGTGTATTTAGTTTCCAAGAGATTTTGGATTGTACACTGATAGTGATGATGGCTCAAGTTGATAGATATTCTTGAGACTTCCTTCATTTTGCAGGACTTTAACTCTTTTTTGAATTTTGTCATCCCTAACTTTTGCTTAAACCGCTCCATTTAAGATTATGGAATGCCCCAATTTTTGCCTAAGTTGCCTTTTTAATTTTAACTTAGCGGCTTTTTTTTTTTATATTTTTTTTAAAAGACAAGGATCGCTTTCATGATTACGGGGAACCATCATCATCACTTTTACTTGTATGACATCTTCGACACTTCTTGATGTGTGTGAAGGAAACTGGATTGAATATAACCTTTGTTGAAAGGCGTCTTGAATAAATGCACATCCGAATTAATCGAAATACCACCCTGTGTTAAAGATTGCGGGTTTTTTCGTATAGAAAGAGACTCCAACTTCTAGGCTCGACGGGGTTGACAAAGGCTTAACTTCCTTATTTCTCCGGTGTTTGGGAATTAAAACAATGCCTGTATATCATCAGCAAAGTTTTATTCGAAAGCATACCAACAACAATTATGGGTATCTTGTTTTATCATCCTCCTCCAATCTTTGCAAAACAAAAGTTTGGTAAAGGAATTAAATAGGAAAAATATATATTTGGAAAGAAAGCAATAAATAAAAATTATTTGAATCAAAACAGTGGAATGCTCATTTCATTAAAATTAACTTGAAATTACAAACAAAATTTGAAAGCAACAATTTAACAAAAACAAACGAAAATGCAAAAAAAGAAACATGGCCTAGTGACTAATCGCCACAAGGAGAGTCATCTCAAACATTGGCTTTAGGAGGTGACATGGGATATTCTGACCCATTCTTCAGCCACTTTTTCCTAGCAATGGATTATTGATAACATTTGGTGGAGGATCTCCAAAATTTATCTCCTTGTTTCTGACTAGCTCTTGAACCCTAGCCTTCAACAGCTTCCAAATCGTGACCAGCCCGATGAAACTCACAATGAAGATCACCCGAATCCGACCGAGAGGATCTGGAGGAGTCAGAGGTCTAGTTGTGATTAGACCTAATTCAACCAAATGAGGATACAATTCAGTGTAAGTTATTGGGATAGGGTCAAATTGACCCCTACTTCTTGTATTACGGTTCTGATTTTGTCCAACAGCTTGGCGTTGAGGAATCTGGATTGGTTGAACCTTGACTGCAGGAGTGATGGCATCTACTTGGGGTTGGTCATAGTATTGAGGCCTCGACGAGGTCTTCCCTTTCAATCGAGACAACATTAGTTTCACCATCTTTCTTCTTATGGAAGTTTCCAAAATTTCTTGGCACCACTAGACGATTCACCAAAGAACACACCCTCTCTTGATTCCCTCTTCTAGCCTTTGGCCAATAGTCACCAAGTCCAGCGGAGGACACACTACCAATCATTTTCTCCCAATAGAAAGGGACAAGGTATCCATAAACAAACCAGTGAGCTCCTTCTCGATAAGGGTGGTTCAACTTGTGAGGCCAACTCTCCACCGTTAGCGTATTCCTTAAAAGATTCCTTATCATTCGAGACATGTTTTGCAATTGCGATCAGAGCCATGTCAAGATTGTAGTGGTATTGTTTCATGAAAGCATTAATCGATCCCGAAGCATTGAATAAGGTCTTTCTCAAGTCCCATATACCATTTCAATGAAGCTCCACTCAGGCTATCTTGAAACAATGGATAAGAAGCTTGTCATTCCTCGTATAAGCGCACATTTTCCTAAAGTACATCAAGAATGACTTTTTGGACAAGTGTGCCTTGTATTTCTCAAATCGGAGTTTGAACTTATGAGGCATAACCGATCGAAACCGGGCACATGTTTTCTGCAATACCAAAGACATCGTTGCCTTCCATAGCTCTCATCCTTCTTTCTAGAGTCCGATATTGCTCATGGACTTCTTCAAGTTCATCGAAATCTTCTTGACTCACACTTCGGGGAGCGTCACTACGGTAATCAAAGAGAGGATTCTCATAAGCAGCTTGTGCAGTAGGTTGATGCACAAAAGGTCGATGAGGAGCAGTATGTATAATCGGTTGAGGCTCAGTGAAAACGGAGCTCGGAAAACGGTCGGAAGACTCGCCAACCATTGGAGTAGTTGCAGTAGGTGGAACGTAATTTCGGGGTAACCCAAATTCTGGCCAAGTAGTAGCTGGCATCTGAGAAGATTGAGGATCAACAACAGCAGCTGAGACTTCAGAAATTATAGTCCTTTGAGGTTGCTCACCTCTGGCGATCAGAACTTGCATCATTTCAGTAAGTTTAGTCATGCCTGACTTCAACTCACCGATTTCCATTTGGACTTCTGCATTGTGTTGTTCTTGGTATTCCATTCTTCTCTTGACGTTGGCTCTAGTTCCGTGCTTGTGCTGAGGAATCAGCTTGACAACAAGTCAACAACTGGAGATGGAGACAAACGAAATGAGTCTTTTGACAACTTGGATGTATGCATGAAATATGCAGATGATGCATTGAAATGTAATGTCATTAATGCGGAAGATGTGATGAAATGAAATGTCACATATACAAATGGAATGCAACATAATAACAGTAACAGGTTCACATGGATGTGAAACAGGGATGGTACAGGTAATCAAACAACTTAATTAGGTGGGATCCTATGATAGGATGACTTTAAGTTTTCTACCCAAATTCCCCATGGGATGGTTTTAAAGTTCTCTGCTAAGTGTTTCTCGGAGTCTCAGATCCCCTTTTAACAAATACTATCATCACGCGAGAGGCCTACGTGGTAACGATATTTGGAAAAGTATACCCCAAGAAACGACTCTTAACGGGATACTCAAAATCTGAAATTTGAGCGTTTGGTCTCGGTTAGGACAACATGAACAAACTTAGAGTTATAGGTCATTTGTCCAAAGATTGATGTCCTGTGCTATCGCGGGGCCAACAACCTCCTTAAAACAACCAACTCTAAGCCGGAGTCTTCGCTTTTCGGGCCAACAAGACAATGGAGTCAGGTGGACCTAGGCTACGCAACCCCTCTATTCCTAAAAAGGTGACCTAGAAGCCTGGGTAGTCGGCTTATCTATGCATCAATAATCCCATCAAGAATTCTCACACAATAGATATGATAATAAATAAAGCATAGAAAAAATAAATAACTGAAACATAAACATAATATAAAGTACAAAGATGAAAGTAAAATAAAATGATAAACACACAACCACACAAAGAACTAAACTAGGGTTAACTCGCTTGAGGAAACGATCCCCAGTGAAGTCGCCAACTGAAGCAACTCGCTTTTTTTCAAAAATCATCTTTTAAATGAATTTTCGAAACAACACAGTGAAATCGCCACCTAATTTTATTTGTTCTAAAAAAGAACGGGGAAATATAGATAAAACCCACGAAAGAAATGGATAAGACGGTTTACGAAATTAAGAGATATAGGTTCGGGAGTTGGTTATGCAAGGGGAAGGTATTAGCACCCCTTACATCCATCGTACTCGATGATACCCATTTAGTTCAAAGTGTGGTTGTGTGTTAGAGTGAAAATTTTACGATCTTCTAAGTTTAAAAATAGAAAGAAAGAGAGGAGAAATGTTTTTATTATTTTTGAGTTTGGCACGGTTTCAGAACCGTGTGCCTACGTATTCCCTCGTGCAATGGGAAAGTCAAAACTTCGTAGTTCCTCTAGAAAATGATTGTTTGTTGATTGATTTTAAATGAAAAGACAGGTCGTCATTTTTAAAGGAGAAGACTCGTCTAACGTCCACAAGGTGTGATAAAGAATAAAGGACTACGCACCAACATGAGGGAGGGTTTGAGAACACCTCTAGTACTCAAGTGGAGAAGTTGAAAACCTTGGGAATAGAGGAAAGAACATCTCAATTGTAAATGAATCATGTCTAATCTTAAAAATGGTTTAAAGGTAAAAGGTGCTTGGAGCGCACAAAAGAAGTTTGAATGGGTTGGAGTTGATTTTAAATTGTGGATGACAAGTACCAAAACGTTGGGATATCCTCTAACGATTCAATACTCGAGATTGGTGATTGAGGTCAACCGATCATCTCTCATCCAAAATCTTTATTATGAAAAGAGTGAGGTGAAACAAAGTTCACTTTTATTAAATGTATGGAATAAAGTATTTAAGTCATTGGGTTACCCTCTAATGGCCCAAATACTTTACATTTTAATTAAATCGTCGGGCTATCCTCTAACGGTTCAATTAAATACCATAGCACTATGTTTTTTGTAGAAATTCATTTTTGAAAATAACTCGACGTTGGATCGAGGTTTGAGAAGAAGACTCGACTTTGGGTCGAATTTTATTGAAAGTGTTTTAAATGCTTGGTGAATGGAGAAAGAATAGGATCGAGATAATTCTAAATCACAAGTAAAATCGACAAAGCCCATACAAGGTGGCCAACCTAAGTATAAAATAATTAAATTACATGTGTACTAGCAAAGTGGGCTAGTCTACTAAGACGACCAATTGGGACAATTGATCGAAATAGGCTCACTGTAAGAAGGCCCAGGATCAAGCGTACATGTGTGCATGTGTGGTCACCGCGACGCTTCTTAGCTTTGTCGACTTACAGGTTTAAAATGATTCACAGGTATTAGTTTAAAAAAAAGATTTTTTAGTTTTGTGTAAGTGACAGTTAAATTAAAATAAAATAAATGTGCATTAGATAATTATTACAAGAATTGTTCTTGGGAAAGGGATACATGAATTATAAATGGGGATTAAACGGTAAAATAAAATAGAAAGCGGTAAAATTATTTACAACGCAACAAGGGGATTGGGATACATTTTTCTGAATGGGGATGAATTGGAATTAAAGAGAAAGCGGTAAATTTAAAAATATACAAACAGAAATTAAATACGGTGAAACTTAAATATCGATTATTGCATTTTATTTTATTAATTAGAATAGATTATATGAACTAAATCTAAGAAATCGGTATACGAAGAATGTTACGGTAATGTAATTCAAACTTATTTACGAATGAATAAATAAAGTATAATAATAAAAGTAATATGTATATAGTGTATGTAATACTAAATATAAGAAATAAAAATGATATATATAAGTATATTTACAGTATAAAATATAAATAAAATAAAAATGCAAGTATATTGTATGTACATTATTAAATATTAAATAAAAATACTAATATGAATATTAAAATGCTAATGATAAAAGTGTAGGTATGCTAAAAGAAATTGTATGTTCCGATCAATCCTCGGATGTCTACACAAATAGAAAATATATTAGTAGCATGAGTGGGATAAAATAAAATGAAATTGTAATAATTCGGAAAATGGTTAGTAAACAAAATCCACAATTAAAATCACTATACATGCATAAACAAGTGATAACAAGAATTGAAATGTCAAAAGAATCAACATGAGTAATAAGATGATGAGCAAGTAAGGGTTCATGAAAGTTTATAGCTTCAAAACCAAACTTCAAACAAGTCTTTATTCATTAGAAATCAAAATTAAAGTATATACTCAAATTGCGAATCATGACATACTAAAAACATGTAAAACAAAATTGGAATTGAACCATAATCGATTAAATTTAAAAACCGGGCAGCAACACGCATATGCAATAAAGCTTGAATTCGGATTCAAAATTAATTGATTTAAGCAAATTCGGGCAGCCACAATTCAATCGGTTATTTAAGAAAGGCATGCTGTCCCATGAGCTTCTCGGTTAAATTCACACGCAAGAAAATGCGGTATCATTGTCAAACCATCATCGAAGCTAAATTTGAATGTCAACCGACTACAAACTTCAATCAAAAAAACTAAAATGATAATAACACAAAATATGGTGTTCTAACATGTTTCTCGGTTAGATTTTCACGCGAGTAACGCGGTATAATCATTAAACCGTCATCGAAACAAAACAAATAAATGCCAAATGGTTTCTCGGTTAGTTTCTACGCGAGTAACGCGGAAACAACATCACCTTCATCGAAACCATGCAACTTTCAAATCATAAACTTCAATCAAAATGAGAGAAATGCAATATCTTAATGGTTTCTAGGCTAAATCGTACGCGGATAAACGCGACATCAATAACAAGCCATCATCGAAACTAATATGGAATCCTCTTATCAAATCCAAACGAAATTAAAAAGAAATGAGAATAACATAATACACGGTGCCACAATGGTTTCTCGGTTCGAATTACACGCGAGTAACGCGGCTAATCATAAAAACCTTCATTCAAACCGAACATGGATACCTTTGCCGCAAACTCATTGAAATTTAAGTGTGCCTAAACATGGTGTTGACACCAACACAAACAAAACAGCACCGACATATAGTATAAAATCAATTCAAACTCGATAAAATAGAACTTCGATGCCACAATCCCAATGCAATTTCGAACCGAAAATTCAAACCAAATATTAATACACACTAAACTTGTTTTAACATTTTTCCAAAGATTTTCTCAGAGTAACTATTAAGAACAAAACAAGCTTGGTAATGTCAACAACCTTATTCCTCTTAAACTCCTCTTAAACTGACACAAACACAACAATTAACAGCAGTTTCCAATTTACCCACAACAGCACAGGAATTGACACATACTAGCAGAACCAAGTTCTTCCAGAAACTACACAGAGTCATACAAGCCTCAAAATATTTCAAACACACACATTATCACAAGTTTTTTACGGATGACAGATAACTACAAAGAGCGATCGACCCACGAAGGGGTGAAACCGATCTTGTTAATGTTGATTAAAGAAGAGAGGAACAATGAAGCTATGAAGGAGAAAGATTTCGTTGAGGATGGGGTCACCAAAACAACATGCAAATGGAGATTACAAGGTGCGATGAGAAGCGGCGGGTTAAAATTTACGGTGGTAAGGAAATGAAGAAGTGAAGGGCAAGAGCATAAGAGAAGCAGTTGAGAGCAGAGAGATGGAAGGAGGCGAAGTGTTATGAGCGGTGAAGCTGGGATGTGTTTGGAAGGAAGTGTAAGGAGGTGGAAGATGATGATACGGTTGGATGTATGGAGTGGTGGATATGATGAAGGAAAGGTAACAGTGGAGAAATGGGAATACGGTGGTAGAGGAGGAAAGAGAACAGGGTAAATGAGGTTCTTGTGAGGGTTTGGCCGAGATGGTGGGTGTGAATGAGAGGCGCGGAGAAAGGAAGAGGAAGGGTGATGGTAACGGAAAGGGTGAAGACGGTGATAATGGAGTTAATAGAGGAAATTATACTTTGTTTTTTTTTGTTTCTTTTGAGTGTTCCGTTTTTTGTTTCCAATTGGCCTCTCAATGTATTGTTTCAATCCCCGCCTCCCTTTGTAACAGTAACACATAGATATATATACACAATAACTAGGTTTAGACAATATTTTAAAAATACCAAAAAGGCCCCTCATGGTTAAATGGGCCACAAAATTAGATTGGGTAAAAATTAACAAGCCCAATAGTATTTTTGTTTGATTTTTTTTGAGATAAAAATTTACACTTAAAATTGTTAAAAATGGTAAAAGTTCGGACAATAAATTATCCGAAAAAAATAACTGAGTACATTAAAATAAATTACGGGTCTTGTAAATTAAAGAAAAATTATTGAAATGGTTAAAATTGAAATAAAATGATAATAAAGAATACCCGATTTTAAAACGTTTACGGTTAAAAACGAGACTCAAAAATGTATCGAAAAATTAGGGAGAGCACATTTTCATGATCTACGCGACACGTAGATTCATAAAGCAATGAGTAAAAGATAAAAATTTGAAATATTTTTCCCGCTAATTTTTACACAGTGTCGAATCGCTTTTAACAGTCTGTTTGTAAAACCGAAATATCGATATTATCGACATATCAATAATTTGAGACAATGCAATAAACAGACAGAGAAGTAAAGATAAATGAAATAAAATAACGGGTATTTTACAATTATAAAATGATGCAAATATCGATTTAAACTGACTTTTGGTCAATTTAAATACGACGTAATGATGTGAATGCAATGAGTGAATGACTGTTTTTTTTTATAAACAAAATGTGAGTAGAAAAAATATCAGGGTAAAATTTGGGGTGCAACAATATGCATAAAGGAATTGGAGAAGATACCTTTATGAGTCCTTCTGGAGGGCATTGAGCTCAACCTTTATACTCCCATAAGCTCTGGTTAGAAATAAACTGGCATCAGGAGTAGATAGCTCGTTGTTTGTGTCTTGATCAACTAATAAAAATTAGATTTCTCCTGTTACAGATCAGGAGTAGGTTTTGAACATAAATGTTTAACACATTCTTGTTTAGCACCCAAAATATCTGTTCTTCAACTAGTAGCTTCATACCTACTGAAATAATGTGATAACATCCCATAAACATCAGTTCCATCTTCTTTGAACACATCATGCTTGATAGTCTTCAAGGTCTTTAAAACAATATGCAGATGTGCATGAGGATCATTGATCAATTGATTCGCATCAACTCCATTAACGAATGTATTTATGATTGGACTTGAGGGATTTATCAAGCATCTTTGACACTTTCAATATAGTTGGAAACATATGACATGTATTTTGTGGAAAACACAACCCTAAAATCCTTTCCATACTTTATAGGTTATAAAAGACCATGCAACGGAATACACAATGATTACTCTCCAATCTAAGCATAAACATGTAAAATTAGGATTGAAAATAAATCAACCCTACATACAGTAGCTTATCATCAAGCTATAGACTAGACATCACCAATACCATAACAAGAAGGATCCTTAAACATAAATAAGCTTGAGAGTTACCTTATCAATATATTCACTCTCGCATGAAGGTTTTGAAAATTTTCTCTTTTGTTGAATATAACTGAACAAGGATCCTTATATAAATCCAAGGTCTACACTCCTGCATGAAGCCTTTGACTTTAAAAATCTTATGTTCTAGTTTCACCATCTTCTTTTATCAAGAAGTTACAATTGTTCTTGTCAAGTTTGTCTTCAATACATACTAGTCTTCTACAAATAGGTTCATCCTCCACTTCAAGGGACCATACAATATGAACCAGCCTTGTTCAAACAATTCTTCAGTACAAATATTCTACCTTGATCACAACCAAAAAGTATCCTCCCTAGGATCTCATCCAGAAATAGACAGGATGCCTACTCTGATACCAATTGAAATTCATGTGGCAGCAAACTCAAATGTCCTATAAGGATGTCGAGACATCTGATCTGAAATTAATACAAAACATACAAGGTAGAGTAATAAAACAGTGCAACAAAACATAAAGAACAAATCATAATTGTTAACACATTTTGGTTCAAACCAACCTACATCTAAGGGATACCAAGCCAAGAATAAGACTCCACTATCAGTAGTATTATTTTATGTAAACAACCTCTGTTTTACAGATAAACAAACACTGGTTTACCTAATCACTACCCAATGAAACCTTTATCTTAGAACACCATCTAAGACAAGAGAACCTCTGATCAATCCCTAGTGATACCTAATTGTTACAAACTCCTACAATAGTGTCAACCTATTTGAAGAACACCAATTCAAATATCAAAATAGTCAAAACTTTTGACACACATACTTGGAATTTCTTCAAAGCTTCTTCCAAAAACAATACTCAACTCATTGCTTCACAAATTTTGAATGAGTACAACTATCCTCCGGCCTATGGGCTTTGAGGTATAATTCAGTGAGCATCCCATAATCTGGGTGGTTCACACACGGCTAACGCTAATGATTAAATCTTTCTATATTTGTCTAGCTTACTAAAACTAGGTTACAAAGTCCTTATTCATAACCTATCACCCAACTGGATTTGGGCCTTCAAACAACAATATAACAGCCGTAACAAACTACAAAAACAAACTCTGTAGAAAATAACTAGCAGAAAAGTTATTCTACAATGAAGGTCTTAAATCCTAAGTTTTCTAACTTTTCTCCTTAGCTTCTGATTGAATCTTATAGACCTTCGCATATGCCTTCACGAATATGCCACATATATTACATAATATTCCTTGAATATTCTGCACAACTTAAAACAGAATTGTAACAAACATATCAGTTTAATAGCTTAATGTCTGATGTCATGACATCTTCTTCGACATGTGGTTTCAGATGTTGATTTAACTCAACACAACATGTTTAGGAATTTCAATAGGACTTTTTGCATTTATCTTATTGTATATTACATTATTTCTTTTATTATTTGTTTTACAAAATTAATGCCAATTTGCAAAAACCAGGAACTTACACTTAGATACAAATACCTACTAACCCACTGAGAACCACTGATGCAATTCAAGATTCTCCTTTCTTGAATATATGAACACATCCTTGGTTCAAGTTTAGAAACAAGACATGACTTTGCAATGTGTGCTTCATTTGATTTAGTTCTATTTATCTCCTTGAGATTATCAGTTTGAACTCTAACTTAAGAGTTATCTAGATCAACACTTGTGGACTCATCCATATCATATTTTCCTTTCTCCTCGGTCTTCAAAAGGAATGTTCCAAAATTGTCTTCAACATATATCCTTTGTTTAGTAATCAAATTATCAACTACCATATTTATAGATTCTAAATTCATCGAAATTATAGAGTTAAAAACTCTATAACTTTTCCTCCTTGAAAAGTATCCCATAAATATCACTTCATCCCTTATGGGATTTTTCCTACCCTTTTGATCTTGGTCAGTCGAGTAATAATGTTTTCTTCCAAAGATATGAAAGTAATTGACTCTAGGCTTCATTTTTTCTATAGTTCATAAGAAGAGACTCAAGTCTCTCTTCTTAAAGTAAACCTATTATGAATGTAATGAGAAGTATTCATGGTTCTTCCTTAAAGTACAAAGGAAAGCCCTTGGCATGAAGCATGACTCAAATTTATTCTAGAATATCCTTGGTCACTTGTTCAACAATTACCCCTTGTAGAGATCATTCATGACTAATATTTTTAGAAGCAAAAAATTTAGAGAATTTTATATTCTCAAACTCTTTGTCATGTATACTTATAACTTTTACCATATCATCAATCATCTCTTCTTGAATACTTTGACACAAGTCTTTGAAGATTTCAAAAGCACCTAATTTTTCTTTAAGAAAATTTATCCAAGTATATCTAGAAAAATCATATATAAGCACATAAATATATCTTTTACCACACATGATTTCATATTTTACTGGTCTCATTAAGTCCATGTGAATAAGTTCTAACAATCTGGAAGTAGTCTGATGTTGCAACATTTGGTGTGACATCATGGTTCGAGTCCTAAATTCACGCTCATAGCAGAATATCCCTTCTTCAATCTTTAGATTTAGAATTCCTCTAATGGCTCCTTCTGATAGTAATTCCTTCATCTTTTTTTGGGATGAAGGTATTCAAGTTTCTGGTGCCATAGCTTTACTTCAACCTTACTAATTATTGAACATTAGGAAGAATAAGCATTTAATTGAAGTTCCCATAGATAACAATTGTCTTTATACCTTCTACCCATCATAAACACAACCTTTTTCTCATATTTGACTAAGCATTCTGATTTTGAGAAAATGACTAATGATCCTTGGTCAAAGAATTGACATGTTCTAATAAGATTAGCAGTAAGTCCTTTCACATAAGCAACATCTTCCAAATTAGGAGAACCAACACACATAAACTTATCAACTCCTTTGATTTCACCATTAAACCCATTACCAAATCTTACAGATCCTATGGGATGAGGCCCAATATTCACCAATAACGTATAAACTCATATCATGTTCCCCGAGCACCCACTATCAAAATATAAATCTTCTCCATCTAAGTCTCTTAAGGAAATATGAGAAATAATGTTCATATCCCTATTTTCAACACTTCTCTTTTTTCTCACAAGATAAACCTTAGAATAAACTGAAGATTTTTTATCTCCATACAGTTTATAACATAAATGATTGATATGACCATTCTCGGCATAATAATGACATATCAAAGTGGATGATTTGAAACTGGATAAGATTTGATCATGTCTTCCAGGATGTTGTAATATGTTGTTGGACATGTTGATCATTCTTTTTCTTTTAGGAGGAAATGACTTCTTCTTAAACACTCTTTTTTGTTTATTATGAGACAAGTAATCAATTTTTGTATCTCTATCACCTTTCATCATTCAACTTTACTATTTATCTTCTTCAAAGAATCTTACATGTTATTAAGTTTGTAATTTAAGAGAGATATCTCACCTTGAAGATGTGAAAATTACACCAGGGGTGGCAAACGGGCATGCCCGCCGTATTTAGGCCTGCCCTACAAAAGCCCACAAAAAACGGGATGGACGATCATGTTTGAGGATGACGGTCTAAAACCTATGCCCTCTCTGCTAAAAAATGAGTGTGAGGCGGGAAGTTTAACACCCCAATTCTACCCGTCGGAATTAATAATAAAAATCAGAGTAATAAAATTTCATAAATAAATTGAGTCATCACATATCCATGGTTTCCACTTTGCAATAAAATGCATCATCAAAATAATCAAAAGTCGGATATACCGATCATGTCATCATACATCAAATAAGCATATAAATATGCACACGGAAGCGAATACATCCCCATCTATGCCATATAAAATCATATACATCAACAAAATAATCATGTTATGATATAAACATAATCTACATAGTTATCAGGATATACAAGTATACTATCCTAATCAAAACCACAAAAGAGCCCATCCCGAGTGTTACACTATCAAATAAAGGTGACTCAAAAAGTAATGACTCGAGCTAATCCACCTCATCAACGCGGATCACCTGCACGTTACCAATATAAAGGTAACGACGAATTAAGTAAAGAGTGAGATAATTCAAATTATATAAATAAAGAGATGATAAATAATATATAGTTTCGGAATTATAAAGAGATATCGATAATAAGTAATATTCAACATATATTCCAATCTCACACACTTTTATCACCAATTTAATTTATATATATCCACACTTTATCATCACCACATAAATCATCATAATTCATCACAATCATCATAAATCATCATAAAACAACACATAACCAATGAAATCAAATAAACATAACCGACACAATGTGACTCGACTATAAATGCATGTGGTACCAACTCATTTTGTTCGTAATTAGGAACATTGGCTAAATCACTCGTCATTTTGGCAAAAGCCCTCGTCATTTATGCAATGTATGTGACTCGACAAAAGACAACACATACACACAACAACACATCAACATCGTCATAATCATCAAAATGGCATAAGCCCTCGTCACTTTATTTACTAAACATCTGAGGTAAAACATCGTCATTGACATCATCACATTTTGCATTATGCAAATCATCATCAACAAAAATCATGCATTCACAAATTGGAAGCATTAACCAACAATATTCACAATTCCACTAATTCCGGATACGAATTAATATTCACCAAAATATACTCGCCATAAAAATCATCCCGAAATAATCGGTATTAAACTTATTATTAAACACCACAACCGAGTAGGCAAAACGTAACTCGAACTGACTAATTCAGACCCGCTTCTATCATTTACCGGTTACCCGAATTACTAATTAAATCCAACTGTTTCTTATTATAAATTAGTATTTCATTGCATAAAAATATAAGTTTTTTGTTTTATCAGTAACTTAAGTATCCTGCTATTCTGCATAATATTTAACTGGTACAGGAAAGCTATCTGATACTGAAAATATACAATGCCCTCTTATATTTTTCTACTAAACTCTCCAAGTGCTAGAATCAAAACAAATGAGAAAGGGCACATCGAAAATTGCACAACACCAACTAATATATTTTCATTATCACCATCCAAACACCAAATTAAACCAAGAAATTTTCAAGAATCACTCAAATCCTCATAACTCTAACTCAAATAAAATCTATCATTAATCTATTCATAGGATAGAAATTACCAAACCCTTTACCTCTAACTCTTGATTCTAGCAAGCTTTTGTAATGGGTTCCTCTATTTTTCCTCTTCAAGCAACAACTCTAGCCCTCTTTGCTCTTGTTCTTCTTTTTCTTTCTTCTCTCCGAAACCCCTCTTTTCTCACTATATGTTTCTATATCTTTCTTTTCTGATAACTCTATTTTTCTTTCTCTCCACTTATGATACAAAACAACTAACATGCCACTACCTACTTGATAAACTTGTTTTATTATATTTAGTTTTGGTATAAGACATACCACTTAATATAATTCAAAAACCCAACTTAACCAAAACCACACACTAATACCTACTACTAAGTGCCTTGGTTTGTTTTAATAATTTAATGGGTGGTATACTATAAATTATAGTCTTGCAACTTAAGATAATACAAATTAAAATTAACTGAATAAGCCCGAATAAAATAATTACCGGACCGAATAAAATAATTAACGGACCAAATAAAATAATTAACAGACCGAATAAAATAATTACTGGACCGAATAAAATAATTACCGGACCGAATAAAATATCACCGAATATATTAATAAATATACCGGTTAAAAATATAATTTATCACGAAACGAATATTAATCGATAATTTAGAAAATAATTATATAAATATAATATTTAATAAATGGGGGCGTTACAACTCTCCCCCACTTATAAAAATTTCGTCCTAAAAAATTTACCTGATTCGAAAAGCTTGGGATAGGAATCCCGCATCTTGCTTTCCAACTCCCACGTTGTGCTCTCACCAGCCGCTCCTATCCAAACAACTTTGACCAATGCGATTTCTTTTCCACGAAGAGACTTTATCTCATGATCTTCGATCCTCAAAGGCAACGTCTCCACCCTAAGATTATCACGAACTTGAACATCATCCATTTCAATTACATAGGACGGATCCGGAACATACTTCCGAAGTTGCGACACATGGAACACAACATACAAATTCGAAAGATTTGGCGGTAACGCCACTTTATATGCCACTTTTCCAACTCTACTAGTAATTTGATAAGGACCAATAAATCGAGGAGTCAACTTCTTCGATTTCAAGGCTCGTCCCACACCGGTTGTAGGAGTAACTCGTAAAAACACATGATCACCCAATTAAAACTCCAAATATTTCCTTCGTTTATCATGGTAACTGTTTTGTCGACTTTGAGACATTCTCATCTTTTCTCTAACCATCTTCACCGCTTTGATAGTCTCTCTAACCAATTCCGGTCCAAGTACCATACATTCACCCGACTCATTCCAACATAAAGGAGTTCTACACCTTCGACCATACAATGCTTCGAACGGTGCCATTCCAATACTTGCATGAAAACTGTTGTTATAAGTAAACTCGATCAATGGAAGATAAGTAACCCATGAACCACCTTGTTCAAGAATACAAGCTCGTAACAAATCTTCCAACGATTAAATCGTCCTCTCCGTCTGACCATTATTTTGAGGATGATAAGCCGAACTCAACCTCAATTTAGAACCTAAAGCTTCTTGCAAGATTTTCCAAAAATCTAAAGTGAACCTCGGATCTCGATCCGAAACGATACAAAGAGGATTACCATGTAATCTCACAATCACATGCGTATAGATTTTTGCCAACTTTGATACGAGATAACTGATGTTAATAGGAATAAAGTGAGTCGACTTTGTAAGCCTATCAACAATCACCCATATCACATCATGTCCTCTAGGTATATTCGATAACCCCGTCACAAAATCCATGGATATGCTATCCCATTTCCATTCTGGAATTTCTAAGGGTTGCATCAACCCTGCAGGTTTCTGATGCTCCACTTTTGACTTCTGACATGTCAAACAAGCGTACACAAACTGAGCTTCCTCTCGTTTCATACCCGACCACCAAAATAATTTCCTCAAGTCTTGGTACATTTTGGTCGCTCCGGGATGAATACTCAAAGTGCTTCAGTGACTTTCGTATGAGATCATTCTTTTCAAGTCCACATCGTCAAGAATACAAATCCTATATCGGAACCTCAACACACCTTGAGCATCCAATTTGAAATCCTCATTCTCAACTTGTCCAATACCAACCAACAAGTCAACAAGCTTCACATCAAGCTTCTGAGGTTCTCTAATGCTATCAAGGAAATCATTATTGATCTTTAACATTCCCAAGATAACACTCTTCGGCGTCACCTCGATCACAAGAGTCATATCTCTAAATTGTTCAATCATTTCCCACTCTTTCAACATCAAAAGTGACATATGCAAAATCTTTCGACTTAAGTCATCATCCACCACATTAGCTTTACCCGGATGGTAATTCAATCCAAAATAATAGTCCTTTAACAACTCTAGCCACCGTCTTTGTCTCATGTTAAGCTCCTTTTGATCGAACAAGTACTTTATACTTTTATGATCACTAGAAACCTCAAATCTAGAACCATAAAGATAGTACCTCCAAATCTTAAGCACAAAAACAACCGCCGCAAGTTCCAAGTTGTGTGTAGGATAATTCTTCTCATGAATCTTGAATTGCTGAGAAGCATAAGCAACCACTTTTCCATTTTGCACAAGTACCCCACCTAGACCCATCTTGGAAGCATCACAATAAAACAAAACGGTTCCTCCGGATTAGGCAAGATCAAGATCGGAGCCATTGTTAACCTTTTCTTCAATTCCATGAAACTTTCTTCACACTTGACATCCCACACGAACGTAACTCCTTTACAAGTTAACTTTGTCAAAGGAAGTGTCAACTTTGAAAATCCTTCGATAAACCTCCTATAGTAACCAGCCAAGCCTAAGAAACTTCTAATCTCAGTAACCGACTTAGAGTTTCCCATCTCAACACCGCATCAACTTTCGAAGGATCTACTGCAATGCCATTATCGGAAATGACATGGCCTAAGAAACTAACTTCACTTAGCCAAAATTCGCACTTTGATAACTTAGCATAAAGCTTCTTCTCTTTTAACACTTTTAACACAATACGCAAATGCTCCGCGTGTTCTTCTTGCGATTTAGAACTCAGAATATCATCAATGAAAACTACCACGAAGCGATCCATGTAAGGATGGAAAATACGATTCATGTATTCCATGAATACCCCTGGTGCGTTAGTGACACCAAAAGGAATCACCAAATACTCGTAATGCCCATATCTAGTTTGGAATGCGGTTTTCTGAATATCTTCGTCTTTCACCTTTATTTGATGGTAACCCAATCTCAAGTCAATCTTACTAAACATGCGAGCAACAACCAATCGGTCCACCAAATCATCGATCCTTGGAAGCGGATATCTATTATTGATTGTCACTTTGTTCAATTAACGATAATTGATGCAAAGTCTCATGCTACCATCCTTTTTCTTTACCAACAAAACTGGAGCTCCCGAAGGTGACACACTAGGTCTCACAAACTTTTTCTTGAGCAGGTCTTCTAATTGGCTCTTCAATTCTGACAACTCGGACACGGACATCCTGTATGGTTCCATAGAGATAGGTCTAGTACTGTCATACCCCAATTTTTGACCTAAGATACCACCTTACATATGCATCATTGCATCACTAACAGTTCATAACAGAATAGATCGTGCGTGGTTTCTAAAAGTCAAAATCAGGGTTTCTTCAAAATTTCATCTGTTCAAGATGTTATCAATTAGGGTTTGAGTTTCCACTCACCTCAATTGGTTTATCTTAATCAATCATCAACATTTGATCTTCAGATTCCCAACTTTTTCCCATGATCTATCATGAATCGGCCAATTAGGGTTTTTATCGAGGATAGGGAATCATTGACTTACTGCTCAATGAATGACCTATTTGCTTGCATATTGATATTAACATCTTCAATGTAACATCTTGACCTAATTTTTTGATTCAAAACATCACAAAAGTCCATGTTTCTTTATTAGACAAATTCTGAATCATCTGATGAAAATTCATCTGCTCTGAAAAGTCAAACTTTGACTTTTGGTCAACTTTGTCAAGCATAAAAACATTTCAAATGATCCATCATGATCATAAAAAATCAAGAAATGTGACAAAGTCAACAAAAAGTCAAGATTTGCAAAATTTCTAACACTTAGAAATTTTTTCAAGTGTTAAGAAACATGGTTTTTTCCTACTTTCATGGCCATTTTTCACCTAGATCCATTTGGAATCAGAAAAAACTCAGAACATGAAAGTTGTAGCCCTTGTTACAAGCTTTCCAAAATTTCCTTTTGTCTAGCTATACTTTTGATTTTGAAACATAAAGCTCCAAAACCATGTATTTCAAGTGCATGCTTCAAAATTATAACTCATTTTTTGCAACTTCTCCTTCTAGAAGCCTTGTCATCACTTAGAGGTGGATTATAACTGATAAATATCAGATTGAATGATTGAAGAAAGGATTGGATCAAGGAGAAAAACTTAACCATGGTTAAGAAAGTTACTTTTGCATTAAATGCAAAAGATTCCATTTTACCTCTTAACCAAGTTGCAAGTTTCCCTCAATTATAACTTTGCCAAATCATTCAGAATTCTTGGCCTATAAATAGAGGTCATTTTCTCATTTTCAAATCACACCAAAGCAATCATAATCAAGCTTTCACTCTTTATTTCTTGAATTCTAAGTTTCAAAGTTCAAAGTGAGGAATTTTTGCAATCTTCAAGCATTGCAAAATTTGAGAGAATTGAGGTTTCTAACATGTTTTAAAAATCAAATAGAACTTGTTCAAAACTTAAAAACATCATAAGAACTGCCCAAACTCAGAATCCTTGTTTAAAAACCAAAAGCTTGCAAATTGTGCCTTAACATCCAAACTTGAAATCCACTCGTGCGTTTTCAATTTTTATCATTCAAACATCATCCATACACTTCATAGAGATGATCCGAGCCCTTAGAACATTGTTGTAAACACAGAATCATCATCTTCATATTCAACTTGATTGAGCTGCAGTTGGACTTGGTCAGAGTGATCCAGGATATTTCAGAGCAAGCATAACACTTCCACACGTTCCATAAGGTCCAGTGGTGCTGTAGCAATCATCAAACAACAACTGGAAACACTCTAAAAGGGATTTCAATTTCAGTTTGAAGAGGTAATATACTCAAAATTTGAACTCTATATTTCATGCATTCCAGTTCAAAAAATGACTTGGCCATCTTGTTTCTGCACCATCACTGATCATTAACCCTCAATCAATTTAACAAATCATGAGCTATACACGATTTCATGTTGATTTTTAGAATTAGGGTTCATCTGGTCACGTTCAAAATTATTCATCTTAAACTGAAAAATAAATGAAATTAACCACCGCCATCGTGTTTGTTAAAATTCGAGCAAGATTGATGTTTACAACTTTCAATTTCATCAAGAAATGAGGAATCTATGAATTGATGAGGATTGAGGAAGAAGAAGAACATTGCGCGCGTGTTTTTGATTTTCCAGAAATTTAAATGATTAGTTTATAATATTATAACATGGAAGTAAATAAATGAACGGATGTATTACCGCCCCAGCGGTTGCCAGCACGCTTTTCATGTTTCCTTTGCCTTGCCTATGGTCCAGGGTTCGAATCCCTCAGAGACCATTTTGTCATTTTTTCACTTTCCTTCATTTTTTAAACATTTCAAAGACTTTTTTTTAAATATAATTAATTGGAAGCGTGTAAATAACAAGACAAACACTTGGCTCAGTGGTAAAGCTTTTCAATTCAAAGCCAAAGGTCATGAGTTCAAACCTCCTTAGGACCAAAATCAAATTTTTACCACTTGTTTTCTTCACTTTTTCTATCAAACATCAACATTTTAAAAAATCAATCAAAACTTGTCATTTTGAGATGATTTTTTGCACACTTGTCATTTAATATACCTATTTTATGACTATGTCAAAAAAACCCAAAAATATTTTCTTTTGATTATATTTTTATTAAGTCAAAAATGAAACATTTTAAGTATTTCTTAATACTTTTCAAATATGTTTTCTTTCAAACATTCAAAACTCAAATCTTTTCAAAAAATTCTTGTGAATATATTTCACTTTTCAAAACTTTTTTAAAAAACATTTCAACAAACTTACACACCTCTTTCCATGATCGATTCAATTTGAAGATAAAACCGAACTAGTTTTTCCTCGAATTTCTTAATCGATCATGGGCCTCCCTCACGGTGTAAGTACCAATCCTTTTTATGTACATATTAAATTTCGTTGTACATATTCAATCATCTTTGTAAATATCCAAGCATAAACAAACTTCTTTCGTTTGTTTCCATTCGCTTGTTTATACACCAATTCCATTGGTATTAAGAGAAGAATTATTCCCGGTGAAACTACTCCTAAAATCAATGGGCCTCCCTTACGGTGTAAGTCCCAACCCTCCTATGTACATATTCATTTCCTTGTACATATTCAAAATATTCAAGTTACACTTGCTTTAAACGCTCGTTTTCTACACTTATTTATATTTCCTTCATAAACTCCTGGGAATACATATCATACTTGTTTATATAACTGTTCAGTTATAACATAACAACTAGCCTAACAACTAGGTTCCCCTTTAGCCTCTTCTTGGGCTTTGTACAAGATAACTCATTCATCCGAGTTAGCCTCCACTTAGGCTTCATATAAGAAAACTCATTTACTAAGTTTAGCCTCCGCTTAGGCTTCATATAAGACAACACTCCCCTGCTGAGTCAGCCTCCTCTTGGGCTTCGTTCAAAAGAACTCTTCTTTGAGTTTAGCCTTCTCTTGGGCATCAAACAAGAAAGAGACCAGGAAATCTCTTAACAGCCTCTTATTGGGCTTCCAATACAAAGAATCACCCGCGCTAGGACAGAACTCTAAGAGTATGATTTCCCGGTGAAATCACTCTAAATCTTAAGAGGATGGTTTCCCAGTGAAACCACTCTTAAAGCCAAAGCCAGCCATACCCTATAGCTTTCTCTTGAGCTTCATACAATGACTCTCGATGACCCTCGGAATGCCTTCTCTTGGGCTTACAATACAAGGACCCTCGATGACCCTCGAAATTCCTTCTCTTGGGCTTACAATACAAGGACCCATGGGCTTCTTAAAAGCATCCCCCTAATCCAATCAATTTCTCCTTGAGATTTAGACATTTATCATCTCTATGGAAGAAGTATCTCATCTATCACATCACATACAATCAAAAACTTTTCAAACGTTTTTCAAACAAAAACATCTCTTAATCGTAAGTGGTAACGCTTGTACACTCAAGAAAAACACCCAATGCTTACAATTAAAAGATTCAATCATTTTTCAAACATCTTTCTTAACTCGTAAGTGGTAACGCTTGTACACTCAAGCAAAACACCTATAACTTACGATGAATGATTTTAATCAATCAACCTTTCAAAATGTATGTGATGAAATAGATTAGATACATTTTTCATTAAGATGACATTTGTCTTTATCTCTTAATAACATCCTGTTGCATCCACTAGCATAAGTGGGAACTACGACTGCTCTGACTTTCTCAACATCCCTTTGAGAATACGTAGGCACGAGGTCTCATCCTTGCCGAGCAAATTTCTTTCTCCCTCAAACCAAACAAACCATAGATCCCTTTAGATCCGAGCTACAAATGTTCTGATTCCCATTAAGGGATATGTATGCAGAAGATCCCAATGATCTTTGCGAGCACAATAATAACAAAACCTAGGATCCCATATAATCTACCTTTCTTAAAATCCAAAGGAGAAACTTTCCCATCAATAGAAATAGCAATTTAAAACACACGAACATATCAAACATAATCATATATAAAGCTATAGATAACTATATATATTTAGGGTGCCACATCTATTCCCTTTATATAACAAACCCCATTGCCCGGAATTTCCCCAATGCGTTGCGTCTAATTTGCGCTAGTCGTAATGCATATCATATCAATTGAGGGTATTGTAGCTTTCCCCTTTTTCATAATCATTTTTCTTGTGTTGTAAATAATAAAGCTTGATGCTCACAGCATCTTTATAAACAAATCAAAAGAGTAAATCGTTTCAAGCCAGAGAATCCGAATTCCGATTCGATTCCCTCGCGCGTCACTTTTTAACGCCAACAGAAAAAATGGCGACTCTGCTAGGGAGTACGCTAAACTTTTATTTTCAAAAAAATGTGACTCTGCCAAAGAGCACCAAGCTTTTTTTGTTTTCAAAAAGAAAAAAAAAGGGTTAAGCTTTCATATGTGCATATGTTTGTTTTTCTTTATTGTGTTTTTTTGCGATTTCATCTGATGGAAAGAAATCCTAACCCGGATTTAAGAAACATTTTAAGATCTAGGTGGGGGTATAGTCCTATTAACTTGTGGGAAGTTTCATTACTTACTGAGTTAATTTGAGATCCCTCTCTCAGTGGAGGTTGTCTTGGGAGTATTTGTGTTTAGCAAGTATTTGCAAAGACATTTTGCTTTCGAGAGAACTTACGAAGCTGAGTGGCTGTAGAACACATAACCCATCCTGGCTATTTAGGATGTAGTGCAGAGGCTATTCAGGCGTAAGCTTAGAATAGTTGTCATGCGAGACTACGATTAGGCGAGTTTTTCCTGAAAAATATTATTGGACTTCGAGTATTCAACAAATTCGATAATATTTCAAAGAGAAGCGTTGAACCTGTATTATCAGTAGAACCCGTTTCACGGATGAATAAGCTCTTAGAACTTACCCACGTTTGGTTCTTATCGTTGGCCTCATGCTCGTGACTTCAAACGCTTGACCGTGTATAAATACTAACCATGTTTGAATTTTGTGGCATTCATGCATGCATTAAAAAAAAAACTTCATTTCTCTTCCCATTTCCAAAGAATTTAGAGATTTTTCTTTGTAAATATTTTAGGTTAGAGTGATGGACGTCAGAGGAAGGTTTACTAAGAAATACAGTTTTAGAATTCCTGATGTAGGAAAGTTAAAAGAGTTAGCATCCTTGGTAGAAGATCCCTCGGATTTCAGAAAACGCTATGGAACTCTTTTAACTGTCCTGAACACTAACGTTGATGAAGGACTTCTCAAAACATTCGTTCAGTTTTACGATCCACTTTATCATTGTTTCACTTTCCCTGATTATCAGTTGATGCCTACTTTGGAAGAGTACGCACACATCCTAGGTATCTCAGTATCAGACAAAGTGCCTTTCAATGGTTTGGAAGCCATTCCTAAGTCACCAGTCATTGCAACAATGACTCACTTAAAGAAATCTGAGATAGACATAAACCTAACTACCAAAGGAAAACTCTTAGGACTAACTTCAAAGTTCCTAATCGAGAAGGCTCTTAAATTCTCTGAAGCCGGTAGTATAGTAGCCTTTGAAGGTGTGTTAGCTCTACTCATCTATGGATTGGTGTTGTTTCCCAACGTCCCAGGTTTTGTTGATATCAATGCCATAAGAATCTTTCTGATTGGAAATCCCGTTCCCACTTTGCTTGGTGACACGTATTTCTCCATTCATCATAGGAATCGTCAAGGAGATGGAACTATTGTGTGCTGTGTACCTCTGTTTTTCAAATGGATTATCTCACACTTGCCTAAGTCTCCTATCTTCCGCGAAAACAAAAACGGTTGGCACTGGTCTCAAAGACTCATGGCTCTTACAAACAACGATATCCATTGGTATACTTTGGCAAACAATGAGATGGAAATCATTGAAAGATGTGGAGAGTTTGCCAATGTACCTCTCATTGGTACGAAAGGAGGAATCAATTACAACCCATTCTTGGCGAGACGTCAACTGGATGCAAAATTCCGATAAACCCTTGGTTTCTGGTGAAAGCTACATTTATCATGAAGAGGAAGATTCCCAAGGTTTGAAAGCCAGAATGATAAGTGTAACACCCCTTCTAAATTACCCCGAATATATTAATTATATCAATGATTAAAGTCATAATTCATCAGAGTTAACACGGAACAAGGGATGCCACAATTATTAAAATAGAATAAAACCTCCAATTAAATAGTAGCCATGCTACACTAAGGATTATTATTCGATTAATTCAATCAATTTAAGACCATGTCTTACACAGCGGAAATTACCAAAAACCAAAACTGAATAAACCATAATTCATCTCAATGAGATTCAAGAAACAATGAAAGAATAACTAATTCCGCAACTAAACGTTCCCCAGTGTTACAATCTAATCAGAGCATGACACTGACACGCGGACTTAAAAGACAAGCTCTAGAGCCATCCTCACCAACTCCTGAGCTGCTAACTTTAATCTGAAATTGTTAAAGTAAGGGTGAGACTTCTCATAATTAAAACACATTATAAGCTTCTCAATCAACAATATATCACAAGCATATTATTTCACCCATTTTAGCATAAATTCAGATTTAACATGCAGTCACAATCATACCAATCAATATGCATAATCAATAATCAACAAAAGAATTGTAACACTGGAAGGCATCCTAACATGTTACAATCCCAGACAAACCCAAAATGCAGACACAATGCATGTGGTACCAACACGTGACCAAGTCACCCAACACTGATCCATCATCAACCGGATACAGTAACCATCGATTCACCCAGACACCTCTGAGTCAAGCATCCAGCCTAACCACCCATCATCACCCGGGTATCGGTTAACGGCAATAAAAGTCAAATTCCACACAATGGGAATTAACTTCACCAAGAATGCATATGCATGCACAACACCAGCATGCAACATTCAACACAAGTTATGACCACATTCAGACATCATAAACCATCAACAACCACAACATGATATCATCAACTATCATGAAATAAATCATCACAAAGCATAAATATGCCAAACACTTACCCTTCATTTGGTAAGACTATCACCAGTATATACCACAACAACAACAACTGAGATCAACAACTATCAGGCATATACAACACCAACAAAACACATGATATCAATACAATCATGAATACACCAATTATCATAAACCAAATCAAAACCAAAAACATGATATCTCAACGATCATGCACACCATAATTAACAAAATAAACATGTTTTTCATCCTCACAATACGAATACATCCATTCATCTCAGTTTCACTGCTACATACACACCCACATGCGTCAGTCGATAATCACCCAATTCGGAATTCGACTCATTTTCAAAATAATTTCAAGTTTTAGAAAATCTTTTCATTTTATAAAATAATGCATTAAATTTAAGAAATAACGTCCAAAATGGCGCTCAAAACGGACTTACGGTTTGAAAGTTATGAATTTTCAAAGTTTGATATTTTTCAAAAAGTTGCTGCAGAACCCAGTTCCTGCCTATGTACAACCCGGTTCCTGAGTTCAAAAATTCACGTTTCTGGAAATATGTATGGGAACCCGGTTCCGACATCTACCGGAACCGGTTCCTGAGTGTATTTTTCAAGTTTTTACAAATTTTTCAAAGTGGAACCCGGTTCCTACCCACTAGGAACCGGTTCCTACGTGTTGCAGAGCCAAATTCTGCCCTTTTGATAGCATTCATTCATTCTCCACCAAACTCAAACATACCCATACGAATTGCTATATGAGAAACACCAAAATACATCTATTTTGCACCATTATAACATCAAACCACAATATTCCATCATTCCTATTCATCAACTGGCACTCTAATTGTTTTCAATCTATAATCCGACACAATAGGGATAATTCTAAGGAACCCTAACATTCTAAACCGGGATTCCCTAACATACTATGATCATACCATTGAATATCTAAACCGATAATATGCATTAACTAATCAAAATCACCCCTTACCTTGTAGGTTCTTCGAATTCTAACACCTTAGGTTTTCTTCCTTCCTTTCTCCTCTTCTCAACTTCACGTATGTGTGTTTTCTCCAAAATAATTCCTTTTTTCTCTTTTCCTTCTTTTATTCCTTTTATTCCTCTAACATAAATAAAACAAATTAAATAATGTGAGTAGAGTCTTTTACTCCTCACACCCTCGCTTTACTCAACACACCTCTCACAATTCCATTCCTTTATTCCATAATTAAACCCAATAAATCCAATATATTAATAAATCATGTTCTCAATTAAATTAATAATTAAAAATCATAATTATTTAATTATCGAATTATTTTGGGGTGTCACAACTCTCCCCAACTAAAAGAGTTTTCGTCCTCGAAAACATACCTTAGACGAACAGTTCGGGATCGAGTCCTTCATCGACTCTCCGGCTCCCAAGTGACATTCCCATCTGGGTCCTCCCAAGCCACTCTTACCAGCGATCTCTTTGCCTGCAACTGCTTTCAACCGATCCTCAATTCTCGCAGGTACTGCTTCCACAGTCAAATTCTCTCGTACCTGTATATCATCTACCCGAATCTCATGAGACGGATCAGCAATGTACTTCCTTAGCTGAGATACATGGAAAACATCGTGCAAATTTGCAAGTGACGGCGGAAAAGCAATCTGATACGCAACTTTCCCAACTCTCTTGGTAATCTGAAATGGACCAATAAAGCATGGAGTCAACTTCTTTGACTTCAAAGCTCGACCAATACCAGTCATCGGAGAAACTCGCATAAAAACATGTTCTCCTTCACTAAACTCAAGATTTTTCCTCCTCTTATCGTGATAACTTTTCTGACGACTCTGAGAAGTCCTCATCTTCTCCTGAATCATCTTAATCTTTTCCGAAGTCTGTTGAACAATTTCCGGTCCAATCACAACACTCTCTCCAGATTCATACCAACACAACGGTGTCCGACACCTCCTACCATACAATGCCTCAAACGGAGCCATACCAATGCTCGAATGAAAACTATTGTTGTAGGTAAACTCAATCAATGGTAGATAACTATCCCAAGCTCCATCTTTCTCCAACACACAAGCTCTCAACAAATCTTCCAACGACTGAATCGTCCTTTCCGTCTGACCATCTGTCTGCGGATGATAAGCGGAACTTAAACGCAACTTAGTACCCAAGGCTTCTCGCAATCTTGTCCAGAACTTAGATGTAAACCTCGGATCTCGATCCGACACAATGCTAGAAGGAATACCATGTAGACTCACAATCTTTTCGACATACAATTCTGCCAACCTCTCCATCGGATAATCCATTCTTATCGGAATAAAGTGAGCAGATTTTGTCAACCTATCCACAATAACCCGGATAGAATCACAATTCTTGTCCTTGGCAAACCGGACACAAAATCCATAGAGATTCCATCCCACTTCCATTCCGGAACAAACAACGGTTCCATCAACCCTGACGGTTTCTGATGCTCAATCTTCGATTTCTGACACACTAAACAAGCATACACAAACTCAGCAATTTCCTTTTTCATTCCAGGCCACCAAAATAATTTCTTTAAATCATGGTACATCTTAGTAGCACCGGGATGAATACTCAACCCGCTACGATGTCCTTCTTCCAAAATACTCTTCCTAATCTCGGCAACATACAGAACACACACCCGATCACCAAATCTCATAACTCCATTCTCATCAATTCTAAACTCACCTCCTTGGCCTTGGTTGATTAATGTCAACTTATCAACTAATCCAATATCAGACTTCTGTTCTAATCTCTTCCAGAATACCACTAGTCAGTTTCAACATACCCAATTTCACACTATTCTGAGTAGTTTCACAAACCAAACTTAAATCTCTGAACTGCTCAACCAAATCTAACTCAGGGACCATTAGCATCGACATATGCAAAACTTTACCGGAGCATCCGACAACGTTTGCCTTACGGGATGGTAATTCAAACCGAAATCATAATCCTTTAGGAATTCTAACCATCTCCTCTGCCTCATGTTCAACTCTTTCTGATCAAAGAGATACTTCAGACTTTTGTGATCACTGAACACCTCAAACCGAGAACCATATAAATAATGCCTCCATAACTTCAAAACAAATACAACAGCTGCCAACTCTAAATCATGAGTCGGATAATTCCTTTCATGTACTTTCAATTGTTGTGAAGCATAAGCCACAACCTGCCTATCTTGTATCAACACACCACCTACTCCCATTAATGATGCGTCACAATACACAACAAAAGACTTAGTCGGATTCGGCAAAGTTAAGATCGGAGCACTTGTCAACCTCCTCTTCAGCTCTTGAAATCCTTTCTCACATTCAACATCCCAAACAAATATCTGACCCTTCCTGGTCAACTTAGTCAATGGCAATGCTAGTTTGCAAAATCCCTCAATAAATTTCCGGTAATAACCTGCAGGACCCAGAAAACTACGGATCTCAGAAGCATTCTTCGGCGCTTCCCACTGAGATACTGCTTCTACCTTCGTAGGATCCACAGCAATTCCATTCTTGGAAATTACATGGCCAAGAAAACTCACTTCATCTAACCAGAATTCACACTTGGACAACTTCGCATAAAGCTTATTCTCTTTCAACAATTCCAACACAACTCTGAGATGTCCTGCATGCTCTTCATCACTTTTCGAGTAGATTAAAATATCATCAATGAACACTACTACGAACTTATCAAGATACGGATGAAATATCCTGTTCATATACTCCATGAAAACACCAGGTGCATTAGTAACACCAAATGGCATAACAGAATACTCGTAATGCCCATACCCCGTTCTAAATGCAGTTTTCTAAATATCCTCTGACTTCACACAAATCTGATGATATCCAGATCTCAGATCAATCTTACTAAATACACAAGCTCCAACGAGTTGATCCATCAAATCATCAATCCTCGGCAAGGATACCGATTCTTGATTGTAACTTTATTCAACTGTCTGTAATCAACACATAACCCCATTGAACCTTCTTTCTTCTTAACCAACAACACAGGAGAACCCCACGGCGAAACACTTGGACGAATAAACTCCTTCTCAAGAAACTCTTCTAACTGCTTCTTCAGTTCAACTAATTCAGATGCCGACATGCGATAAGGCGCCATCGACACCGGACTAGTTCCAGGAATCCATTCTATAGTAAATCCACTTCTCTTTCAGGCGGCAATTCACTAACGTCTTCCGGAAATACCTCAGGAATCCATCCACCACTGGCATCCAACTTACCCGGAACAATCTCAAAACAATTCTTCACTACCGGTAATTCATCACTCTTAGATTTTCCTTTCACTTCCGTCGAAGAATACAACATAAACACCACAACACCATCATAATATCTACGCAACTCTAACCATTCATATCAATTCATTATCCTTATTAGAGCCCTCGTCAACTCATATGGTTCACAAGCTTCTACCAAACTTCACTCATATTCATCTCCTTATGTTCCAATTAGATAGCAAGACAATTATATACCATCCAATACGATTTCGTCTACTATCAACAAGAGATTAAGGGTGATCAAGTCCTCAATTTGTCAATAGACATCCGATAATCATACTGGAGTATAAACCATCATTACCAGCACTTCCAACTATGACTCACGATCCAAATGATTCCAACAACTCTAACCACTCTTGCACTATCTTCTCAAGTAGTACTTCGTACCAATGACTTACAATTGGAACATATCCGGGAAGCATCTCGTCTCCCCCACTTAGTTCCACACTACTCCTGCAATAATCAATCAGAAAGTAACAAGTACCGACAGTGTTGTACACACTTGTCACGTACAAAGGGATAATGACATTAAGACACTGGTCACAACGACCGACTATGCTCTGATACCACTATTGTAACACCCCTTCTAAATTACCCCGAATATATTAATTATATCAATGATTAAAGTAATAATTCATCAGAGTTAACACGGAACAAGGGATGCCACAATTATTAAAATAAAATAAAACCTCCAATTAAACAGTAGCCATGCTACACTGAGGATCATTATTTGATTAATTCAATCAATTTAAGACCATGTCTTACACAGCGGAAATTACCAAAAACCAAAACTGAATAAACCATAATTTATCTCAATGAGATTCAAGAAACAATGAAAGAATAACTAATTCCTCAACTAAACGTTCCCCAGTGTTACAATCTAATCAGAGCATGACACTGACACACAGACTTAAAAGACAAGCTTTAGAGCCATCCTCACCAACTCCTGAGCTGCTAACTTTAATCTGAAATTGTTAAAGTAAGGGTGAGACTTCTCATAATTAAAACACATTATAAGCTTCTCAATCAACAATATATCACAAGCATATTATTTCACCCATTTTAGCATAAATTGATTCAACATGCGTCACAATCATACCGATCAATATGCATAATCAATAATCATCAAAAGAATTGTAACTTTGGAAGGCATCCTAACATGTTACAATCCCGGACAAACCAAAATGCGGACACAATGCATGTGGTACCAACACGTGACCAAGTCACCCAACAGCGATCCATCATCAACCGGATACGGTAACCATCGATTCGCCGGACACCTCGAGTCAAGAATCCAGCCTAACCACCCATCATCACCGGGTATCGGTTAGCGAAATACAAGTCAAATTCCACACAATGGGAATTAACTTCACCAGAATGCATATGCATGCACAACACCGACATGCAACATTCAACACAGGTTATGACCACATTCAGACATCATAAACCATCAACAACCACAACATGATATCATCAACTATCATGAAATAAATCATCACAAAGCATAAATATGCCAAACACTTACCCTTCATTTGGTAAGACTATCACCAGTATATACCACAACAACAACAACTGAGATCAACAACTATCAGGCATATACAACACCAACAAAACACATGATATCAATACAATCATGAATACACCAATTATCATAAACCAAATCAAAACCAAAAACATGATATCTCAACGATCATGCTGTCATACCCCAATTTTTTGACCTAATATACCACCTTACATTTGCATCATTGCATCACTAACAGTTCAGAATAGAATTAATCGGGTGTAGCATTCACAGGTCAAAATTAGGGTTTCATCATATTTTCATCTGATTCAAGAGGTAACCAATTAGGGTTTGAGTGTTACTCACTTCATTTGACCTATCTTGATCAAAACATCAACATCTAATCCTCAGATATCCAAGTTTTCTCATTGATCAATCGAGGATCGACCAATTAGGGTTTTGATCGAGGATGCGTATTCTCTGAGTTTTTGAGCAATGAATGACTTTTTTGGTTAGAGATTGGTCATTATATCTTAGATACAACATATTGACCTAATTTCTGGATTCAAAACATCACAGAAGTTCACAGACTTCATCAGTCAATTTCTGAAACATCTGATGAAATTTCAGCTGCATAGAAAAGTCTAACTTTGACTTTTGGTCAACTGTTTCAAGACAAAACTTTTTCAATCATCAAAATACTTCAAATGATCCATCATGATCATAAAAATCAAAGAATTTGAAAAAGTCAACAAAAAGTCAAAATTTTCAACACTTAGAAAATTTTTCAAGTGTTAAAATTTTGTACTTTTTCCAAACTTCATGCCATTTTTTCACATAGTTCCATTTTGATTTGGAAAAAACTCAAAACATGAAAGTTGTAGCTCTTGAAACAAGCTTTCCAAAATGTCAAAGAACTCTTAAATCCATGGAGTCTAGCTATACCTTTGAAATTGAAACATAAGGCTCCATAACCATGGTTTTCAAAGTTCAAAACTTCAAATTATAGGTCATTTTTTGATTTCTTCATCTAGAAGCAATGCCACCTTGCCAAAATTGAAGATTAGGGCTGATAAATATCAGCTAGAGGTAATAATTGTAGGATTGGATCAAGTTGGAAAAATCACACAAGGTTAAAAAATGAAGCTTCCTTTTCCTTTTGCCAAATGTCTTTCTTGCCCTTTAAGGCAACTTTGATTTACCAAAAGCCATGTCCTTGTGCCTAACATTTCAGAACTTTTGACCTATAAATAAAGGTCTTGCTTGCCATTCAAACTACACCAAAGCCATGCAAGTACATGCTTTCACTCTTCATCTTTGAAAAATCAAGTAACTTATGTCAAATTGTGAAATCTTGCATTTTGAAAATTTGTGAAGAAACATTGAAATATTTGGTGTCTAACATGTTATAGGTATCACATGTAATTGATTTGAAGCTTAAAATCAATCTAAAAACAACTGAAAATTAGAATTGCATTTCCAATTTTCAAAACTTGCAAAACTGCCTTAGGATTCGAATTCATGGCTTGGCTTGAGTAACTTGAGTTCTAAGCATCCAAACACCATCTATGAACATCATAGACATGATGCAGATCATAAACAACCATCTGTAACAACTCAAAACACGATTTCCAGTTTCCATTTCATGCTTATGCAGGTGGACTTGAGTGAAGTGATCCAGGCATGCTCATGAAGTGCAGACCATTTCTACACCTTCCCTAGAGGCCGCTGGTGCTCAAGCAATCATAAAAACACGACTGGAAACACTACTCCATTGAAATCGATTCCAGCTTCAACAGGTAAGAGCTCGAACTTCAATCTCATAATTCTTTGATTCATTTTGAAAAAGCTCTTGGCCATTTGTTTTCTGCACCTCTCACGATCATTAACCCTCAACCAATTGACAAAATCATCCATCACACATCATTTCAATTAGAATTTTCAGTTTTAGGGTTCTTCATGTTTTCTAGAAATTCAATCATGTTTAACTGAAAATAAATGAAATTAACAACCACCATCATGTTCCTTGTTAAAAATCGTGCAAGTTTGATGTTTACATCAACCATTTTCATTGAGAAACGAAGAATCTGAGCTTGAGCAAGGATTGAAGAAGAAGAAGAACCATTCGCGCGTGTTCTTGTTTGTTTTCAAATTCAAATTTTCCAATATAATATTAACACGTGTTTTTGTTTCAATACACGAATACGTTCTTGTCCCAGTGGTTTCCAGCTCGCTCGTAAGTATCTTTGCCACGTATCCACCCATCAGGTCCTGGGTTCAAGCCTCCCATGGACCATTTTTTTTAAACTTTGTGATTTTTCTTCATGTTTTTTCACAAACTTCAACAATTTTTTTAACCAATCAAAACTCCTCATTTTGAGACGATTTTTTGTACACTTGTCAATAAATGTGTCTATTTTATGATAGTGCAAAAATTTTCAGAAAAAACTTTCATCTGATTATATTTTAATCGGGCCGAAAACGACACTTTGGGCACTTTTCAAAACACCTTTAAAGGTGATTTTTTTTAACTTTCGACTTCCGATTCTTTTCAAAACTTCTCATAAGTGAACCTCACTTTTCAAAGAACACTTTCAAATAACTTTTTTCAAAACTTTTCATCAAACTTACATATTTTTACCATGATCGATCCGATTTAAACGATAAAACCAAACCCCAATTCTTTTATGTACATAATAATTTCTTTGTACATATCAAATTCTTTTCAAATACATACAAATTTTCAATTGTACATAATACAGATACTTTTTATACTCAAGTACAGACAAACTTCGATCGTTTGTTTTCACTTCACTTGTGTATACACAAACCAACACTCTTTTATGTACATACATATTTTCTTTGTACATATCAAACACTTTTCATATCCATACAAATTTTTATCTGTACATAATACAAATACTTTTTACTCAAACACAGATAAACTTCGATCGTTCGTTTCTGTTTCGTCTGTATATACAACTGAATACCATTGGTATTAGAAGGAGCATTATTCCCGGTGAAACTGTTTTTAAACCAATGGGCCACCCTTATAGTGTAAGTCCCAACCCTCCTATGTATATCCACATCTTCCTGTACATAAATACTCGTTCGTGTACATATTTACTTCCTTGTACATAATTCAAACTTGTAAATAATCAAGTTATGCTCGTTTTGAACGCCCGTTTCACAAACACTTGTTTATGTTTCCTTCATAAACTCTTGTAAATAAACATCATGCATCTGTTTATATTTCCTTCATAAACTCCTGTGAATACATATCACACACACATTTGTTTATACAACTGTCTAATTATAACATAACAATTAGTCTAACCAATAGGTTCCCCACAGTTGTAGCCTCCTCTTGGGCTTTATGCAAGATAACTCTCCCCACAGAGTTAGCCTTCTCTTGGGCTTTGTACAAAGAAAACTCATTCATCTGAGTTTAGCCTCCGCTTAGGCTTCATATAAGACAACACTCCCCTACTGAGTTAGCCTCCTCTTGGGCTTCGTTCAAAAGAAATCCTCATTGAGTTTAGCCTTCTCTTGGGCATCATACAATGAAAGAGACAGGAAATCTCTTAACAGCCTCCTATTGGGCTTCCAATACAAAGAATCACCCGCTAAGATAGAACCCTGAGAGTATAATTTCCCGGTGAAATTGCTCTTAATTCCAAAAGGATGGTTTCCCGGTGAAATCCCTTTTAAAGACAAAGCCAGCCATACCCTATAGCTTCCTCTTGAGCTTCATACAAGGACCCTCGATGACCCTCGGAATGCCTCCTCTTGGGTTAACAATACAAGGACCCATGGGCTTCTTAAAAGCATCCTTTAATCCAATCCATTTCTCCTCGAGATTTAGACATCTATCATCTCTATGGAAGAAGTATCTCATCTATCACATCCCATACAGTCAAAAAACTTTTCAAACTCTTTTTCAAACAAAAACATCTCTTTATTGTAAGTGGTAACGCTTGTACACTCAAGCAAAACACCCAATGCTTACAGTTAAAAGATTCAATCACCTTTTTTCAAACATCTTTCTTAAACATGTAAGTGGTAACGCTTGTACACTCAAGCAAAACACTTATAACTTACGATGAAAGATTTTTATCAGTCAAACTTTTCAAAAATGTATGTGATGAAATAGATTAGATACATTTTTCATTAAGATGACATTTGTCTGTCTCTTACTAACATCCCGTTGCTTTCCACTAGCATAAGTGGGAACTACGATTGCTCTGACTTTCTCAACATCCTTTTGAGAATACGTAGGCACAGGTCTCATCCTTGGCGAGCAAATTTCTTTCTCTCGGACCAAACAAACCATAGATCCCTGTAGATCCGAGCTACAAATGCTCTGATTCCCACTAGGGGATATGTATGCAGAAGATCCAAAGATCTTTGCGAGCACAATAATAATAAACACTAGGATCCTACATAATCTATCCTTCTTAAAATCCCCAAAGGAGAAACTTTCCCAATCATAGAAATAGCAATTAAAACACACAAACATATCAAACGTATTCATATATAAAGCTATAGATAACTATATATATTTAGGGTGCTCCATCTATTCCCTTGATATAACAAACTCCCTTACTCAGAATCTCCCCAATGCGTTACGTCTAGTTTGCGCTAGTCGTTACGCATATCAAAATCAATTGAGGGTATTAACAGCTTTCCCCTTTTTCATAATCATTAAATCATCTTTTCTTGTGTTGAAAATAATAAAGCTTGATGCTCGCGGCATCTTTATAAACAAATCAAAAGTAAATCGTTTGAGCGGAGGATCCGAATTGATTCGATTCCCTCTAGCGTCACTTTTAACGCGAGCAGGAAAATGGCGACTCTGGGAGGAAATTTTGATTTTCAAAAAAAATGACTCTGCTCAAGAGCATCAAGCTTTTTTGTTTTCAAAAGGAAAAAAAGAGGGGATAAGCTTTCATATGTGCATATGTTCGTTATTCTTTATTGTGTGTTTTTTGCGATTTCATCTGATGGAAAGAAATCCTAACCGGATTTAAGAAACATTTTAAGATCTAGGTGGGGGTATTAACTGTGAGAAGTCTCGATTTACGAAGTTAATATCCTCTCTCGGTGGAGGTTGTCTTGGGGGTATTTGTGTTTAGCAAGTATTTGCGAATACATTTTGCTTTCAAGGGAACTTGCGAAGCTGAGTGGCTGTAGAACACATAACCCATCCTGGCCATTTAGGATGTAGTGCAGATTATTCGCGTAAGCCTAGAATAGTGTCATGCGAGACTACGATCGCGAGTTTCTCTTGAAAAATATTATTGGACCATCGAGTATTCAACAAATCCGATAATATTTCAAAGAGGAGTGTTGAGCCTGTATTATCAGTAGAACCCGTTTCACAGATGAATAAGCCCTTAGAACTTACCCACGTTTGATTCTTATCGTTGCCCTCATGCTCGTGACTTCGAACGCTTGACCGTGTGTATAACTACTAACCATGTTTGCCGCATTCATGCATACATTCATTCAAAAAAAAACTTCATTTCTCTTCCCATTTCCAAAGAATTTAGAGATTTTTCTTTGTAAAATATTTTAGGTTAGAGTGATGGACGTCAGAGGAAGATTCAACAAGAGATACAGTTTTAGGATTCCTGATGTAGGAAAGTTAAAAGAGTTAGCATCCTTGGTAGAAGATCCCTCGGATTTCAGAAAACGCTATGGAACTCTTTTAACTATTCTAAACGCTAACGTTGATGAAGGGCTTCTCAAAACTTTCGTTCAGTTCTACGATCCAGTCTATCGCTGTTTCACATTCCCTGATTATCAGTTGATGCCTACTTTGGAAGAGTACGCGCATATCCTAGGTATCTCAGTATCAGACAAAGTGCCTTTCAATGGTTTGGAAGCCATTCCCAAGTCACCAGTCATTGCAACGATGACTCATTTAAAGAAATCCGAGATAGGCAAAAACCTAACTACCAGAGGAAAACTCTTAGGACTAACTTCAAAGTTCCTCATGGAGAAGGCTCTTAAATTCTCTGAGGCCGGTAGTATGGTAGCCATTGAAGCTATTTTAGCTTTACTCCTCTATGGATTGGTGTTGTTTCCCCACGTCCCAAATTTCGTTGATGTTAACGCCATAAGGATCTTTCTGATTGGAAATCCTGTTCCCACTTTACTTGGTGACACGTACTTTTCCATTCATCATAGGAATCGTCAAGGAGACGGAACTATCATGTGTTGTGTGCCTCTATTTTTTAAATGGATTGTCTCACACCTGCCTCCTATCTTCCGCGAAAACAAAGACGAGTGGCATTGGTCAAGAAGATTTATGCCTCTTACAAACGACGATATCCATTGGTATACCTTGGCAGACAATGAGATGGAAACCATTGAGAGCTGTGGAGAATTTGCCAACGTACCTGTCATCGGTACAAAAGGAGGAATCAACTACAACCCTTTCCTGGCGAGACGTCAACTCGGATACGCAAACTCTGGTAAACCTTTTGGTTTTACAGTAGAAAGTTACTTCTATCATGAAGGAGAGGATTCTTAAGGATTGAAAGCCAGAATGATCAAAGCTTGGCATCACATCCGAAGGAAAGAAAAGGGTAAGGCAAAGAATTGTGTAGCCATGGAAACCTACACTTCTTGGGTAAAGAAAAGAGCGAAGGAATTTCGAATGCCTTACGCTTATGAGGAACCTATGTTCTCAATCGCTTCCAAATCAATAATTTTTCCCGTCGAGACTAGGGGAGAATACCAAGAAGCTTTGGCCAAGATAAAGCTTGAGAAAGAAGCTTTGGAAAACCAATTCCTTAAGACTAATCTTGAGAATGAGAAGCTCAAGAAGCAAGACAAAAATCATGAAAAGACGCTTTACTTCCAAAATGAATGGCTCATGGAGAAAGATGAGAAGATTCGTCAGAAGGATAACGCGATCAAAAGATAAATCAAAGAAAAGAAAAGAAAGCTTGAGGAAATGACAACTAGCGATCCTGCTCCCGACGAGTGGAAGAAAGTCATTAGCAAGCTAAAAGCCGAGAAAGCTGAACTAAAAGCTCACTATGGAAAGGAAATCCTGAAGTTGAAGCTACATCAAGCCTTTGGATCTTCATCCGACGAAGACGTTTAATTAGTTTAGCTTGTAATTTTATCATTTAATTTATCATTTGTGTGAGCAATGCTCCAAAAAAAAAACAATTGTTGTAATCTTCTTTCAATAATTAATAAAATTCGTGTTTTCCATCCAAATATTTGCCTGAAATTTCTCTTTTAGAGTAAATTCTCTGGAAATCTCTCTTTACAATCGTAATCATGAATCATACTTTGTATTTAAGTTTATTGTCTAGAGTCTGATCTTTCAACAGTTTCAACAGATAGAAAAAGATCGTCAAGCTGTCGCGTCTTAGAGTTTCTCGACCGCGTCCACAGCCAACTCGAACATACGATACACGTTCAAAAAGAAGAAAAGTAATGGAAGGATTTGAACAAGAAAATGTTGATCTTCGTAGCACAGTAACAACACTGCAAGAAGAAGTGGAGAAACTCACGTCTTTGGTCAACTCATTGGCAGCAGCGCAAAGTCAACAAGCGACATCGAGCAGTCAAAATCAAGTAGCGATTTCAGAAGATACTACTACTCTAGTTTCAACTGTTGCAGCCAGTAGTTCACTCTTCAGTATGCTAGAAGGCTATCCATGGGGCATGCCTTTCAACTTTGGCATCGGGTTTCGCCAACCGACTTCTCAAGTGCAAACAACCACGCTTGAAATACCTACTTTGCAGCAAAACTCAACACTTACTCCCCAACGTGGGGTAACTCTTCCGCAAGTGACAATGACGGTTTCTCAGCCAATCATGACGAACTCAGCTTCCGTAGTGCACACTACCATAGACGAAGAAGTTCACCATATTCCTGGCAATAACTCGAATTCACGTGGTTCGATGGAGAATCTCCAGGAACAACTCCTCAAAATGCAGCTTGAAATTAAAACGATCCGTGGAAAAGAATTGTTTGGGAAAAACGCCCAGGATCTGTGCTTAGTGCCTCGCGTAAGGATACCTGCAAAATTCAAAGTCCCTGACTTTGAAAAATACAAAGGAAACTCCTGTCCACAAAGTCATCTCACGATGTATGCCAGAAAAATGTCTACGTACAATGATGATCACCAATTGTTAATCCACTACTTCTAAGATAGTCTCACCGGTGCCGCACTGATGTGGTTCATGGGGTTAGACAGCGCGAGTATCAAACATTCAACGATTTGGGTGAAGCTTTTGTACAGCAATATAAGTTCAACTTGGATATGGCTCCCGATCGGGATCAACTCCGCTCCATATCTCAAAAGGAAAGAGAGACATTCAAAGAATATGCTCAACGATGGAGGGAAATTGCTGCCCAAGTCAACCCACCATTAGAAGAGAAAGAGATGACTAAGGTTTTCTTAAACACCCTTGGCTCATTCTACTACGAACGAATGATCGCTAGCGCTCCCGGAGATTTCACCGAGATGGTAAGCATGGGAATGCGGTTAGAGGAAGGAGTTCGAACCGGACGCTTAACCAAGGAAGCAGGATCTTCTAGTGGAACTAGGAAGGTTGGAACCATTTTTCCAAGGAAAAAGGAACATGACATAGGAATGGTATCCCGAGGGAAACCGCAAAAAAATGTCAGTCAACAACGACAAGTAGCTGCCATAGCACCCGCTGTTAACACAACTCAAAACACAAGAATTGCTCCGCAATTCCAGCAAATCCAACAAACTCAACAGCCTCGTCAACAGGCTCAGCAGAGTTTAACAATCAAAACCGTGCGCCTCGGGTATCGCAATTCGACCCAATTCCAATGACGTACACAGAACTATACCCTGCTTTAATAGAAAGGAATCTTGTGCAGACGAGATCACCACCTCCGATCCCAGAAAAATTGCCGTGGTGGTATAAAACGGACGTCTCTTTCCCTTTTCACCAAGGGGCACCAGGCCATGATCTTGAGCATTGCATAGCGTTAAAAGCAGAAGTGCAGAGATTAGTGAAATCTAATCTTCTTTCCTTTTGAAATACGAATCCAAATGTGCAAGCAAATCCACTTCCCAGTCACAATGGGCATACAGTGAGTTTGATATTAAGAAATACGGATCGATATCTTGTCACAGATGTAAACCTGATCAGAGGAAACTTAGTACATCTCCATGAAGCATACAGTGCAATGGGCGCCTTCACTAAACACGATTACGCAGCTTGCAACATCTGCTTCAAGAATTTTCAACGGTGTCCCACCATAAGAGCAGACATTCAACGATTGTTAGACATTGGTGACATACAAATCTACAGAAACAGAGATGACCATGACGTAAATACAGTAGGGCATTTTCCGCATGAGCTTTTAGTCTCAGATATCAACTCGGAAAATCCCGAAGTAAACGTTATCATCCCCTGTTTCAACATACCCAAGCATGTGGAGATTAAGTATGATGGTTCAAACATCCCAGAGTCTCCTTTGGTAATTTGCTTACCGGTCCTCCATATTTCTAGCAATTCCCTATCAATACAATGCAACTATGATTGAGAGTGGGAAAGAGAAACCCATGCCAATTCTTCCAGCTAATGTCAACATAACCGAGATAGGACGAGTAACACGAAGTGGACGAGTACATGCTCCGTTGCCACCAAGACCGCCTGCAGTTCCTGTTATTAGGCAAAATCCAGTTAACATATCTCCCGAGATTCACCAGCGATTCCGTTAATCCAACAAATGTTGGTCCTCCGAGAACCAACATCAACACAGTTTGATGAGATCTGTTAATTAAGAAGAGCGAATAGTCGTGGATCACCGATGCACTCCTCCAAGATCTCTCTAACTCCCTCACCGAGAAGCTTTAATGAAAGTACTAGACCAAGCCTATGTAGATCATGAGGTGACTACAGACCAGTTTGGAGGTATTGTCGCCAACATAACAGCTCGTAATAATCTAAGTTTCAGTGATGAGGAACTTCCAGAGGAAGGAAAGGATCATAACTTGGCTTTACATATCTCAATGATTTGTCAATCCGATTCCCTGTCCAATGTATTGGTAGATATTGGTTCATCTCTAAACGTAATGCCAAAAACGACTCTCGCTCGTTTAGCTTACAAAGGGACACCGATGAAGTTCAATGACATAGTAGTAAGAGCCTTTGACGGATCACGGAAGTCAGTTATTGGGGAAGTTGATCTCCCGATGACAATTGGTCCGCATACTTTTCAAATCACTTTCCAGGTCATGGATGTGCCAGCTCCTTGCAGTTGTCTGCTAGGAAGACCATGGATACATGAAGCAGGAGCAGTGACTTCCACTCTCCATCAGAAACTAAAATTCACAGTAAATGGGAAGTTGGTGACCATCCTCGGTGAACAAGCTTTACTAATAAGCCATTTATCCAGTTTCTCTTTCATCACAGCCAACGACGTTGAAGGGACACATCTCCCCGAACATCCGTTAGAAGATGAATCTACCGGTAAACATCATCTATTTCGTATAAAGAAGCGAGATAGTAAAGAATGGCAATCTTTGAAGGATGGGGACAGTAATCAAACCCAACAACAAAACCAAAATTTTGCACACTGTATTCTCCAAAGACAAACAAAAGGATGAAGCGCTTCGCCCGATCAGGGAAGTATTTCATAGTAGGGGTTTCTTAAACCCTGTTCTCCAAGAGGTTAATGTTGTCACCGTTGAAGATGATGAAGATAATCTCTCTGGATCTGAAGAGTGGAGCACTTATTTAAACAGCCCTGAATATGTGTCTCAAGAAGAATCGTACGCACCGTACTATCCTCCCACTGATCAATTCAAAGGTATATCCCTACAGCAAAATGAAAATCTGCCTGTCCCTACTGACTGAAGTTTGGAATACCTTGGGAGAACCAAGTGGCAAATTTGACTATATGGTGAAATACACTGCGCCAGAAAGCTCGAAAATCAGAATCGAGGATATCCAGTCCACTGGATGGGGTGATTCTTTTGAGTTTCCTAGTCAATCAGAAGAGGAATATACGTCTTCTCAATCTCAGCAACAACGAGTCTCTTCACTCAGAAGATTGGAGGGTACATCCTCAGAAATCAACACAAAGGTCAACAGGAAGTACACATGCTGTGCTGTATCCCATACTTCCCGATCTGTTAATCAAGCTGAAGAAGATCGCTTTAGCAGCACAAAAGGAAAGGGCCAACGTCCAGAGTCTTCAAAGCCTGCTCGGCCAACGACTAAAGTCTACTCAAGGATTAAGCCAAGTGGAAAATTACCCGAGTACCTCGACTTCCAAGGAGTTCGCCACTACTGGAAACCTGTTGAAGTTCGGACTAACGCTCCTAGTTCTAAGTAGTTTATCTTTGCTTTTGTTTTGAACTCTCGCTTCACCCAAAGTGAAGAGATGTTTTATAGGGTTTAGCTTTTAAATAATCTCTCTTTGTCTTGCCCAAGACAAATGAGTTTGTATTTTAGGGCCCTGTTTCATATTGTGAATCATAAATAAAACGCGTTGTTTTGATTCCACACTTTGTGTTTATTTTCATTTTTACCCTTTCTTGGAAATGATAATCCTAAAAAACACAGTAAAAACCTCAAAAAAAAAATATAATAAATTAATCTGCATACACTTTCACATTAACTTTCTCAAAAAAAAAAGAATGATAAGGAGTTAATTAATCAAACATAAATCAAATATGCAGATTAAACAGATGGACAAATCCATTGAAAGCAATAACTCTATGCTCCATCCCAACTTTGAAATTCCCTATGAAGTCGCCGAGGAAGAAGTTGAAGAAGAGATCCCAGATGAGATTTCTCGACTACTTAAGCATGAGGAAAGGATCATTCAGCCTCACAAAGAGCCTCTAGAAGCAATCAACTTGGGTTCTGAAGAAGATAAAAAAGAAGTAAATATTGGAGCTTTACTCGACAACAATGTCAAGGGAAAACTGATAGATCTTCTCAAAGAATATGTTGATGTGTTCGCTTGGTCCTACCAGGACATGTCGGGTTTAAATACCAGCATTGTGGAGCATCATCTGCCATTAAAGCCGGAGTGTCCGCCAGTTAAACAAAAACTGAGAAGAGTTCACCCTAACATGGCCGACAAAATCAAAAAGGAAGTTCAAAAGCAGCTCGACACAGGTTTCCTCGTCACTTCTGAATATCCTAAATGGCTAGCCAACATAGTGCCTGTCTCCAAGAAAGATGGAAAGGTCAGAATTTGTGTTGACTAGCGGGATTTGAACAAAGCGAGTCCAAAAGACGATTTCCCGCTACCGCATATAGACATGCTAGTGGACAACACTGCAAAATTCAACGTCTTTTCCGTCATGGACGGTTTCTCTGGCTACAATCAGATCAGAATGGCTCCCGAAGACATGGAAAAGACATCCTTCATCACGCCATGGGGCACGTTTTGCTACAAAGTAATGCCGTTTGGATTAAAGAATGCAGGCGCGACTTATCAAAGGGCAATGACTACTCTCTTTCATGATATGATGCACAAAGAGATCGAAGTCTACGTAGACGACATGATAGCAAAGTCTGACACTGAAGAAGAGCATATAGAATATCTCTTAAAGTTGTTTCAACGACTAAGGAAATTCCAGCTCCGTCTGAATCCTAACAAATGCACCTCTGGAGTGAGGTCCGGAAAACTCCTAGGTTTCATCGTCAGTCAAAGAGGTATTGAAGTTGACCCTGACAAAGTCAAGGCTATTCAAGAAATGCTTACGCCACATACGGAAAAGCAAGTAAGAGGATTTCTTGGACGGTTGAATTACATCTCCAGATTTATCTCTCAAATGACTGCTACCTGTGGGCCAATATTCAAGCTTCTCCGCAAAAATCAAGAGGTTGTGTAGACAGAAGATTGCCAAAAAGCATTTGACAGTATCAAGGAATACCTGTCAGAACCACCAATACTGATCCCTCCAGTGGAAGGAAGACCATTAATCATATACCTTACCGTGCTAGAAGATTCCATGGGCTGCGTGCTTGGACAGCAAGATGAAACCGGTAAGAAGGAGCATGCCATCTATTACTTGAGTAAAAAGTTCACAGACTGTGAAACTCGTTACTCCATGCTCGAGAAAACGTGTTGTGCTTTGGTGTGGGTTTCAAAACGTCTCCGCCAGTACATGATCAATCACACGACTTGGTTAATTTCCAAAATGGATCCAATCAAGCACGTATTTGAAAAACCTGCCTTAACGGGAAGAATTGCACGATGGCAAATGCTACTATCTGAATATGACATCCAGTACCGTGCTCAAAAAGTGGTCAAAGGAAGTATTCTTGCTGATCACTTGGCTTATCAGCCGCTCAACAAATACCAATCTCTCAAGTTTGACTTCCCAGACGAGGATGTTATGTACTTAAAGATGAATGATTGTGACGAACCGCTGCCCGGAGAAGAACCAGATCCAGAATCCAGATGGGGTTTAGTCTTTGATGGAGCAGTTAACGTCTTTGGTAATGGAATTGGAGCAATCATCATCACTCCCGAGGGTTCTCATATCCCGTTTTCCGCCAGATTGCTATTTGATTGCACCAACAACATCGCAGAATATGAAGCATGCATCATGGGTATCGAAGAAGCCATCGACTTAAGGATCAAGATTCTTGACATATATGGAGATTCAGCTCTAGTGATCAACCAAATCAAAGACAAGTATGAAACTCATCATCTTGGTTTGATTCCTTACAGAGATTATGCAAGACGTTTGTTGACTTTCTTCAACAAAGTGGAATTGCATCATATCCCTCGAGATCAGAATCGAATGGCAGACGCCTTGGCTACTTTATCTTCCATGTTCAAAGTCAACCATTGGAACGATATGCCCAGAATCCGTATCAGATGCCTTGAAAGACCTGCATATGTATTCACAACGGAAGCAGTCTTCGACGATAAACCGTGGTTCCACGACATCAAGCGTTTCCTTCAAACACGAGAGTACCCACTCGGGGCATCGTACAAAGATAAGAAAACTCTAAGGAGGCTTTCTAGGAATTTTTTCCTAAACGAGGATGTGCTATACAAAAGAAACTTCGATATGGTTCTACTCAGATGCGTCGATAGACAAGAAGCAGACACAATCATCCATGAAGTGCATGAAGGGTCATTTGGAACCCACTCAACCGGACATGCTATGTCTAGAAAAATCTTAAGAGCAGGATACTATTGGATAACAATGGAATCTGATTGCTGTAAACACGTCAAAAGATGTCACAAGTGCCAGATCTACGCAGATAAGATCCATGTGCCACCGACTCTACTCAACGTTCTCTCTTCTCCGTGGCCGTTCTCCATGTGGGGCATCGACATGATCGGGATGATCGAACCAAAAGCGTCCAACGGACATCGCTTCATTCTAGTAGCTATTGATTACTTCACCAAATGGGTCGAAGCGGCGTCTTACGCCAACGTTACAAGACAAGTGGTTGTGAGGTTCATCAAGAACAACCTCATTTACCGATACGGAATTCCAAGCAAGATCATTACAGACAATGGATCGAACTTGAACAACAAAATGATGAAAGAACTGTGTGAGGAATTCAAAATTGAGCATCATAACTCATCTCCTTACCGGTCAAAGATGAACAGCGCCGTTGAAGTTGCCAACAAGAACATCAAGAAGATCGTCCAGAAAATGGTTATCACTTACAAAGACTGGCATGAAATGCTGCCATTTGCTCTGCATGGGTATCGTGCTTGATCGCACTTCAACAGGGGCAACTCCTTTTCTCGGTATACGGCATGGAAGCGGTGCTCCCGTAGAAGTTGAGATCCCATCAATGAGAGTTCTCATGGAAACTAAGTTATCGAGGCGAATGGTGTCAAAGCGGTCGACCGGTTGAACTTAATCAAAGAAAAGCGGACCGCTCGTGTCACGGACAACTCTATCAAGAAGAATGAAGAAAGCTTTCGACAAGAAGGTCCGACCTCGTGAATTCGAGAGGCGACCTCGTGCTTAAAAGATTACATCTTTTCAACGATTCTAGGGAAAATGGACTCCTAATTACGAAGGCCCATACATCGTCAAGAGAAGCTTTTACGGCGGTGCTATGATTCTCACAACCATGGACGGTGATGAACTCCGCATCCCGTGAATCTTATCAAGAAATACTTTGTCTAAAAAAAAAAAAGAACATTCGGTAAGTAGAAAACCGAAGCAGGCGGCTTAGGCAAAATGAGTCTCGGTGGATTGAAAACACGAAAAGCGGTCGAGCAAAATTAGAGACAATAAACAGAAATTATCCTGATAGATTGAAAACCTGAAAAAGGAAATCTAGGCAAAAATAAGGATACACAAATGACAAAGTAACTGCAATCAGTCCGTACTTCGTCACTCTGAAGAATCTTCCATCAACGGATCTTCAATCAAATCTTCAGAAGCAACAAGCACAGTTGGAATTCAAAGTTGTTAGGGAGAATAGCGGTTATTTGCTTTCAATGTAGCCTTTTCCCAATAAATTATGATTTCCAAACTTTTGTAAATAGTTCATGGAATCACGCCTTTGGCTGATTACCATGCTGTCAATAAAATTTGAGCCTTGTGCCTTTTGTTTGCAATTCCTACTCTATTCTGTGTTGCAAAATAACGCTTTTTATTGTGAAAATCACTTTTTTGAAACTAAAAGGTTTTAAATGAATTTTTACTTCAAAATTTTGAAACAAAAGCAAAATTTTCCTTTGAACTATGAACACAGAAAGAACTTCAACAGTTTTCTCCATAAGTGTTTCAATCTCCGAAGGATAGAACAACTGCTACGGAAGTATTCTTCTCCTCAGCAGAAATCATCAAAGGACGCTATTCTTATCCAAAGAGAATTCCTAGCAAAGTTGCCAATGAAATGTGTTTTTCAGATGGTTTAAAACATGCAACTCAAATTCTTCATCAGTGAACGTCTACGCCATTACGGCAGATTTCACTGAATATTTGTTCGAACTGTGACGTGGTCCTTTTCCCAAATATCTCTTTAGTGTCTTTGTAAAAGTATTTTTAGCATGCATATAACATTCATGACATTCATACATAATAGCATCATTTATGCATTTTTGCATTCCTTGAAATATTTGCTTCCACATCACTGGTTTAAATCACACTTACTCATGTAAGTACAATTTTATCCCCAGTAGATTATCCCCAAGCAAGCAGAGAAATACATTTTTTTCTCTACCACATTCCCCAGCTGAGATCATCCCTCATTTGGAACAATGTCTTGATTGACTGTTTCTTTTCAGTTCATTCCTGGATAGAATCTCGTCTCTAATCTACAAAACAATAAGCAATAGCCTCGTCATTTGAGCCGCTTATTTCCTTTTCGTTCCTAAACTTGTCATGAAAGTCTGTTCTTCTCAAGAAGGTCAAATCACGACTGTACGAGAAATTCCCCAGCAGTTGTCTTTCTGTCTAAAATAAAACCTGCGTCTTCCAATCAAAATGCCCGCATCTTCTCAAAAGAGAAATCCTCGCCAAGATTATATCCAAGAAAATAGAAACTCATTTGAGTTCTGTTTCTCTCATTGTCTGTTATTCACAAGGCTGAATAATCAAAAAAAAATTTCAAAGATTTACCTTGTTATAGTTATCACTTTGCTGATAATTGGTAATATCTTCAAAACTCATTTGAGATCTGTTTCCATTACTGTCTGTTATTCATAAAGCTGAATACTCAGTAACATTTCTCAAGATTTACCTTGTTATGGTTATCACTTCGCTGATAATTGGTAATATCTTCAGAATTCATTACCATAAACTATCACAAGGCTGATAATTGGTAAAATCATTTTCACTTACCTTAAACATTGTCACAAGGCTGACAGAAGGTAAACTCTTCGCTTCGTAAAGCGAAACAGATATTCACATGTTTTGTGAATCATTTTTCCCCAGCGAGACATATTTCTTGTTTCTCAACAAACAGGATCCTCTTTTCTTAAACAGACCGAGTCATCCTCACAAATTCTTCCCCACCATGTCATTTTCTTTGATATCATCTGGGTAAAAACTTTTTTTCAATCATTTTGCATCATCCGCATTTTTTGGTATCTTAGGTCCAAAATTTGCGTATTCTGATATTTAAGTCTCTTTACACCTATCAAAACAAAGATATTCATCTTCATCTCTCAGGTTAAAGAAACTTAAATAGGGGCATCTGTCATACCCCAATTTTTGACCTAATATACCACCTTACATTTGCATCATTGCATCACTAACAGTTCAGAATAGAATTAATCGGGTGTAGCATTCACAGGTCAAAATTAGGGTTTCATCAGATTTTCATCTGATTCAAGAGGTAACCAATTAGGGTTTGAGTGTTACTCACTTCATTTGACCTATCTTGATCAAAACATCAACATCTAATCCTCAGATATCCAATTTTTCTCATTGATCAATCGAGGATCGACCAATTAGGGTTTTGATCGAGGATGAGTATTCTCTGAGTTTTTGAGCAATGAATGACTTTTTTGGTTAGATATTGGTCATTATATCTTAGATACAACATCTTGACCTAATTTCTGGATTCAAAACATCACAGAAGTTCACAGACTTCATCAGTCAATTTCTAAAACATTTGATGAAATTTCATCTGCACAAAAAAAGTCAAACTTTGACTTTTGGTCAACTTTTTCAAGACAAAACTTTTTCAATCATCAAAATACTTCAAATGATCCATCATGATCATAAAAAATCAAAGAATTTGAAAAAGTCAACAAAAAGTCAAAATTTTCAACACTTAGAAAAATTTTCAAGTGTTAAAATTTTGTACTTTTTCCAAACTTCATGCCATTTTTTCACATAGTTCCATTTTGATTTGGAAACAACTCAAAACATTAAAGTTGTAGCTCTTGAAACAAGATTTCCAAAATGTCTAAGAACTCTTAAATCCATGGAGTCTAGCTATACTTTTAAAATTGAAACATAAGGCTCCATAACCATGGTTTTCAAAGTTCAAAACTTCAAATTATAGGTCATTTTTTGATTTCTTCATCTAGAAGCAATGCCACCTTGCCAAAATTGAAGATTAGGGCTGATAAATATCAGCTAGAGGTAATAATTGTAGGATTGGATCAAGTTGGAAAAATCACACATGGTTAAAAAAGGAAGCTTCCTTTTCCTTTTGCCAAATGTCTTTCTTGCCCTTTAAGGCAACTTTGATTTACCAAAAGCCATGTCCTTGTGCCTAACATTTCAGAACTTTTGACCTATAAATAGAGGTCTTGCTTGCCATTCAAACTACACCAAAGCCATGCAAGTACATGCTTTCACTCTTCATCTTTGAAAAATCAAGTAACTTATGTCAAATTGTGAAATCTTGCATTTTGAAAATTTGTGAAGAAACATTGAAATATTTGGTGTCTAACATGTTATAGGTATCACATGTAATTGATTTGAAGCTTAAAATCAATCTAAAAATAACTGAAAATCAGAATTGAATTTCCAATTTTCAAAACTTGCAAAACTTCCTTAGGATTCGAATTCATGGCTTGGCTTGAGTAACTTGAGTTCTAAGCATCCAAACACCATCTATGAACATCATAGACATGATGCAGATCATAAACAACCATCTGTAACAACTCAAAACACGATTTCCAGTTTGCATTTCAAGCTTATGCAGGTGGACTTGAGTGAAGTGATCCAGGCATGCTCATGAAGTGCAGACCACTTCTACACCTTCCCTAGAGGCCGCTGGTGCTCAAGCAATCATAAAAACACGACTGGAAACACTACTCCATTGAAATCGATTCCAGCTTCAACAGGTAAGAGCTCGAACTTCAATCTCATGATTCTTTGATTCATTTTGAAAAAGCTCTTGGCCATTTGTTTTCTGCACCTCTCACGATCATTAACCCTCAACTAATTGACAAAATCATCCATCACACATCATTTCAATTAGAATTTTCAGTTTTAGGGTTCTTCATGTTTTCCAGAAATTCAATCATGTTTAACTGAAAATAAATGAAATTAACAACCACCATCACGTTCCTTGTTAAAAATCGTGCAAGTTTGATGTTTACATCATCCATTTTCATTGAGAAACGAAGAATCTGCGCTTGAGCAAGGATTGAAGAAGAAGAAGAACCATTCGCGGGTGTTCTTGTTTGTTTTCAAATTCAAATTTTCCAATATAATATTAACACGTGTTTTTGTTTCAATACACGAATGCGTTCTTGTCCCAGTGGTTGCCAGCTCGCTCGTAAGTATCTTTGCCACATATCCACCCATCAGGTCCTGGGTTCAAGCCTCCCATGGACCATTTTTTTAAAACTTTGTGATTTTTCTTCATGTTTTTTCACAAACTTCAACAATTTTTTTAACCAATCAAAACTCCTCATTTTGAGATGAGTTTTTGTACACTTGTCAATAAATGTGTCTATTTTATGATAGTGCAAAAATTTTCAGAAAAAACTTTCATCTGATTATATTTTAATCGGGCCGAAAACGACACTTTGGGCACTTTTCAAAACACCTTTAAAGGTGATTTTTTTTAACTTTTGACTTCCGATTCTTTTCAAAACTTCTCATAAGTGAACCTCACTTTTCAAAAAACACTTTCAAATATATTTTTTCAAAACTTTTCATCAAACTTACATCTTTTTACCATGATCGATCCGATTTAAACGATAAAACCGAATTCTTTTCTCTCGAAATTCTTAACCGATCATGGGCCTCCCTCACGGTGTAAGTCCCAATTCTTTTATGTACATATATTTCTTTGTACATATTCATTTCTTTTATGTACACATCTTTTTACCTGTACATAGTACAGACGTCTTCTTTGTAAATATTCAAATACAGACAAACTTCTTCCGTTTGTTTTCATTTTACACTGAAACCAACATTCTTTATGTACATACACATCTTTCCTTGTACATATCAATTTCTTTCCATGCAAACTTTTATCTGTACATAATACAGATACTTTTTACTCAAACACAGATAAACTTCGATCGTTCGTTTCTGTTTCGTCTGTATATACAACTGAATACCATTGGTATTTGAAAGGAGCATTATTCCCGGTGAAACTGCTTTTAAACCAATGGGCCACCCTTATGGTGTGAGTCCCAACCCTCCTATGTACATCCACATCCTCCTGTACATAAATACTCGTTCGTGTACATATTCACTTCCTTGTACACATTCAAACTTGTAAATAATCAAGTTACGCTCGTTTTAAACGTTCGTTTCACAGACACTTGTTCATAAACTCTTGTAAATAAACATCATGCATCTGTTTATATTTCCTTCATAAACTCCTGTGAATACATATCACACACATTTGTTTATACAACTGTCTAATTATAACATAAAAATTAGTATAACCAATAGGTTCCCCACAGTTGTAGCCTCCTCTTGGGCTTTATGCAAGATAACTCTCCCCACAGAGTTAGCCTTCTCTTGGGCTTTGTACAAAGAAAACTCATTCATCGAGTTTAGCCTCCGCTTAGGCTTCATATAAGACAACACTCCGAGTCACCTCCTCTTGGGCTTCGTTCAAAAGAACTCCTCATTGAGTTTAGCCTTCTCTTGGGCATCATACAATGAAAGAGACAGAAATCTCTTATGACCTCCTATTGGGCTTCCAATACAAAAATCACCCGCTAAGATAGAACCACGAGTATAATTTCCGGTGAAATTGCTTTTAATTCCAAAGGATGGTTTCGGTGAAATCCCTTTAAAGACAAAGCCACCATACCTATAGCTTCCTCTCGAGCTTCATACAAGGACCCTCGATGACCCTCGAATGCCTCCTCTTGGGCTAACAATACAAGGACCCATGGGCTTCTTAAAAGCATCCTTTAATCCAATCCATTTCTCCTTGAGATTTAGACATCTATCATCTCTATGGAAGAAGTATCTCATCTATCACATCACATACAGTCAAAAAACTTTTCAAACTCTTTTTCAAACAAAAACATCTCTTAATTGTAAGTGGTAACGCTTGTACACTCAAGCAAAACACCCAATGCTTACAGTTAAAAGATTCAATCACCTTTTTCAAACATCTTTCTTAAACATGTAAGTGGTAACGCTTGTACACTCAAGCAAAACACCTATAACTTACGATGAAAGATTTTTATCAGTCAAACTTTTCAAAAATGTATGTGATGAAATAGATTAGATACATTTTTCATTAAGGTGACATTTGTCTATCTCTTACTAACATCCCGTTGCTTTTCACTAGCATAAGTGGGAACTACGATTGCTCGACTTTCTCAACATCCTTTTGAGAATACGTAGGCACAAGGTCTCATCCTTGGCGAGCAAATTTCTTTCTCTCTCAGACCAAACAAACCATAGATCCCTGTAGATCCAAGCTACAAATGCTCTGATTCCCACTAGGGGATATGTATGCAGAAGATCCAAAGATCTTTGCGAGCACAATAATAATAAACACTAGGATCCTACATAATCTATCCTTCTTAAAATCCCCAAAGGAGAAACTTTCCCAATCATAGAAATAGCAATTAAAACACACAAACATATCAAACGTATTCATATATAAAGCTATAGATAACAATATATATTTAGGGTGCTCCATCTATTCCCTTTATATAACAAACCCCCTTACTCATAATCTCCCCAATGCGTTACGTCTAGTTTGCGCTAGTCGTTACGCATATCAAAATCAATTGAGGGTATTAACAGCTTTCCCCTTTTTCATAATCATTAAATCATCTTTTCTTGTGTTGAAAATAATAAAGCTTGATGCTCGCGGCATCTTTATAAAGAAATCAAAAGAGTAAATCGTTTCGAGCCAGAGGATCCGAATTCAGATTCGATTCCCTCTAGCGCGTCACTTTTTAACGCGAACAATCATAACCTATTTCTTTCTCCATTCACCAAGCATTTAAAACACTTTCAATAAAACTCGATCCAACGTCGAGTCTTCTTCTCAAACCTCGATCCAACGTCGAGTTGTTTTTTTCAAAATGTTTTTCATAATAAACTTGGATGAAATTTGTTTAAATCGTTAGATGGTAGCCTAATGTTTTTAAACAAATTTGAAGTCTTTAGATTGTTGGATGGTAGCCCAATAACATAAAACTTCTATCCATATCAAAATACTTGAGCGGTATTCAAATAAATTGTTGGATGATAGCCTGACGATTTAATTGAATTGGAAGTCTTTAGGTTGTTGGATGATAGCCCAATAAACTAAATACTTCTTTCCACATTAAAATAATATAGTGACATTTGTTTAAATTGTTGGATGATAGCCCGACGATTTAATCGAATTTAAAGTCTTTAGATTGTTGGATGATAGCCCAACAATTTAAATATTTTATCTCACTCAAAACACCAATTTCATAATAAATTTTTTGGATGAGAGATGATTGGTTGAGCTCACTCGCCAATTTCTAGTATTCGAATCATTAGATGATAGCCTAATGTTTCGATACTCGTCATCCACAATTTAAAATCAATTTTAACACATTCAAACTCTTTTGTGCGTTCAAGCACCTTTTACCTTTAAACCCTTTTCAAGATTAGACACGATTCATTTATAATTGAGATGTTCTTTCCTCTATTCCCAAGGTTTTTGACTTCTCCACTTGAGTACTAGAGGTGTTCTCAAACCCTCCCTCATGTTGGTGCGTAGTCCTTTATTCTTTATCACACCTTGTGGGCGTTAGACGAGTCTTCTCCTTTAAAAATGATGACTTGTCTTTTCATTTAAAATTAATCAACAAATAATCATTTTCTAGCCAAACTACGGCGCTCTGACTTTCCTATTGCACGAGGGAGTACGTAGGCACTAAGTCTTACGACCAAAGGCGAGCAAAAATAATAAAAAAATTTCTTCTCCCTTTCTTTCTGATTTCAAACTTAGAAGATCGTAAAATTTTCACACTAACACACAAACACACTTTGAACTAAATGGGTACCATCGAGTACGATGGATGTAAGGGGTGCTAATACCTTCCCCTTGCATAACCAACTCCCGAACCTATATCTCTTTAATCTCGTAGACCGTCTTATTCTTTTATTCGTGGGTTTTATCTATATTTTCCCGTTCTTCTTTTAGAACAAATAAAATTAGTTGGAGATTTCATTGTTTTTAAAAATCAAATGATTTTTGAAAAAACGAGTTGCTTTAGTTGGTGACTTCACATAGGAAATTTTCTCAAGCGAGTTAACCCTAGTTTAGTTCATTGTGTGGTTGTGTGTTTATTGTTTTACTTTATTCTTTGTATTTTATTTTATTTTTATGCTTCAGTCATTTATTTTCTATGCTTTATTTATTATCATCTTTATATATCCATTGTGTGGGAATCCTTGATGGGATTATTGATTCATAGATAAGCGCACTACCCAAGCTTCTAGGTAACCTTTTTAGGATAGAGGGGTTGCGTAGCCTAGGTCCCCCTGACTCCAATGTCTTGTGGACCGAAGCAAAGACTTCGGCTTAGAGTTGGTTGTTTTAAGGAGGTTGTTGACCCGCATGATAGTGCAGGACTTCAATTTCTAGACAAATGACCTATAACTCTAAGTTTGTTTATGATAACCAAACCTAGACCAACCGCTCAAAATATTTTGAGTATCCCGTTAAGAGCCGTTTCTTGGGGTATACTTTTGAAAATACTATCACCATGTAGGCCTCTCGCGTGATAACAGTGTTTGTTAAAAGGGAATCTGAGACTCTGAGGAATACTTAGCAAAGATCTTAGAACCGTCCCATAGGGAATTATTGCGTAGAAAACTTAGAGCCATCATATCGTAGGAGCCCACCTAAATAAGTTGTTCTGATTACCTATATCATTCTTGTTTCCCGTTTCTGTGAACCTATTACTATCATTATGTGGCATTCCATTTGTATATGTGGCATTGTATTTCATCACATCTTTTTCATTTATGACATTACATTTCATTACATCCATCTGCATTTTTCATGCATACATTCGAGTTGTCAAAATCACTCATTTCTTCTGTCTCCATCTTCAGTTGATTGTCTACTGTCAATCTAAATCCTCTACATAAGTACGAAACTAGAGCCAACGTCAAGAGAAGAATTGAATACCAAGAGCAACACAATGCAGAAGTCCGAACGAAAATCGATGAGTTGAAGTCAGGCATGACTAAACTTACTGATATTATGCAAGTTCTGATCGCCAGAAGTGAGCAACCTCAAAGGACTATAGTTCTTGAAGTCTCAACTGCTGTTATTGATCCTCAGTCTTCTCAGATACCAGTTACTGCTTGGCCAGAACTTGGGTTACCCCGAAATTATGTTCCACCTACTGCAACTACTCCAATGGTTGGCAAATATTCCCAACCACGTTTCCAGGCTCTAGTCTTCACTGAGTCTCAACCGATCATTCATACTGCTCCTCATCGACCTTTTGTGCATCAACCTACTGCACAAGCTGCTTATGAGAACCCTCTCTTTGATCACCGTGCTAACACTCCACGAAGTGTGAGTCGAGAAGATTTTGATGAACTTGAAGAAGTCCGCGAGCAATATCAGACTCTCGAAAGAAGGATGAGAGCTATAAAAGGCAACGATGTCTTTGGTATTGCTCCAGAGAACATGTGCCTGGTTTCTAATTTGGTTATGCCTCCTAAGTTCAAGACTCCTGATTTTGAGAAATACAAGGGGCACACTTGTCCAAAAAGTCATTTGTTGATGTACTTCAGGAAAATGTCTGCTTATACGAGGAATGACAAGCTTCTTATCCACTGTTTTCAAGATAGCCTGAGTGGAGCTTCATTGAAATGGTATATAGGACTTGAGAAAGACCGTATTCAATGCTTCCAGGATCTGATCAATGCTTTCATGAAACAATACCACTACAATCTCGACATGGCTCCTGATCATCGTCAATTGCAGAACATGTCTCAGAATGAGAAAGAATCTTTTAAGGAGTACGCTCAATGTTGGAGAGAGCTGGCCTCACAAGTTGAACCACCTCTATCTGAGAAAGAGCTCACTGGTTTGTTTATGGATACCTTGTCCCCTTTCTATTGGGAGAAAATGATTGGTAGTGTGTCCTCTCGCTTCACAGACTTGGTGACTATTGGCCAAAGGCTAGAAGAGGGAATCAAGAGGGGAAAAGTGTCTGTTGCTGGTGAATCCTCTAGTCGTGCCAATAAATCTTTTGGAAACTTCCATAAGAAGAAAGAAGTTGAAGCTAATGTTGTCTCAATTGAGAAAAGAGGACCTCGCCGTAGGCCTCAATACTATGGCCAACCACAAGTAGATGTCGTCACTCTTGCAGTCAAGGCTCAACCAATTCAAATTCCTCAATGCCAAGATGTTGGACAAAATCAGAATCGTAATGCAAGGAATAGCGGTCAGTTTGACCCTATTCCAATAACTTACACTAAATTGTATCCTCATTTGGTCAAACTAGGTCTAATCACAACTAGGCCTCTGACTCCTCCAGATCCTCTCCCAGTCGGATTCAGGACTGATCTTCACTTTGAGTTCCATCAAGGAGCTGCTGGTCACGATTTGGAACGCTGCTTTGCGTTGAAGGCTAGGGTTCAAGAGCTAGTCAGAAGCAAGAAGATAAATTTTGGAGATCCCCCACCAAATGTTATCAATAATCCGTTGCCAGGAAAAAGTGGCTGAAGAATGGGTCATTATATTTCAAGTTACTTCATAAAGCAGGTGTTTCAGATAGGACAACTCATCCTTGTAATTGATTAGTCACTAGGCCATTACTTCTTTCTGTTTGCATTTTCCCTAGTTTATGTTAAACTATTGCTTTCAAATCTTGTTTGTAATTTCCTGTTAATTTTAATGAAATGAGCATTGCACTGTGTTGATTCAAATCATTTACATTAGTTGCTTTCAAATATATTTATTTTTCCTGTTTAATTTCTTTACCGAGCTATTGCTTTTGCAAAGATTGGAGGGAGGATGATGATAACGAGATACCCATAATTGATGTCGGTATGCTTTCGAATAAAAATTTGTTGATGATATAAAAGCATTGTTTCAATTCCCAAACACTGGAGATATAAGGAAGTTAATCCCTTGTCAACCCCTTCGAGCCTAGAAGTTGAAGTTTCTTTCTATACGAAAAACCTGCCTTTTTAACCTAGGGCAGGGTAATTCTCAGTTTAATTCAGTTGTGCATTCATTCAATATGCCTTTCAACAAAGGTTGTATTCAATCAAGTTTCCTTCACACACATCAAAGAAGTGTCGAAGATGTCATCCATGTCAAAACGTAATGATGATGGTTCCCCGTAATCATGAAAGTCAAGTAGTCACTGTCTTTTAAAAAAAATATCAAAAAGAAAAAGTTGCTAAGTTAAAACAAAAGGCAACTTAGGCAACTAATTGGGGCATCCCGCTGACCGTAATCTTAAATGGAACGGTTCAGGCAAAAGTCAGGGATGAAAAATTCAAACAAGAGTTGACCAAAGTCCTCAAACAGCAAAATGTTGCAAAAAGAAATGACTGCAATCTCAAGAATATTTTTCAACTTCTGAGCCATCACCACTATCAGTGTACAATCCAAAATCTCTTGGAAACTGAATGCACAATCTAAATTAATTGAGCGTAGGACTGAGGAACATCATGAAGATTGGGTTGGGTACAAATAAATTTTGAGCCTTTATCCTTTATTTCTTAAACCGTGAACCAGACCACGTTACAACCCTCAAAAGACCTAATTGAAGTCAGGTTTCTTTTGAAAGCATACTACAACAAGGTTGCGTAATATGACTCCTGGGGTCATTTGCAAATCAATTGTCTTGGTATATCCATACTTATGTCTTTTCTTTCAATTTTAAATTTCTAAACCGCTGTGTTTTAACCAGTGATCAATTTTCTATACAGCAATTACATCATTCTAAAAATGATTTTGATTTCAAAACTTATGCATGAAATTTGCATTAAATTTACCATGTTTGAATAACAATTTTTGCTTGCAAATAAGTTTTCCTCATCAAGGAAGTCCAAACTGTTGAGAAACTTGGTCAGTGATCCTAATCAGGGGGCATGTATTTTTCGGATCCTGTTGTGAATCAATTCAAGATTTGTTGCTCAGTGCAAGTCATTCTCAGAATTATTTTAATCAGAAGATCTTTTTCAAGACTTATACCGGGGCACTCCTTTCCCCTCAGTCATTTCAAGAATTGAAGCCATGATCGGTTTTATCTACAACAATCATTTAATTTGGGGAAATCCTCAAGCAGGTCTTCATTCCTTCCTCCAAGGATCACCAGTTCAAAGCAATTCACAAGTTTGTTTGTGTGTCCCTCAAGAAATTTTCTCTCTAAGAAGAGTTGGCAGTGTTCTTCGTGTTGAGGAATCAGAGTTCCCATCTTACCTCCACGAAAGAGTCAATCTCCATTGTCGTGAACGTCTGCATTACATACTACATGCATAGATCATTCATATATCATGCATCACAAAATTCATATATCATGCATACCAAGAGTGTTTTATCCTCATTTGCATTTCCTGAGGTCTTGTTACAGTCAATATCTTACCTTGCAGTCAAAATCCAACTTACTTGGTACCTACCAAAACAAATGTTCGTCAGTCTGATCTCTTTTCGTCCAATAATATTTCTTCGTTATTTTAAACCTCAATTTTGTTCAACACCATTGGATGTCACATTCCCTAGTGCAACATTTATCACCACTCTAGTGCCATTCCTGGATATCTGTCTATTTTCACTCCAATGCCATTCATGGATGTTTGTCTATTTTCACTCCAGTGCCATTCCTGGATGTCTGTCTATTTCCACTCCAGTGCCATTCCTGGATGTCTGTCTCTTTGTCTTCACCAGTGCCATTCCTGGATGCCTTGTTTCACCCTTCATCAAAAGCCATTATTGGGTGTTATGTCTTTGTCACTTTATTCAAAGTCATTATTGGATATTGTGATCTTTCTCCATCTAAAGCCATTATTAGATGTCGAGTCCCTCCATCTAAAGCCATTATTAGATGTCGAGTCCCTCCATCTAAAGCCATTATTAGATGACGAGTCTTTTTTTCCAAAGCCATTATTGGGCGTTATGTCTTTCTCACTTTATTCAAAGCCATTATTGGATATTGTGATCTTTCTCCATCTAAAGCCATTATTAGATGTCGATTCCCTCCATCTAAAGCCATTATTAAATGTCGAGTCCCTCCATCTAAAGCCATTATTAGATGTCGAGTCTCTCCATCTAAAGCCATTATGAGACGTCGATTCTTTTTTTCCAAAGCCATTATTGGGCATTATGTCTCTCTCACTTTATTCAAAGCCATTATTGGATATTGTGATCTTTCTCCATCCAAAGCCATTATTAGATGTCGAGTCCCTCCATCTAAAGCCATTATTAGATGTCGAGTCTTTTTTTCCAAAGCCATTATTGGGCGTTACGTCTCTCTCACTTTATTCAAAGACATTATTGGATATTGTGATCTTTCTCCATCTAAAGCCATTATTAGATGTGGAGTAAAGCCATTATTAGATGTCGAGTCCCTCCATCTAAAGCCATTATTAGATGTCGAGTCTTTTTTTCCAAAGCCATTATTGGGTGTTTTGTCTTCCATGTTGTATCAGTTAATCTACCACAAATTTCTAATTTCGAGTCTATTCGTATTTCCGAAGTGTTTGTCTCATATCATGCATCATTCAAAAAAAATGTCAAAAATATGGCATTCATCGCATTCTCGTTATATTTTATTCACAGCATGCTCATTGCATTACAGGGCAAAATTTTGGGTTTTTGATATTTAACTATCTCCTACTGCGATAATATGAAGCTTGAGCATTTTCATATCATCTGGTTGAAGATATTTAAATAGGGGCAACTGTTGCACCCCAAAATTTACCCTACTATTTTTCTACTTGCATTGTATTTTATATTTAAAAAAAATCAGTCATTTACTCATCATATGCATCATTCATCTCTTAATTTTCAATGTTTCATTTAAATAAATTTGCACTTTTATTAATAATTGAATTTATAGTTAATTTAATTCTATATTCTTTTAATATATGAATTGGTTATTATTAAAATTGACATTTTCATTACGTTTTTATTTTTAATTCAAATTATAAATTAGGTTATGGGATTAAGTCCTTTTTAAATATATATATTTAATTCGCCTGTAAATTTTCATTCATTAATTCATCGATATTTTTTGACTGATAATATTTAATTTGCATCATTTGTATTTAAGGTTGATTGTTGCTAATTTGTTTTCATGTTATTATTCCATAATATTTTTTTATTTTATTATTATTTTATTCTTTTTTTTTCTTTTCATATTTTGCGTTTTTTAATCTTTTAATAAAATTTTTAGTTGTATTTTTATTATAATTACATCTTGAACTAATAGTTAAAAAAAAATTTATTTTATTTTGAAGCTTGTTTAATATTTAATGATTGCTTAATTTTTTCTAATAATGTTAGATATATTAAAAATAGAAACAAAAATGACAAAAAAATATATTTTTATTGATTCATAAGTATATATTACATCTCTTTAGTTTACTAGGTACAAAATGTTTTTTTTTTAAATTTTTTTTTAATAAGTGGCAAGAAAATTGGCGCATCTGCAATTAGGTCTTTAATATCTAATTATAATTCTATTACTAGTTAAATATGATTTTTATTAATAATTAAATTTGGTTAATTTGATTGTTGATTAAATTTTATCACTTAATTATTTTTGTTTTTTAGATATTAGTGTAGAAACAAATCATTTTTTTTTTACATTTAAATTATAATTATTCTTGTTTATGTACAAATCCAAAGAAAATAATGATATCATTGTTACTGCTTGTTCCTTTCTAAGTTATACCATCATCCCACTACCTCCTGCAATTTCAAAAAATCAGTACAATGTAACAACCAATTCCACCCTTCTCCACTACCCAGCAAAAATTAGTACATATCACAGCTAGCAATTCTGCTCCACTATTCCACCACCTCTGCCCTTGTCCTTCTCTCTTTACCATCATCCCACTACTTCCTTGCCACCACCTATTGTACAAAAACCTGCAAAAATGCAAAACAAAACAGAAAATCAGTACAATGACAACCTCTCCACTACCCCTCCACTCTCTATTCCACTAAGAAATACAGCTAATCTTGTACAATTCATTCCTCTCATCCTTATAACATTCCCTCTCACCATTCACACTAGAGAGGACCGTTCATCACTCAACTCACCTTCTTCAATACAACACTCAACTCACCTCCTTCCCACCTTCCTTCACAGCCGTGTCAACACCACCCTCAAACCTCAATACATCATCTTCACCAACAACCCGTAAACCACAAAATTTTCTCAGAAACCCACAACTCGAACTTCCGTTTTCGCTTTTGATTTCGTATGAACAACAACCAGCAAGTGATTTCGTTGCATATAACAATATACAGAACCGCACCGAAGCAGAGCAGCAGAAACAACGCAATATAAAGCATATATTTCGGAATCCGCATAGGCAGTAGCAAGATTCGTGACTTAAGATCCGAAAGAAGTAGGAAACGAAGTTGTAAGGTAAAGGGATTGAAACCACATACCTTGGTGTTTATTTTGTTTTTTGCAACTCATTTGTTGTTGTGATCTGTAACCGTGAACAATCATAATGGGGTTTGTAGGGATCAAAGGGTTTAAGGGTTTTATTCGTTGTTTTCTTGTTGTGTGATGATTGCTTTTTTCCTTGTGATTGAGAGAATAGAAGCGATGGATTTAACATAGAGAGTAGAGGAAACTTGAGAACTGAGTTTGGAAAAGATGATGGAGCGATAGAGAAAAACAGAATGATGACGCAGATAGAAGAGAAGTGTCATGTGAGAGAGAGGACTTGTTTTCTTTATTTTTTCTATTAAATTGATAAATAATAATAATAAGGACAAGTGGCGGCTACACCTTGTAGCTCTAGGGTTTTACTGTTAAGTTTGAAATTTGATACCAGAAATAATATATTTTAGATCTTCAAAATAATTTTTTAGAAATAATATTGCTTTTGTTGATTGATACCAGAAATAATATATTTTAGATCTTCAAAATAATTTTCAAAGATACAAAAACATATATAGGTTTAGTTTTATTTTATTTACTCAAAACTTTATCTTAAAAAAAAAAAGAACATAAGATCTTAGATTTAAAATTTATCTTATTAAATTTATTTTCTTATAAAAAATTCGTTTTTTATATTTTAAAATACTCACAAAAATATTTTCTTTTAGCTGTTTATCTCTTAAATTTATTTTTGTTAATTGTTGAATTGTTTCTATTCTCATTTGTACATTTTATAAGGACTTGTAATTATTCGATTCAATCCCCATTTGTAAATTTGTACCCCATTACCCACATGATGTAATAATTAGTAAATATTTTTATCGCTTTATTTTAATTATTCATTCACAAAGCACAAAACCATTTTCAAAATGACTAATACTCGTGCGAGCCATTTTTAACCTTGAGTTGACAAACCTTTGAAGCGTCACAACGGCCACACATTTGTGCACACACCACGCTTACTCTTGGGTTTACAATGAGACCTTAATTGATTAGTTAAACATTATTTAATTATCTAATTAGGTTATTTAAAATTGATTAGTCCATCTAATTAATTTTATTAAACTAATTACTCGATTAAATTTTGTTTAATTAGTTGATTAAATTTATTTCGTGCATGCACCTACACAATGTAAATCGCCTTATCGTTTGTGTTATCCACCTTGTATGGCTTTTAATTCATTTACCAGCTTTATTTCATACTTGTGTATGATTATTCACAATCGCTCATTTCCATTCCCGCGCCTTGGTCCACATACCATGTTTTTCTCCATAAAGGTTCAATAGTAGGGAATAGGCTTGGCTATTCTCTCGAGATTGATCAAGTCTTTTGGCTTGATTGATCATAACCTATTTCTTTCTCCATTCACCAAGCATTTAAAACACTTTCAATAAAACTAGATCCAACGTCGAGTCTTCTTCTCAAACCTCGATCCAACGTCGAGTTGTTTTTTTTCAAAATGTTTTTCATAATAAACTTGGATGAAATTTGTTTAAATCGTTAGATGGTAGCCTAATGTTTTTAAACAAATTTGAAGTATTTAGATTGTTGGATGGTTGCCCAATAACATAAAACTTCTATCCATATCAAAATACTTGAGCGGTATTCAAATAAATTGTTGGATGATAGCCCGACGATTTAATTGAATTGGAAGTGTTTAGGTTGTTGGATGATAGCCCAATAAACTAAATACTTCTTTCCACATTAAAATAATATAGTGACATTCGTTTAAATTGTTGGATGATAGCCCGACGATTTAATCAAATTTAAAGTCTTTAGATTGTTGGATGATCGCCCAACAATTTAAATATTTTATCTCACTCAGAACACCAATTTCATAATAAATTTTTGGGATGAGAGATGGTTGGTTGAGCTCACTCGCCAATTTCTAGTATTCGAATCATTAGATGAGAGCCTAATGTTTCGATACTTGTCATCCACAACTTAAAATCAATTTTAACACATTCAAACTCTTTTGTGCGTTCAAGCACCTTTTACCTTTAAACCCTTTTCAAGACTAGACATGATTCATTTATAATTGAGATGTTCTTTCCTCTATTCCCAAGGTTTTTGACTTCTCCACTTGAGTACTAGAGGTGTTCTCAAACCCTCCCTCATGTTGGTGCGTAGTCCTTTATTCTTTATCACACCTTGTGGGCGTTAGACGAGTCTTCTCCTTTAAAAATGACTACTTGTCTTTTCATTTAAAATCAATCAACAAATAATCCTTTTCTAGCCGAACTACGGCGCTCTGACATTCCCATTGCACGAGGGAGTACGTAGGCACTAAGTCTTACGACCAAAGGCGAGCAAAAATAATAAAAACATTTATTCTCCCTTTTTTTCTCATTTCAAACTTAGAAGATCGTAAAATTTTCACACTAACACACAAACACACTTTGAACTAAATGGGTACCATCGAGTACGATGGATGTAAGGGGTGCTAATAACTTCCCCTTGCATAACCAACTCCCGAACCTATATCTCTTTAATCTCGTAGACCGTCTTATTCTTTTATTCGTGGGTTTTATCTATATTTTCCCGTTCTTCTTTTAGAACAAATAAAATTAGGTGGAGATTTCATTGTTTTTAAAAATTAAATGATTTTTGAAAAAACGAGTTGCTTCACCTATGTCTGATGTCTACATTTATGCTTTATTTGTCTTGTGTGGAAATCACCATCAGGCTTGTTGATGGGATTACTCCTTTTTCTACGATTTGCAAAACACTGTTCAATTCCTTGTAATCTTCTTTGATTTAATGATAATCAAATTTTTCAGTATTCATGATCTTGCTAAAACCTAAAAAACTTGAGTCAAAGTGTTAAGAGTCCTAGAAATGCTCAAATACGCCATTACATGCATAACATGCATATCATTCATATATGTACATACCATGCATAACAGGTTTTGTCCAGAGTTCTCATCCTCGGCATCTGCTTTTATTTAGAAGAAAGATTGCAAACTTCCACCGTTACCCGACTCGGAGCAACGAAAAGCGATAGATGGAACAACTTCAGGCAGACATGGCCGCAATCCATGGAAGTTCATGGAAGTGATCACTAACATGAATCAAGGACAACAAGAATTAAGGGCTTTGGTTGAGAGATCTCGTTCAGAGGATGGTCGACGCAATCCATTGGCTGACGCTTCTGTGGGTCAGCCCCGTGGTGAAGCAAACAATGCTGATTTGGGTGGCAACGATCACCCTCGTGGTCCAGGTGTACATCTCACTGGTCGGTTTCCACCTCCACCACCTACTCCACCTCAGGGACAGTTTTTCTTTGATGATGGGATGCAAGGGCATCGTGTTCGGGGTCGTCCTCGTTCCCAGGGCCCAGATTTCGATCAGAATGATGAAGCTTATTCTGTGAACGACTGTGCAGTTGATTTCCCCATATATGATCATAGATATCGTTTGCTTGAAGAGCGGTTGAAGGCTGTTGAGGGTCAAAAATTATCTGGGATGGATTTGTCTGATTTGGGATTGGCACCTAGAGTGAGACTTCCTCCGAAGTTCAAGGTACCGATGTTTGACAAGTACAATGGGGCAACTTGTCCCAAAACTCACATCACTGCGTATTTCCGCATGTTGGCCGTTTATACTGAAGATGAAAGGTTGTTGATGCACTTCTTCCAAGAGAGTCTGACCGGAGCATCTCTAGAATGGTATATGCATCTGGAACGGGGTCACATCAGGACATGGTGTGATCTTGTTAATGCTTTTATCCAGCAATATCAGTTCAACATTGATATGGCTCCCAATCACACACAGTTGTTGGGTTTGTCTCAAAAATCGGGGCAAACATTCAAAGAGTACGCTCAGAAGTGGAGAGAACTTGCTTGATCGAGCGGGAAATGATTGATATGTTCACCAGCACTCTGTCTGGGCATTACTATGTTGCATGTAGTACTTCTGATGCTTTGCTGAAATGGTCCGTTACGGGGAACGGATCGAAAGTGGGCTGAAATCGGGTAAAATTCAACATATTGAGGGAGGAAGTTCCTCCGGTGTAAAGAAGGAATACAACAGCCATCCCAAGAAAGAAAAGGGAGAAGCCAGCGTTGTATATGGTGGAAGAAGCAAAACTCATGTCAATGTAGTGACTATATCCGCTTCTCAACCCCAAACTCAGCAAGCACCGCGTCAGCAAAGTCAAAGGCAACAAGAGAATCGTACTCCTAGGAGGTTTGATGCCATTCCTATAAGTTATGCTGATTTGTTTGTTCGCTTGAATGATCTTAAATTGGTTATCCCCAAGCCTGCATTTGCACCTCATCCTCTGGATAAACATCCCAGAAACTACGATGCCAATGCTAGCTGCAAGTTCCATTCTGAAACATTGGGGCATAGTATTGAGAATTGTTATGCATTCAAATGCAAAGTGAAAGACCTCATTGATTCAAAGACTATTGAATTAGAGGCTCGACCATAAGTTGTTGGACCCAATGTTACACAGAATCCGATGCCGCGTCATGGGGTTGTTCAAGCCGTGATGAAAGATGGGGAGGTTCTTAATCTGATCATGGATGTTGATTTGGTGAAAACACCGTTGCCTTTTGTCAAAGAGTACTTGATCAAGAGAGGTGTCTTTCCAGGTTGTGAAGCCGTGTGTGAAAGGTGTGAACATTGCTCGAATGGTTGTGCAAATCTGAAGGTTGGTATTCAGTATTTGATTGATGATGGCCAGTTGCAGTTTGATCGGATCAGAAAGGGTGAGAAGGTTGGAATACAAGATGTAAATGTGATTACTTTTCCTTATTCTCCGATTGTGATATCTGCACCAATAAAACCTGTTCCATTGGCGATTACCAAGCCCGATCCTTTGCCATATGAAAGTGATAAAGTTGTGCCATGGCATTATGGGTCGGATGTCTATTATCATGGTGTGAAACAGGAAGATGTCTCCTCCCCAACAAAGAAGGGTGACATGTTGGACATTGCTAATACTGATGATATTGCTGGAGGTGGTGGTATGACCCGGAGTGGGCGAGTGTTCTCTAATCCAGCAATACAACTCAATGCAGAATCTGTTGCCAAAGCTAAGGGCAAGCAGCCTATGAAACAACCAGAATTGCAAAGTGCCAATCCTGACCTGGAGAAGGATATAGAGGAAATCATGAAGTTCATCCGTAAGAGTGACTTCTGAGTGATTGACCAACTTGCTCAGACACCTGCAAAAATTTCTATTCTCTCTCTGCTTCGAGATTCAGAAGTGCACCGGAATGCTCTGATGAAGCTGTTGAGCACTGCTTTCGTACCACAAGAGATCTCTGTTGGACAGTTTGAAAATGTGTGTGCAAGCATATCAGCAAACAACGGGTTGGGGTTTACTGATTGTGATCTCCCACCAGAGGGTCGGAACCATAACAGAGCATTACACATCTCCATGGAATGCCGGGGCACCACGTTGTCCTGAGTATTGGTTGATACTGGTTCCTCTCTTAATGTGATTCCCAAATCCGCACTGATGAAGATTGACTATGGTGTTCTTGAACTTTGTCCTAGCGATCTGATTGTAAAAGCATTTGATGGTTCAAGACGATCTGTTTTTGGAGAAGTAGATCTCCCCATCAAAATCGGCCCTCAGCTTTTTGTTACAACATTCTTTGTCATGGACATACAACCTGCATATTGTTGCCTCTTGGGCCGTCCATGGATCCATAAAGTTGGAGTGGTTACATCTACTCTTCACCAGAAACTGAAGTACCCTGTGGAAGGGAAAACTATCACAGTCTGTGCTGAAGAAGAATACATCGTGAGCCATCTTGCTTCCTTTCGCTATGTTGAGGTCGATGGTGAGATTCATGAGACCCCGTTTCAAGGCTTCGAGATGGTGCACATGTTGAAGACCCCTCAACAGAAGGAGGTTAAGAAAGATAAGCCAGAATCTTCCATGGAATCCTTGAAAGATGCAAAAGCCGTGGTCGAGGCTGAACACCCGGAAGGCTGGGGCAGTGTGGTGGAGGTAGCACCCAAGTTCAATAATTCGGGTTGGGCTTTGACCCTATTCTGCACCATCAGATTCTGAAAGCACCCAACTTGGTTACTCCCGTGAGGTTTGCTAGTGTTGGCATCAGTCCTGGACAAGTAAATGCCGTGGATGATTCTGAAAATGAGTTTGATATTGACTAGTGGATCCGTCCCAGTGTCCCTGCTGTGGAGCTCAACAACTGGACTTCGGAAGACTGCATCCTAGTCACGATGGTCAAAGAGTAATTTTCTTTTGTTTCTGTTATCATGCAATAATTCCTATGCTCTGCCCAAGGCACAGTGAATCATATGTAGGGCCACCATGATTGCATATGCAACTTTTTATCATGAAATAAAGAACGTCTTTTCATTCAAATGTTTTGTTCCCTTTCCTTCTATTTTACATCACAATTTTAAAACGCAAAATGGCAATGCTTTATTTTTCTTTTATCATCTAAAAAAAACTAAAATAAGCATTAAAATCAATCATGCAGATATAATCCCACACTCCTAATGGATCCCTTTGATAACGACTCTGCTATCACTCTTTATGACTTCGATAATCTGATCAACCAAGCCGAAGAAGAAGGTGAGGAAGATTATGAACTCCCTAAAGAGATAGCAAGAATGTTAGAGCAAGAGGAAAAGGTTATCCGGCTGCATAAGGAAGAGATTGAGAAAGTAAATCTGGGCCATGCTGATGTAATTAGAGAGGTTAAAGTCGAGGCCGCTTTAGAAGACAACGTGAAACAGAGATTGATTGAGCTACTCCGAGAGTATTCAGATATCTTCGCCTGGTCTTATGAAGATATGCCTGGGTTTGATACCGACATTGTTCTGCATAAGCTACCTTTGAAAGAGGATTGTCCTCCTGTTAAGCAGAAGCTTCGAAGAACTCATCCTGAGATGTCAAAGAAGATCAAAGAGGAAGTCCAGAAACACCTTGATGCAGGATTTTTGAGAGTCATTTCTTATCCCCATGGGTTGCTAATATTGTTCCTGTGCCCAAGAAAGACGGCAAGGTTAGAATGTGTGTGGATTATCAGGATCTAAACAGATAAAGTCAGAAAGATGACTTCCCGCTTCCCCATATTGACATATTGGTGGATAATACAGCTCATGCAAAAGCGTTTTCGTTCATGGACGGCTTTTCCAGGTATAATCAGATCAAGATGGCACCAGAAGACATCGTTAAAACAAATTTCATTACCCCATGGGGGACTTTCTGTTATAAGGTGATGCCTTTCAGACTGAAGAATGCCGGAGCAACGTACCAGCGTGCAATGGTAACTCTTTTCCATGATATGATTCACAAAGAGATTGATGTATATGTCAACGACATGATTGCTAAATCTCAAGACGAGGAAGAGCATCTGGTACACCTCCAGAAGTTGTTTGATCGGTTGAGGAAATTCCGACTGAGGCTGAATCCGAACAAGTTATCAGTCGGAGGTTCGGTCGGTGTTTTCAGCTGGCAACTCTACTGGGGATCGTACAGACCTCTTGCTGGTCTAATCAGGAGTTGATCCTAGCTTTCTTTTTCTTGTCAATTGGGTGCGTTTTTTCTTTATCGCTTTATCATCCTTTGTATGCTTTGCATTGCATTCTATGTGGCATATTTACTGCTTTCACATATCCTGTATCTGGACTGCTGCTGTACTTGTTGATTTCTTGATTGGGTGGGTGTTACTTGAGGTAAAAGGCCCACTACCCCGGCCAGTGACACATAGGCTAGATGGATGTCCATGTCGAATCCCGCATCCCGTGGTGCGTGTGAGGAGGCATGGTGTACCGAATTCAGACGAGATTCGATTGACGGTGCCTTCGCCCTACACCCTGTTCTGTAGTCAGCGAAGTACTCGATAAAGGATCGTCGACTCTGACTATCATTAGGGACCCCCTGTTGAGTCTAGAATCACCCTGTGATTTGGGGCGGGATATCATTACTACAGGTACTGTTGGTGGCTGTTGGTGACTTGTTACTTATGGTGACTTTGTTATTAATGGTGACTTGGTATTTTTTAGTATTTTCTGGTATTTTCTATGGGATTCCAGTTTGATGTCGGACCTTTGAACCTGTGCTATTCGGGTTCTACATGATATCTTGATTGGGTGACAAGCTTCAGACCTTGTTACAGTTATTCAAGATTTCAGTACAGTGGTGGTTTACCATACAGGATACATGATTCCACAAACATTGCAATCATAAAAACTTTTAATTTGCACATTTTTAACATGCATATTTGTGCCTTTCCAGGATTCCTAACCTTTGAGTCTAGTTGATTGGTTTGTTTTGGAAGATGGATACTGAAAAGAAGAACAATCAGAGACGTCATCCAGTGTACAAATTTCCCACTCCTGCTCTTGAAAACCTCCTCTTGATGGCTAACAAGTCTATACTAGAGAATGTTGTCATGTTTACCCGGGATTATGGAAGAATTCTGACTTGGTTGAAATCTCCTTTGACCGATTATCAGAAGGACGGGCTCCAGGCCCTTTTCCAGTTCTATGACCGTGATATGAGGTGCTTTGTATTTCCTGATTATTTGCTGATGCCTACATTGGAAGAGTATTCTAGTTTCCTAGACATTCCTATTTTGCATCAAGTGCCTTTTCAAGCCTCTATGGAGAGACCGACCGATGATCAGATTGCCAAAGCTCTTCATTTGGAAAAATCTGTGGTATCCGCCAATATCACAAGCAAGGGTGTCGTGAAAGGCTTTCATTTGGGTTTTCTTTTGCGGGAAGGTAACACCAGAATCGTCAAGAAGGATTGGAAGAGCTTCAATTCCATTATAGCTTGTTGCATCTACGGGATGTGCGTATTCCCAAATGAGCCTAAGTTCGTTGACATGAATGCTATCTCCATTTTCATTCAACGGAATCCTGTTCCAACTTTGTTAGGAGATGTTTATTATTCCCTTCAATCTAGAAGTTTCAAAGGGAAAGGCGGAGTTGTAAACTGCTGTGCACCATTGTTGTACCATTGGTTTCAAGGTTTTCTTCCTCGAAACGGTGCTTTTGTTGACACTCGGCACACTATAATTTGGGCTTGATTATGGATCCAAAGCTATAAATAGATTTTCCTCTTCACAAATCACAACAACACAATCATTTTCTTAATTTCCACTACCACACACACTCCAATTCTCTCAAATTCCAAAGCACAAAAACTCAAAATGTTCAAACTGCAACTTTCCCTCCAAGCAACCACCACAGGCCGCCACCGGACCTCCGTTCAACACCTGCCTCGGCCACAGACCACGCTAAGCGTGCCCTCCGCACTGAGCGCACTCTGTGAATTCTGGTTTTCTCCATCGCGGCCTCTCCTACTTCAGTCTATATCATCTTCTCCTTCTCAAGCTTTCTTCAAGAATTCAAGGCTAATTCTGAGGAATATCATCAATTCATCTCCGATTTGGTATTTTCTTTGAAGAGCCCAAGGAATTCCTCTTCAATTTGATTCAAACTTCAAGTTCAAGTAAGTGTTAGGTTTAAATAAGCACTTATTTTAAGCTGTTCTTGACTTTCAGCTTTTCTAGAAATTGAATACTGAAATTAGACGCAAATTCAATGTAGATTCTTATTCTAGAACTCATACTCTTGAATTCCTTGATTTGAATTGGATTTTTCCGCCTTATTTGTGTCGGAGCGAGAATTTTGTACATAGCATGTATATATCCGTATGCATTTGTGTTCCCCTACACATAAGCCATAAATTCATGCACATTGCATCCTCATCACATGCTCATGCATTGGAGAGTGTTTAGCTTGATTTGTTTGCATCGATTCATGGTGACTTAAAGTGTAATTTGCATTCGACATGTAGATATCCGAGCATTTCGTTCATTATGCTCCGCATGCATTATACATAAGTCCACGACATATGCATTCCAAGTGTTTGCATTCATGCATGACTTAGATTCTTTGAAGGAAAACCTCTAGATGCCATGACTAGGATGCATCACCACACATATTACAACATTGGAATTATCAATTTCATTTGCATTCCTTGCATGTTCATGCATTTAACTTCACAATTGAACAGTGGAATTATCTATTTGATTTGCATTCCTTGCATGTTCATGCATTTAACTTCATAATTGAACATTGGAATTATCAATTTGATTTGCATTCCCTGCATGTTCATGCATTTAATTTCACAATTGAACATTAGAATTATCAATTTGATTTGCATTACTTGCATGTTCATGCATTTAATTTCACAATTGAACATTGGAATTATCAATTTGATTTGCATTCCTTGCATGTTCATGCATTTAACTTCACAGTTGAACATTGGAATTATCCATTTGATTTGCATTCCTTGCATGTTCATGCATTTAACTTCACAATTGAACATTGGAATTATCAATTTGATTTGCATTCCTTGCATGTCCATGCATTTAAATTCACAATTTAATTGATTGGAATTTCATTTGATTTGATTGGTTGCATTTCATTGAACATTGTTATCATTTGCATTTTGCATGTTCATGCATTTATTTTGAACATTGGAATTATTTTGATTTGATTCGATTTCATGCATTTCCTTACATGTTCATGCATTTGCATTCATGTTCATGCATTTGCTACATGTATTTGAACATTGGTTTTATCGTTCGATTCACATCCCTCACATGTTGATGCATTTGCTACATGTATTTGAACATTGGTTTTATCGTTCGAATCACATCCCTCACATGTTCATGCATTTGCTACATGTATTTGAACATTAGTTTTATCGTTCGATTCACATTCCTCACATGTTCATGCAATTGCTACATGCATTTAAACATTGGTTTTATCGATTCGATTTGCATTCCTCACATGTTCGTGCATTGCTACATGTATATGAACATTGGTTTTATCGATTCGATTTTCATTCCTCACATGTTCATGTATCTATGAACATTGGCTTCGTCATTCGATTTGCATTTCTTGCATGTTCATTCGATTTTCTCTTGCTACGGGACTATGGCCTAATGGTATGGATCGAACTGTTGCATGAAAATGTCATAAACAGGTGGTCTAGATCGAAAATGACAATTTTGCAGGTTGCAGGTCGCGCTTAGTGCCACCAGGAGCGTGCTAAGTGCCAAATGTTCTGACTTTTGTATTGCAGGTCGCGCTTAGCGCGGTCCAGAGCACGCTAAGCGCGTTGGTCTCTATTTGGGTCGCGCTCAGCATGATATACCGGGCTTAGCGCGGTCTACTGGTGCATTTTTTCTGTTTTTCTCAATTCTAATAGAAAACAATAGTCACCCTAGCTATGCCTATCTATTATTTGTGCTCCATTTCATGCAGGGACATGCGTTGCATATACATGTGACACGTTTCTCCAATACTCACATACTTTTCTTCTACTTGCTTTTTGGGTCTAACTCCCTTCTTGCAGGTGTTGCTTGAGCTTGTACACCCACGTGTGCACCATTCCTATCTTGTTTTGCTCGCTCTAATCTTGTTCTTGCAAGCGTTGTTGCTTTTGATGCGTTTGACACGTATTTCGCTTGTTTAGATGCTTTGAATAATTCTCACCGGTTTACTCTTGTTGTATGGCTGCAGTACTTGAAGTTTTTAGGAGTATTGCTATAGCTTGCGGTGCTCTTCGGATTTTATATCCGTTCGGTAGGTTCTACACTGTTTATCGTATTCACTTACAACTTTCCTTGATATCATGAGAAGTAGGGCTTTACATCTTTCTTTTGCCATGAGAAGTAGGAATAGAGATGCATGATGGGGCTTCCGTAGTTGGAGCATGATCAGGAACCCCTCTGGTTTATTTAAAGACCCGTTTAGCAAAATTCTACTTGTTAAGCGTGTTTGTTTGGTTGTTTCTAGCAGGTTCCCTTGATTAAGATTGGTTCTTTAGCCTAGACATTAGGATTCACATCCTTTGCATGTCAACATAGGTAGAGATTCCCTTGCATCCTCAACCATAGGTCCAACCTTTTGCATGACGACGTTAGGGGTGCTAATCCCTTCCCCTCGCGTAACTAACTCCCTTACCTAGATTCTCTTGATCTCTTGGTCATAGGACCGCGATTTCTCCCCTAGGTTTACTCGATGTTTCCCTTTCTCCGTCGCGAGATAAAAGACGTTCGATGGCGACTCTATTGATACATCATTTATCAGTCGGAGGTTCGGCCGGTGTTTTCAGTGAGAAAAATAGATTGATAAACAAGCAACAATCAGTCAATTCAATGCATCAAAAGATACATGAAAGACGGAAAAAGAACTTTAAAGACACGCAAAACCCTAAAACCTTATGTTGTACACATAGTTTATTCTTGTGAATTCTTGCTCTTTTTAGGTCTAGCAAATCTATTAATATAGACTCATGCAGTACGGGCTTGAACTCTTCAAATAGATCTCATCTTTCCGTTTAAAAGCAGCTCCAAGATCTTCTCATGAAAATATGAACAAATATTTTTAAATATTCCTAAAAATTCTCCAAGATTATTTTCAAGAAATCCAAGTAAATACTCAATATTGTCCTAAATATTCACCTTGACATGCGCATAATTATGAATTCTCGATTATTTGAATTACATTATGTTTGGTAAAACTATTATATTAGCAATTACTTAGATAGAATTTGAAACTTGTAAGAAAAAGAAGGTTGAAGTTCTATTTGACAAAGGAATATGTTGAGATGACCTAATTCAACAACTTGAACAACATATCGAAGAAGATGTTTCGACATCTCGCCTGTAGAACTAAATAGGGAGATTTAGTTGTGTTTTAGTTATGTAGAATATTTGGGGAATATTATCCATCATATATGGCGTATATTTTCCGGTATATTTAAAGGTCTAAAAGACTCAAGGAGAATCAATCTAAAATCAAGGAGAACATTTAGGAAACTAAATGTTGAAGACCTTTCTTGTAGCAGAAGTATTCTGCTATTTTGTTACAGCTGTTGTTTGAAGGCCCAATTCCTGTTTGGGTAAAGGTTATAAATAAGGATTTGTAACCTTGTTTTTGAAGCTATCCGAAATAAGGAAAGATGTAATCATTAGGACTAGATATTATGAACCAGCTGGATTGTGCGATGGTTACTAGTTTACCTCGAAGCCTGTATGTAAGAGGAGTGTTGTTGTCACTTAAAATCTGGGAAGTAATGAGTTAAGTATTGTTCTTCGAGGAAGCTTTGAAGAAATTCCAAGTATGTGTTCTTAGTATAGAGTCAAGGCTTAATATGGATGGAAGTGTGGCTTCCTGCCTTGACATAGAAGTGTGTCTCCTCATCTTGGAAGTGTGTCTTCTACTTTTAAGGTGTTGAAGAGTTGTTAGAAGTAAAGTTGTTGATGTTGTGGCTAAGATTTTGACTGTTGGACATCATTGTGATGATTGGAAGTGGGATGGGGATATCTCATATCTAGAAAGGACCTAGGTAAAAGGGTCATTAGGTAGTAATTAAGTGAGGAGTTGTAAACAGGGTAGTTTAGCTCTAAATTAATACTGTTGATAGTGGATGTAACACCCCAATATTACCCAATGTTTAATATGCAAAAACCAGAGTAATTTAAAATTTCACAAATTCAATACTGAGGCATCACACCTTCAAAAACAACTCACTTTAAACTATTTACTTTAAAGTATAAATCTCGGATACATAGCATCGTCGGAAAACATAAATTGATTCAAAAACATCAAAGCACCTTCTTTATTAAACTTCCTTAATAAATCATATTTTCATAAAGTATGATTCTTATTTACAAAGGAAAATAACAAAAGAACAACAACAAGACAACATAATAATTCCCCCCGAGTGCTATGTATCAGAGCGACACCGACTCGACTAATAGCAGCTATAAACTCCGCCTTCATAACTTGCACGTTACCAATATAAAGGTAACGGCGAAACAAGTAAAGGGTGAGATACTCCAAAACATATAATTAAAGGCATGATAAAATATATATATAGTTTTGGAATTATAAAGGGGTATAGATAAATAAGTGCAACTCCAACACATATCCAAAACCCACTTACTTTAATCGTCATTCTAATGTGTATAATCTACACTTTATCTCCATAACCTCCTTGACATAAACCGTCACAACAACACATAAACGTTCCTCACCACGAAGTCGTCACAAGTTAATACGTCACTAATCCATACGGTAATCATAAACAACAACATCAAACAATATTAATAACATAAACAACATAAATAAAATCACCATAAATTGGCTAAAGCCCATCGTCACAAACATCATCACATCATATTTGCATTTAAGCATTTTATCATGGTTAAATCATCGCAAAACTCATCATTTATATTCATCGCATAGCTATCATGAAATTACCAAGTCATATTCATTTCATGCTCATCATAAAGATCATCACCAAACAAAGTATCATACATCATCGCAATTCAACATCATCCATCAATTAAAAACCCAACGCCAAACAACTCAAACATAAACATAACCGACTCCATGAGACACAACTATGTTATGCATGTGGTACCCGTCACTTTGTCCATAATTAGGAACACTTGGCATAAAAGCCTCGTCGCTTGGCATAAAAGCCCATCGTCGCCAATGCAATGTATGTGACTCGACAATAAAACAACACAACACAAACACATCATCATCGCTCATCAAAATTGGCATAAAGCCCACATCACCATAATTTATCCAAATCAAGATAAATATATCATCGCATTATACTTGCATTATGAAAAACATCACCAATAATTCATCATGTACAAAGACATATATCATCGCATCGCATATCAACAAGTATTCATTAGTAAATACATCGTCGCAAACATTATGTTTATTCACACCGCATCATTATCAATTAATTCTCCAAATTCCAAAAACGGAAAAATAGTTAAACACCTATAATCGTCGCGAAAGCCATTCCTAATAACCGGCATTAATCATAATCGTCAACATCGAAATCGGATTTTCCATACGTGCCTTAAATCTACTAAAACGCAATCTGGTTCAATTTAACCTTATTTTGGCGTATTTCGGGTCATCTCTTAAAAACTCATAATTTCTAAAAACTAACCTCACCACTACGTTCTACACGTCGAACTTAGCTAGCACGTCAATTTTAATTGAATTCGGAGCAACTTGCTCCGTCGTCGAATTTACTAGAATCGGAAAATCGGAACATAATCGGGTTCCAAATTTAATCGGCTAAGTTATGTACTAGTTATATTTTATTAATACTAACTAGTGGTATATGGATCTAGTGAAAACAGAAAGAAAGAAAGCATAATTATGAAAACATAATTATGCGAGAAGCAAAAAATGCGAGCAATTCACACTACCATGCACCAGGAGGGAAAGGACGAACGTCCCATGGTGCTAAGGGCCTTGAGTCGCCCGCCAGGGAGGCTGGGACGGCTTCCCCTCCATGTGAGGTGGTCGCCTCCCAGCTTGCACATCCTCATTCCATTCTTCTTCCCTGCACTTGCGTTTTCTGGTTTTTCTAACAGTTTGTGTTTTCCATTTTCAATACTCCTAATTTCCACAAGATAACCCCTAATACACCCACAATCCATACTCATATTCCAACTCTTCTAATCTATTTCAATCAAACAATCAACCAAAACCCTATAAATCAACTTATCAACTTTTCCCCCAAATCCAGAACATAAACATCAAAACCTAACAATATGAGATGGAGAATCAAACACCTTACCTCTAGTGCTTGAATGATTCTTGATGATTCAACATCTCCACTCTCAAGCTTCCTCTCTTGCTCTTGTTCTTTCTCTTCTCCTTCCAAAACCCTCTCTTTTTCTCTCAAACTCCAAGTTTGGCTTTGTGTTCACAATGGAAAGAAAAGGAAAAGAAAATGGTTTTTATATTTATGTTTTCTTACTAGGTATGGGTGTAAAACCCAATCCTCGCTAATTTCTCCCCACACCCCTAACTTAATTATTAAGTAACACCCAATAATATCTAATAATATTATTTACTCAATTAATTAGAATAATTTCGGGGAATTAAATATCGGATCCGAATAATATTTTACCGAACCGAACGGAATAAAACCTGACCGAACTAAACATCGCCAAATATATTAATTCATATATCGATTAATATAAATATTCTCGTCGCACAATAATTATCGATCGGTAATTCGAAAATATTAATATAATATTAATTAAAATAGGGCGTTACAGTGGACTTCAATCCTGGCTTGGTAGTCCCCAGATGAAGGTGATGGTTTCACCGAACTAGGTTAACAATCCTGGCTTGGTAGCCCCCAAATGAAGGTGTTGGTTTCATCGAACTGTTGTAGCAAATTTTCAATTGGTGTCAGAGCAGGCGTCCTGTTCATTTTTTGAGTGAGATCCTGGGGAATATACTTTCTGGTTCATCTGCAAGAAAGATAGTTTTTCTGAGAAGTAGTATGGACTTGGTCAGCTCATATGATATTGAATGGTCCCTAGGAGTGGAGGATGGACCATTCGTGACAAAGGATGTGGTTACTTTGTCTTGAAGTTATCAAGAAAGTAGAGACTCATGTGATATCTAAAGCTTGGAGGAGTTTTTTTTAATTATTCCGCTGCATCTGATGGAAAACTCCCGGTGTATCCTCTGAAGATGTATCATGAGGATAATATTGACTGACTTATTAATGTAGCCAAAGATACTTGAGGTTTGACCCAAGTTCACTCATAATGGAATTTTTCAATAAGTTGGTTTATGTGAGATCAGAAAGGAGAAATTTATTTTTGCTCTCTACTTTGAAAGACCAACCACTTGTCTTTATTGAAGGATCTCATGGTGTAGTTCTTGAATGATGTTCTACCAGATGTTGGGACATCACATCAGTAGATTATGCTGAATTTTGCTGATTAAATAGATTGCACATTAGATGCTTTGGGGATGAACATTTGGTGTATTAATCACACATGTTTCGAACCTACTCTTGATCTGGAAGAGGAGGCATCTGGTTCTAGGAGGTTTCATTGCTAGAAATTTATCCTCGACACATCTGTTGATCAAGATACGACCAACATATGTTTTACTTCTTAGGTCGGTTTATTTCTAATTCAATGAAGTAGGAGTGTAGAGACTGAGCTTCCAGTTGTATCTGAAGAATATCTCAACAAGGTTCTTCATATATGAGGTATAAATGTCCTGGACATTATATCTAACATCTGTTAGATTCTTCTGATCAAAGGAATAAAAAATTCAGAGAAGAAGACTTAAGGTGGTAGTTATCCAAGATTCAAGGATGATAGTTAATTTTGCAAATAGGATGGAGGTTGTTTAATCTAACTTGATTCAACTACCAAATATATAAGAGCATGGAAAATTGGTTCTGACGCAAAGGAGTACTATTATCCAAGGAGGTATAATGAATGGTGTATCAACCTATGCTCAATGGTTGATAAGTATCTGCATTCTGGAAGTTCATCCAATCTGTTTGTATTGATTCTTCTATATTGACTTGAGAAAAGAAAGAGGAGCATACCACATCAAGAGCAAGGTATGTACACTCAAAGGAGATCTCTCTAAAGTTAGAGTCCAGTTACGTGGTGCCCTCACATGTTGGATCAGTTGGCTATGCACTAGGGGTTAAAGTGTTTAAGTGAACCTTAAAGACACGAAAATGGTTATGGTATTGTACTAAATTTATCATTTGTTAGTTGATTCTACCTCAGATACCTGTCTAGAGGGAATCTCCTCTCCGGGTAAAGAAGTTTGGCACCTACCACCTCAATCTCAGAAAGGAGGTATGTACATATGTTCCTGAGGTTTGTATCATGCATGTCACGGCATAAAGACATTGTCTGACTATGAAGGATAATCAGTTGTTGATGAATCATCTTGTATCCCCTACAAGAGTTATACAAAGATTACTATAAAGGTATCTCCAAAAACCATAGTTGTTGTTATGAAGGAGGCTGTCATGACCTTGTCATCAATTTGAGCCACAGGAAAGTAGAAGAAGTAAGCATGAGACTAATGGTGAATACTTTGATGGGAGATGGAGTGCTTATTTGAAAACTTATGCAATTCTTCAATCTGAACTTTCAAGGTTCAATAAAAGTATAGAGAATTTATTTTTCTCTATGTGGCTAAGTAGATTAAAAGCTACTAAGTACTGGCAGTTTATTCCTCTCAGTGGTGGTAATTGACAACCAGATTCAACTTCCAAATCTGATATCCTAAATGTTGTTGGAATATCATGATTACTGCTTGTTAACAAGTTTTCTCTATATCTAGGAGTTTTATTTCTGAATACTACAAGACCAGTATTTGAAGCTTCTGGCCCTATCCACAAGGGTATATGGGAAAGGCAATACTCCTGAAGTCAATAGGTATATCCAGAAATTTCTAGGGAGTTAAACATCAGACAGGGGATCTGATCAACATGCCTTTCAAGGGACAACTTGTTTTTAAACATGGAATAGAGTGGAAGTCCGAGACTTGTACAACAAAGAAGCTAAAAGCGTTTGATATGGAATATGTGAAAAGTTCCAAGTCAAGTGTATCCGTGCTTATGTGGACATCTCAGGGTACTTGATATCTCTCTGAAGGAGATGAATTCGTACTCAGCAGGTATGTCAAACCAGGAGTATGTAATAGTAGCTACCGTATAATATGGGAAGATGAAGTCCCTCAGAACTCTTCATCCTATGCTATAAGGTTCGTCTTTAACTGAAGCATTGTTGTCCATAATAAGAGAAGCATTAGACTTGTAGCTGGATTGGAGTTGCAGTAATGCAGTAGTGGGAGTGGAATTTTAGACATCATGGTGTGATATTTCAGTACGCTTGATAGGGAGTAAATTGGTAAACCAAGTAAAGATGGTTGGTGCAGCCATTTGATATCAAGTTTCTCAAGGTGGACTCTGAGAAATAATATGGAATCTAAGAGAATTTATTTTTTTCTACAGAATCTGAAGGGGGTATTGAGATCACCATAAACATTATACTTCTACTTCTAAACTAATGGAAAGTATAAAAAAGACTAATCTTTTCAAGCTAGAATAATAATGTCGAACAAGAAGTCAGGACATATCTCAAGACATGTTTTTGTTCCTTGAAAACTAACAAGGATCAAGCTTAAACGTTATATCTAAGACGTGTATTGATGGTGTGTATCAGGTGTTATGACTTGGTTCATGATTTGGAAACTATAAGTTCCAAAATAAATGGGTTGTATTAAAGGCATTCATTGCTTTCAGCTGGTTCACGAATTCACCTGATGCAGTTTTTGTTGAAGTAACGTTTATTGACCAAGAAAATTGTTGTAGTCTAGGTACATTATTTTAGTTGCTTAGATATTTAGAGTGTCTTTTGTTTCTTTCTCTTTCCTTCACATTTGTGTGTGTCTTTGTTAGTTGCGCTCTCATGTCTATTGTTCGGACATAAGTAAGTTGAGAGTATGTGAAGGTTATGTTTGTCAAGTTGTGGAAAACATAGGGAAAACGGGTAGTGTTCAGACGTTGTTAAGTCTGAGGTCACTCTTTGCAGCTGCTTTTGCAAAGATGTTGAATAGGATATCCAATTCAGCGTCTATTGGCTCTTGCATTTTCTGCAATTATTTTTGTTTTGTGCTTTGTTTTTGAGTTACGAACACAAATTGTGTCTCGTGTTTTGAGTTATACAATATAGAGGTCTGGTTCTCTATGTCTGTAAATGGATAGTTCAAGTGTTTGTTTCTGTTAATATGTTTCCTCTTGTGCTCTAAAAGAGGATGTTGTGCTTATTTGTGTTGTATCATTGGTCTCATTTAGAGGGGAGTATTTAGTATCTTCTTCCTCATGTGCATCATGGCCTTAGTTTTTCTCCTTTTTTGTGAAGATATTGTTTATGGTTTCATGTTTCCGATGCTATAGTGAGTTCTCCTTCAACAAGCCTTTGTCATATTATCGCTAAAAAGGGGGAGAATTGCTTATGTTATCTTATCTCTGAAGATCTACTTTTAAGGGGAGGGGGAACTTTATGCTATCTATGGGATCCTTAAAGGAGAGAGAGAAGATTGGAGTTGGATATTCAAGAAAGATGTCCTAGTATGATGTTTCAACATCATAATAGAAGACTGAAGACTGAAGACTGAAGATTGTCACATACAAATATTAAAAATTATAAACAGTGACTATTGAAGACTTCTAAATTGCTGTTGTTGGATTATATTGTTAAATACCATTGTATTATTTTTTTAAGCTTTTGTAAGGCAAAGGTTGTATAAATTAGTTTTAGCCAAAATAATCAAAGGGTGAGATTTTTAATTCACTATTTTTGAATTGGCATTATGTTTGGTAAAACTAATATATTAGCAATTAGTTAGATATAATTTGTAACATCTAAGAGAAAGTAGGTGGATGTTCTATTTGACAAAGGAACATGTTGTGCTGAACTAATTCAACAACTTGATCAACATGTCGAATAAGATGTTTCGACATCGCACCTGCTGAACTAAATAGGGAGATTTACTTTTACTTCAGTTATGCAGAATACTTGGGGAATATTATGCATCCTATATGAAGAAGATTTGCAGGTATATTTAAAGGTCTAAAAGACACAAAGAGAATCAATCTGAAATCAAGGAGAACATTTAGGAAACTAAATGTTGAAGATCTTTCTTGTAGCAAAAGTTTTATGTTGTTTTGTTACAGCTATTGTGATGTTGTTTGAAGGCCCAAGTCCTATTTGGGTAGAGATTATAAATAAGTATTTGCAACCTAGTTTGTGCGGCTAGGCGAAATAAGGAAAGATGTAATCATTAGGGATAGATGTGGTGAACCACCCAGATTATGGGATGGTCACCCGTTTACCTCGAAGCTTGTAGGCAAGAGGAGTGTTGTTCTCACTCAGATGTTGTGCACTAATGAGTTGAGTATTTTTGTTGGAGGAATATTTGAAGCAACTCCAAGTATGTGTTCTTAGTCTGGAGTCAAGGCAGAGTATGGAGGGAAGTGTTAGTGTTTTTAGTTGGCATTAATTTTGGTAAAACTAGGCTTTAGCAATGTCTTGATAAATGTCATGACATTCAGAGATTGAAGATAAATCCTACTTGCTAAGGATGTTAAAAGACAGCTCAGAACTTGAAGCTAAAGCTGTGCTGGAAATTCCGCAGAAAACAGTCTGATGCCATAACAGATGTTATGACATTCAGTGTGACATTCTTTCTGCAGAATCTGTTTTTTCCTGAGACTTTTCAGGAAGTTTGTTGAGCTGCTAAATATTGTTTTTCTATTATTAGAAAGCATGCTCACGTGGCTTCTAGATTAATCTTAATTAGACCAAAATTGGTTGTTGAAAAGACCATGTTTTTAGGATTAAATTAAGTGAACCCTAGCTATCTTTATGGAAGCCCAAAACTGAAGTTTCAGGACTGCTTCTATAAAAGGAATTCAACCCTTACAACTGTGCAGCGCCTCTGGAATTTATTGAAGATATAGCAAGTTGTTATTTGTGTACTGTTAGGATTTGTAACAGTTGGTATTTGTAATTCTAGTTTCTCTTGTGAGCCAAGCTACTATCAATTGAATAATGCCTTGGACTAGGATTTGTTTGTAAGGGTAGTTTATCACTCAAAGCTTTGAAGCACGAGTGTTTGTCTCTTGATTGAAGCTTTGAAGCAAGATCAAGATAGTTTATTGAAGTGTGTCTTCACAATTCAATTAATCAATAGGTTGATATCACTGCTGTGATTGAGGGGGAGTGAGTAGGAACTCAGATCTAAGTAGGACTTAGGTTGAAGTTGCATTGGGTAGGTTTTAAGTGAAGGACATAAACTGGTTGGTTTATTCCTGAATTAATTCTACTAATCGTGAATTTCCTCCCTGGCTTGGTAGCCCCCAGATGTAGGTGTAGTTAGACACTGAACTGGGTAAACAACTTATTGTGTTCTTCTTGTTATTTATATTTTGTGTAAATTGTTAGCAGTGTCGATAGTGTGTCATAACATTCTCTGTGACATCACGTATCTGCTGCCAGGAATTTCAATTGGCATCAAAGCAGGCACCCTGCCTGTTATTTCTGGGTGAGATCTAGGGATAATAGTTTTTGGCATAATGGATAAGGAAGGAGGATTTGGAGGTAGACCACCTATTCTGGATGGGTCTAATTATAGTCTTGGAAACCTCGTATGATTGCCTTTTAAGATCGGTGGATATTAAAGCTTGGAGAGCTGCTGACAAAGGATGGAAACATCCCACCAAGCTTGAGAAAGATGGGACTATTGTCTTGAAACCTGAGGTAGAATGGAGCAAGGAGGAAGAGGAGCTAGCACTGGGGAACTCTAAAGCATTGAATGCATTATTCAATGGTATTGACAGAAATATCTTCAGACTTGTTCATCAATGTGAGCTGGCCAAGGATGTTTGGGACACTCTCAAAACTACACATGAGGGGACATCCAAGGTAAAGATGTCAAGACTTCAGATGCTCACTACCAAATTTGAGAATTTGAAGATGAAAGAAGATGAGACTATTCATGAGTTTCACATGAATATTTTAGAGATTGCCAACACCTCAGGAGCACTTGGTGAAAAGATGTCGAGAAGAAGTGAGAAAGATTCTCGATCCTTGCCTAAGAGATTTGCAATGAAAGTCACTGCAATAGAGGAGGCTCAAGACATCGACACCTTGAAGGTTGAAGAACTTATTGGATACCTTATGACTTTTGAGATGGGAATCGGTGAAGCTGTGACAAGAAAAACAACGACATAGCACTTGTATCCAATCTTGAAGAGGAATGCAAGGTGGAAGATGAAGAAGATATCAAAGCTATAGCCATGCTTGGAAGACAGTTCAACAAACTCATCAGGAGGATTGATCCAAAGTCAAGGTCAAATGTCAAGGACATTGCATCTGACATCAGCAGATCTTATGACTCTAGCAGAAGATCCAAGTCAGAGGAAAAAGAAAGTCAAGGCAGTGGAATCCAATGTCATGGATGTGAAGGATTTGGACATATTAGAGCTGAATGTCCCACCTTTCTAAAGAAACAAAAGAAAGGAATGGCTGTCACTTGGTCTGATGGTGATTCAGGTAGTGAATCTGAGGAAGAAGGTGCCAAACTTGTCACTGCTCTCTCTGGAGTGTACAATTCTGATATGGACTCTAGTGATGAGGAAGTGACATTTGAAGAGCTTGCTGAAACCTACAGGAAGCTGTGTATGAAAAATGATGAAGTTTGTCAGCAAAATGAGGAACAGAAAAGGCTCATTGAGAAGTTGGAAGTTGAGAATGTGAAGCTGGACGCTGAGAAAAAGGAAAACACAGCCACTATAAATCACCTCAACAATGATGTTGTAATGTTGAACTCCAAACTTGATCAGATGTCTAAATCTGTCAAAATGTTGACATCTGGTACTGAGAAGTTGGAAGAAATTCTTCAGCTTGGACAAAATGCAGGAAATAAGCATGGCCTAGGATATGTGACTGAAAAGAAACCTGTTGGTGACATTAAGAAGAAGAGACATGGGAAAACAATGTCAAAACAGATGTCACAACATAAGACAGGAAATGTGTCTGGCTCAGGGTATGTGGCTGCAAAGAGATTTGCTAATAACCAGGAGTGGAACAAACCTGGGAAGTCAATGGCAAAGAAGATGTCATACCACAAAATAGGAAATAGGTCTGCCTCAGGATATGTGGAGGCCAAGAAATTTGTTAATAACAAAAGGAAGAACAGACCTAATGAACCAATGTCAAAACAGATGTCACAACATTGGGTTCAACATCAAAATCATAGAAACTTGAACAAAAAGCTTCAAAGATGGAGATGTCATTATTGTGGAAGGTTTGGTCACATAAAGTCCTTCTGTTATAGGCTACATGGATACCCTAATCAGACTCCTTATGTTAAGCCTAAGAACATCAAGGTACCTTACACTCAAAAGTGGAAGAAGAGGACTGCAGCTCTGATAGCTCACACTTCTCTTAGAGTGTCTGCCAAGGAAGACTGGTACTTTGACAGTGGGTGTTCTAAGCATATGACTGGAGACAGAAATCTTCTTAAAGATGTTAAAGGAGAAATCAAAGGTATTGGAAACTCAAACTGGTATGGAGTTCCAAGCCTAAATGGAGTGTTGCTGGTAAAAGGTTTGACTGCAAATCTCATTAGCATAAGTCAGCTATGTGATATGGGATTCACAGTCAACTTCACTAAGTCTGAATGTCTTGTAATAAATGATGATCAAGTAGTGATTATGAGAGGAGTCAGATCAAAGGACAACTGCTACATGTGGGAATCTTAGAACACCACTCTGTCTTCTACGTGTTCTACAGACAAAGATGAAGAGGAAGTAAAGTTGTGGCAGCAAGAATTTGGTCATCCACACCTCAGAGGAATGAAAAGGATCAGTTCCATAGAGGGAGTCAGAAGGATACCAAGATTTTTCATGGACAAAGGGATAATCTGTGGTAAGTATAAGGCTGGACAGGAAATCAGAATGTCACACTCAATGTCTAGACATCTGACCACTCCTAAAGTACTAAAGCAAAGTACTAGGATCTGGCATGAAAGGATAACCAAGTATCTTACTGTCAAAGGATACAGGAGAGGAGTCTTGGATGAAACCCTCTCTGTCAGAGGAGAAAAGATCATGGTGGCTTACATTTATGTTAATAACATAGTATCTGGAGGAATGTCAGACACATTGATGGAAGGCTCAACACTTCTTTCACAGAGCAAGTATGCAAGGAGTTATGTCAAGAAGCTTGAACTGAATAATGGCAGCCACACTAGGACTCTCACCCCTCCACATTTGAAGTTGTTCAAGAAAACAAGGGGAGAAAGTGTTGATCAAAGCTTGTGTAAAAGGTTTTTTAATGGATGTGTCTTCTTGAGAAACAATCTTATTCCTTGGATCAGCAAGAAGCAAAACTGTGTGTTCCTATACAATGTTGAAGCTGAACTCATAGCAACTAATAGCAATTGCTCTAGGATGATCTGGATGAAGCTGATGCTGACTGAATGCAATGTCATACAGAATGTCATGACATTGTACTATGACATTGATGCTAAAACTCTTGAGGCTAGTCAATTTAAGACTTTAATGGACAAATTGGGTATTTGTCAATATAAGAAGTTGTAGCAATTAACCATGCCTACAACAAGGGATGAAAGGGACCTTGTATTTCAATTATGTGTAAGTGGGTTATTTAGGTATTTTCATCCTTATTTTAAAAGGTCCAAGAATAGGAAGAGACACCCACATATAATAGTTTCTTCTTTTGAAAGTAGTATCACTCTTTCTTCTCCCAAAAGAAACTTTAAAACTCTCTGCCATTTTCGCTTTCATCCTCTCAAAAACCATCAGCGAAAAATGTCTTCATCATCCTCATCATCTCAAGAATCAGGCTCTTCATCTCCCTCCATGGATGAAGTTAGGGCAAATGCTGAAGTCATGCATACTGAAGCTCTGAGGGTAACTCCGCTGCGTGCTATTGCCACTGACCCAGAAAGAGTCAAGAAATTACGCACAAGGAATGCAAGAAAGTCACAAGCATCTCCTTCTGGTAAGACTTCCATACCATCATCTTCAGTTCTTCCAGAAACAGTAAACAGAGAGGGGTCAAGGTCTGTACATATAGCCATAGCTAGATTAGTAACCAGCATTCTAAATGAGAATCGGTCTGTACCTGGGGTCTCAAACCCTCTAAATTATAAGTCTGCTAGCCCTAGTTTAGCAGTTAATCCAGATGTCACTAAGAATGTTGAGACATCTGGTGATTATGATGCTTCCCCTGTCAAGAATGATGTTGATCCTTCAGTTAAAGATCCTGAAGCACGTAGTGATGATGTTTGTAATGAAACCCATGTTGATAAGGAAGATGTGATCTCTGACAGTATTCTTGAGGAGTCCCCAGCAAAATGTGCCTCTGATAAAGCCCCTGCTGAGTATATTTCTGATAGTATTCTTGAAGAATCCCCAGCAAAGTGTGCCTCTGGTAAAGTCCCTGATGACTACATTTTTGACAGCATTTTGGAAGAGTCTCTAGTCCAAGAATCTGATCATTTAACTGAACCTCCAGTCATTGACTTAGATGAAATATTCTCATACAATGATCCTATTGCCAATGTCATTCCCAGCATTGCAAAGAGAATGATGAAAAGGAAGGGAAAACAGGCAGTCTCACAGAGCCCTGCTAAAGAGAAGGATGCTGAAGATGTGTGCAAGACTGAGCAGTATCACAAGGCTGGACCCTCTACAAGGAGAAGTAGAGTAAAAACTATTGGTGATGGCTCTAGACCAAAGAGAACACCAATTGTGAAAAAGAGAAAAGAACCTGAATCCTCAGAGTCAGATCAAGACTCTGATTTTAATGTTGAAGAGAATGTCACAGACATTCATCCCAGAAAGAAGCAAACTCTTGAGAAACTGCTCAAGGTGCCTGAAGTGGCCATTGATAACATTTCCTTCCATCATCCTGAAAATGCTGGAAGATGGAAGTATGTTTGCTTAAAGAGGGTGGCTCTGGAAAGAGAGTTAAATAAAAGTGCTCTTGATTGCAAGGAAATTGTTGACTTGATTAAGGTGGCTGGTCTGATGAAAACAGTTGTGAGTTTCTCAAACTGTTATGAAGGTTTGGTGAAAGAGTTTATAGTGAATCTATCAAGTGGCTGTGGGGATAGGAACTCTGCTGACTACCAGACTGTATATGTGAGGGGAAGGAAAGTCAGGTTTTCTCTAAATGTGATCAACAGCTTCCTGGGTAGATCTATTAATACTCAGCCAGAGCTGGAGGAAACTGACAACATCATCTGTCAAACCATCACTGCCAAACAAGTAAGGCAATGGCCTCTAAAGGGAAAACTCTCAGCAAGCAAGTTGAGTGTAAAATTTGCCATCCTGCATAAGATTGGTGCTGCTAACTGGGTCCCAACCAATCACAAATCCACCATCTCTAATGGACTGGGAAGATTCATATATGTAGTAGGCACTCAGGCTACATTTGACTATGGATCCTATATATTTGAACAGACCCTCAAGCATGCTGAAAGCTATGCTATCAAAGGACCCATAGCCTTTCCATCCCTGCTGTGTGGAATTCTCACTGACCAATTCCCTGATATTCTAGCTGAAAGAGATGTAGTCTGCAAAAGAGCCCCTGCTCTTGGATTCCACTACAAACTGTTTCAAGGCAGACATGTTCCAGACATTGTCATGACATCTGGTGAGACATCCAATGTCAAGGCAACCTCTCAAAAGGCAACAGTCCTAGCTGTGCTAAGAGCTACCTACAAAGAGCTTGAAGCAAGGAAACAAAGTCTGGAAGAGCTGATCTCTCAACTAGAGCAGGACACAGAGGTTGAGGATGAAGGGATAGCTGCTGCTGAGGCTATTGGTGATGCTGAAAATGAGGATGTTCAGATGGCAGCTGCTGGTGAAGAAGGTTCTGAAGATGCTTCCTTCCACAGTGCTTCTTCTAGAGAAGAAAGCACTTGAGTTGTTACTCCTGTGCCCATTATTTGTTCTATCAATTTTTTCCTTATGCTTGTTCTGTATTTTCCAAGTTTTATGGATGATTGTAATCCTTTTATTGACAGATTTGTAATACCTTGACAGAAATGTACCCCTAAACAATGCTGGTACTTAATTATATCTTGATTGTTTGGGGTATTTGTATTGTTTCCTTTGGCCCTTTATGGCTAAAAAGGGGGAGAAGAACTATTGTGTGACAATAGTACGGGACTTTGGGGAAACTGTATGAAAATTTAAATTTTGTATGTGGGCAATTGTGGGAATTGTGGGATTTCTGTATGGGTAGAATTTATCTTATCTCTAGGTTCTAGTTTCTTTAAGCTTAGAACTAGTTTGTCTTCTGCTGCATAGGTACTCTGATAGGTTAAGTAGTTTTAGCCAAAAATGTGCCAAAGGGGGAGTTTGTTAGTGTTTTTAGTTGGCATTAATTTTGGTAAAACTAGGCTTTAGCAATGTCTTGATAAATGTCATGACATTCAGAGATTGAAGATAAATCCTACTTGCTAAGGATGTTAAAAGACAGCTCAGAACTGGAAGCTAAAGTCTTTGGAAATTGCAGAAAGAGTCGATGTCATAAGATGTTATGACATTCGATGTGACATTCTTTCTGCAGAATCTGTTTTTTCCTGAGACATTTCAGGAAGTTTGTTGAGCTGCTAAATATTGTTTTTCTGTTATTAGAAAGCATGCTCACGTGGCTGCTAGGTTAATCTTAATTAGACCTAAATTGGTTGTTGAAAAGACCATGTTTTTAGGATTAAATTAAGTGAACCCTAGCTATCTTTATGGAAGCCCAAAACTGAAGTTTCAGGACTGCTTCTATAAAAGGAATTCAACCCTTACAACTAGCGCCTCTGGAATTTATTGAAGATATAGTAGGTTGTTATTTGTGTACTGTTAGGATTTGTAACAGTTGGTATTTGTAATGCTAGTTTCTCTTGTGAGCCAAGCTACTATCAATTGAATAGTGCCTTGGACTAGGATTTGTTTGTAAGGGTAGTTTATCACTCAAAGCTTTGAAGCACGAGTGTTTGTCTCTTGATTGAAGCTTTGAAGCAAGATCAAGATAGTTTATTGAAGTGTGTCTTCACAATTCAATTAATCAATAGGTTGATATCACTGTTGTGATTGAGGGGGAGTGAGTAGGAACTCAGATCTAAGTAGGACTTAGGTTGAAGTTGCATTGGGTAGGTTTTAAGTGAAGGAGATAAACGGTTGGTTCCCAATTAATTCTACTAATAGTGAATTTCCTCCTGCTTGGTAGCCCCGGATGTAGGTGTAGTTAGACACCGGGTAAACAACTTATTGTGTTCTTTACTGTTATTTATATTTACTGTGTAAATTGTTAACAGAGTGTCAGATAGTGTGTCATAACATTCTCTGTGACATCACGTATCTGCTGCCAGGAATTTCAGGAAGTGTGTCTTCTTGTCTCAACATAGGAGTGTGTCTCCTAATCATGGAAATATGACTTCTACTTTTCAGGTGTTGATGTAGTGGTTGAAATGTCGACTGCTAGACATTATTGCGATGATTGGAAGTGGGATGGGGATATCTCATATCTAGGGTGGACCTAGGTAGAAGGGTCATTGGATAGTGATTAAGTGAGGAGTTGTAAATGTAACACCCTTCTAAAATACCCCGTGATTAATAATAAATTCAGAGCGAACATGTAATAAAAAGGGCATTATAATTCATTTAAAAGAAACTCCATTGAAATGTCTTGCTTCATACTGAAGAACATAATTAAGTTCACCATCCAATAGACATGTTCTACACAGCGGAAAATCCTAATCAAAACCGGAATATATGCAACCAATAAGTATTCCCAAAATAAATCTAATAAAAGAAAAACAAAGTTTAATTATAACTCTAAACCAAACGTTCCCCAGTGTTACAAGACCAGAGCATGACACTGACACGTGGTAAAATAAATAGCACAACTCTATAAGCCATCCTCACCAACTCCTGAGCCGCTAAACTTCAATCTAAAATCATAAAAGTAAGGGTGGGACTTCATTTTAATTAAAATGCATCATAAGTTTCTCAGTCCAAATAAAATATCTCAAGTGTATTAATCCATCCTTTTTAGCATAATCAGATAAGTCGATTTTTCACCAATTAATTCATAAACATACATTCATACACGACAAACAAATTATAACACAGTAAACCATCCTATCATGTTATAATTTACACAAATACAAATGCACGACTCTATGCATGTGGTACCAAAAAGTTAACTAAGTCACCAACATCGATTTTCACCGGGACATGAATCCAGACTCACCACCCATAATCACCCGGGAACGGTTATTGGCAATACTCACCAATTCCACACAATGGGAATTAGCTACCACCAGAATGTATATGCATGCACATCATAAAGCATACAGAATTCAATAAATTATGATCACATCAACATCATAAACCAACACCAAACCAGAACATGATATCATTCATTAATCATGTACACGTCAAACAACACAAAATAATGCATTTCATCCACCAAAACCTGATATAGTCAAACATTACGGGTACACCATTACATACCAAGTATGCACAAAGTAACAAACTTCATAACTTGGAATTCGACGCAATTTCAAAATAAAATCCATTAATTAGTGTTTTCTTCAATTTATAAAATAGGTTATTAAACTTAGAGAACACTTTCAAAAACGGCACTCGAAACAGAGTTACGGTTTAGAAAATATGATTTTTCATAGTTTTAAGATTTTTCAAAATGACACAGTGGTAACCGGTTCGTCCCAGGGAGAACTCGGTTCCCACAAGTCTCAGAATTATGCTCTTTGGAAAAATGTATGGGGAACTCGGTTCCTCAGACGAGGCCGTTCTGCTAAAATGTCCTTTTCGGTAAAATTTTCACTTGGAACCCGGTTCCTCCCTAGGAGTAACCGGTTCCTACTGACTCAGAAAACTCCTTCTCTGGACTTTGTACCCGGAACCCAGTTCCTCCCACATGGAAACCGGTTCCTGCGACCTACAGTAGCAGAAATGCATATTTTTGACAGCAGTATGTTTCCAAATTCCATTTTTATCATTCCCAATCAAACCCATACATCCCAAGGCAGTAGAATCGATCAAACAACAACAGTACCATGCAATATAACATATTTCGGTCATCCCTAACGATCCTATGTCATGCAATTTATTCAATTCTACACAATTCGATATCAATTGGGATAAGTCCTACAAACATAGAAAATCCTAAAATGGGATTCCTAACATGCTCTGATCAATCCTATTGATCTCAAAACCTATAAGGCATAGTAATTAATCGAAATCACCCCTTACCTTAAGGATTCGTCGGATTCTGAACTTTTGGCTTTTCCTCCTTCCTTCTGCTCTTCTCACTTTCACGTAGAATGAATATCCCCAAATGTGTTTCTTTTTCTATTTTCCTTCTCTTATTCCTTATTACTCTAAAATAATAATAATAACAAATAATAGGATTTAGAGTCTTTTACTACACACGCCCCCACACTGTATCTCTACACCACATTCCAATTTCAATTATTTAATTAATTCCAGCAATTCCAAAAATACAATAATTAAATTTCTAATTAATAAATAATAAAAAATTTGAATTATTTAATAATTGGAATATTGGGGTGTTACAGTAAACGGGGTAGTTTTTTTCTAAATTAATACTACTGACGGTGGACTTCATTCATAGCTTGGTAGCCTACAGATGTAGGTGTTGTTATCACCGATCTGGGTTAACAATTCTTTTATGCACTTTACTTTTCAGCAACTACTTTAACTGTCTTTATCTTGCATATGTTGTTGATAACAGACTAGGTGTCTCGACATGCTATTTGAAATCTGATTATGATGTACCATAATTTCAATAATGACGAGGTATATCCAAAAAGGGTCTCAACAAATAACATCCAATATTTCAAGAGATATACAACAGCAACACCCGCTGTACACAGACCAAGATATCATGACGTTTGTCATCGATATATTACACAGACCAAGATATCATGAAGATGTTACAATATCCTACACAACATCAATATAGAACCATGTTTTACTAAAATTTATCCAATCATAAAATCGTAGAACTAACAATATAGGTTGCATCCAAAAATATATAAATTATATTTTGTTTTTTCCTTTCATATCATGAGAAGTTGTAAATATATGAAAATTTAATTTAAAAATAAGTTCCAAATTGACCTCTTTATAGTTTAAAGAGGCAACCACAATACATTAATATACACAAGTCACTTTTCGTGTTAATTATAATTTTTTTATTTTATTTTTTACAATTTCATGAAACCTAAAAGTTACTTTATTGGTGTAAGCAAATGATGAACTCTATAAATATATAAAACCATTTATTAAATAGAAAGCGAAGAAATATGGCTAATGTTATAAAGTTTGTTTATGCCATGATTATGATTCTTTCTTTATTTTATGCTGCAACAAATGTTGACTGTAAGTTTTTATTTATTTTAAATTTCCTTATTTACTTTTTACATAATATTTTAACTAATTTAATTTACATTACTTTATCGTCTTTTCCCTTTGTAGCGTGGAATAATAAGAGAACTTGTTTTAGAGATTCAGATTGTCTTAAAGAATATTGTAAAGGACATACAATAAATAAATGTGTCCGTCGTAAGTGTACATGTATAGCGGTATTTCAAAAACCCTTAGCAAAGAGTACCTGAATTGACTAAAGGAAATTTACTTCATGTAGCTAGGTATTGGGGTCCGATATCTTATTTTATATATATAAAGTATTTTATTATTATGACATTGTAATCTAAGATGATATATATGAAATAAAATAAGATATTTGTAAGTGTTTTTATGTTGGCATTAATTTTTGGTAAAACTAGGATTTGACAATGTCTTGACTGATGTCATGACATTCAGAGTTGAAGATAAATTCTGCATGAGAAGGATGATTCAAGTACAGCTCAGACTGGAAGCTAAATACTGTGCTGGAATTCTGCAGAAAATTAACTGATGTCATAACCAATGTTATGACATTCTGTGTGACATTTGCTGTTCTACATAATCTTTTTCCTGAGAGTCTTCAGGAAGTTTGTTGAGCTGTTTTTATTATGTTTTATGTATTTCAATTACATGCTCACGTGGCTGTATGGTTAATCTTAGTTAAACCTAAATTGGTTGTTAATAAGACCAAGTCTTTAGGTTAAATTAAGTGAACCGTAGCTATTATTATGGAAGCCCAAAACTGAAGTTTCAAGACTGCTTCTATAATAGGAATAGAACCCTTACTCTGCTGCTGCGCCTCTGGACTGTATATTAAGATTTAGCAGGTTGTAATTTATGTAATTCTAGTTACTCTTGTGAGCCAAGCAATTATCAATTGATAAGTGCCTTGGACTAGGATTTGGTTGTAAGGGTTGTTTATCACTCAAAGCTTTGAAGCACGAGTGTTGTGTCTCTTGATTAAAGCTTTGAAGCAAAATCAAGTTTGTTTATTGAAGAATGTCTTCACAATTCAATGAATCAATAGGTTGATATCACTGCTGTGATTGAGGGGGAGTGAGTAGGAACTCAGGTCTAAGTAGGACTTAGATTGAAGTTGCATTGGGTAGCTTTTATGTGAAGGAGATAAACTGGTTGGTTTATTCCTGAATTAATTCTACCAATAATGAATTTCCTCCCTGGCTTGGTAGCCCCCAGATGTAGGTGTAGCTACACACTGAACTGGGTAAACAATTGATTGTGTTCTTTACTGCTGTTTAAATTAACGTGTGAATTGTTAACAGTGTCGAATCTTGTGTCATAACATTATCGTGACATCACGTCCTGCTGCCGAGAATTTCAATTGGCATCAGAGCAGGCACCCTGCCTGTTATTTCTGGGTGAGATCTAGGGATAATAGTTTCTGGCGTTATGGATAACGAAGGAGGATTTGGAAATAGACTACCCATACTGGATGGATCTAATTATGATTACTGGAAACCTCGTATGGTTGCCTTTTTTAGGTCACTGGACATTAAAGCTTGGAGAGCTGCTGACAAAGGATGGAAACATCCTTCCAAGCTTGAGAAAGATGGGACTACAAGTCTGAAACCTGAGGAAGAATGGAGCAAAGAAGAAGAAGAGCTAGCACTGGGAAACTCTAAAGCATTGAATGCCTTATTCAATGGAATTGACAGAAATATCTTCAGACTAGTACATCAATGTGAACTGGCCAAGGTGGTTTGGGATACTCTCAAAACTACTCATGAGGGGACATCGAAGGTGAAAATGTCAAGACTTCAGATGCTCACTACCAAATTTGATAATCTGAAGATGAAGGAAGATGAGACCATTCATGAGTTTCACATGAATATCTTGGAGATTGCCAACATCTCAGGAGCATTGGGAGAAAAGATGTCAGAAGAAAAGCTGGTGAGAAAGATTCTCAGATCCTTGCGTAAAAGGTTTGCAATGAAAGTGACTGCTATAGAGGAAGCTCAGGATATCTGCACCTTGAAGGTTGAAGAACTTATTGGATCTCTTCGGACATTTAAGATGAGGATCATTGAAAATGTTGACAAGAAGAACAAGAGCATACCCCTTGTATCCAATACTGAAGAGGAATGCAAGGAGGATGAGGAGGAGAAGATATCTGAAGCTATATCTATGCTTGGAAGACAGTACAACAAACTCATCAAGAGAATTGATCCAAAGTCAAGGTTCAATGTCAAGAACATTCCATCTGACATTAGCAGAACTTATGACTCCAGCAGAAGATCCAAGTCAGAAGAAAAGGGAAGTCAAAGCAGAGGAATCCAGTGTCATGGATGTGAAGGATATGGGCATATTAGAGCTGAATATCCTACCTTTCTAAAGAAACATAAGAAAGGAATGGCTGTCACTTGGTCTGATGGTGACTCAGGAAGTGAATCTGAAGAAGAATCAGCCAACCTTGTCACTGCTCTTTCTGCAGTGTGCAATTCTGATAATGATTCTAGTGATGAGGAAGTGACATTTGAAGAGGTTGCTGAAACTTACAAGAAGCTGTGTATCAGAAGTGGTGAAGTATGTCAGCAAAATGAGAAACAGAAAAAGCTGATTGTGAAGTTGGAGGCTGAGAATTTGAAGTTGGAGGCTGAGAAGAAGGAAAACAATGCTACTATAAGTCACCTCAATAGTGAAATTATAGTGTTGAACTCCAAACTTGATCAGATGTCTAAGTCATCAAGATGTCGACATCTTCGATAAGTTGGAGGAAATCCTTCACTTGGACAAAATGCGGAAATATGCATGGTCTAGGATATGTGGTCGCAAAGAAACCCGCTGGTGACAAGAAGAAGAACAGCCGGCAAACCAATGTCAAAGCGGATGTCACAACATAAGGAAATGTGTCCGTTCAGGATGTGGTGCAAAGAAATTTCGATAACATGAAGAAGAAGACCTAATAAACCAATGTCAAAGCGGATGTCACAATATTGGGCTCAACATCAAGATCGAGAAACATGAAGAAAAGTTTCAAAGATGGAGATGTCATTATTGTGGAAGGTTTGGACACATAAAGCCTTTTTTCTATAGACTACATGGATATCCCAATCAGACTCCTTATGTCAAGCCTAAGACCAACAAGGTTCCATACTCTCAACATGGAAGAAGAAGACGCAACTTTGATAGCTCATACTTCCTTAGAGTTTACGCCAAGGAAGGTACTTTGTGGTTGCTCTAGGCATATGGGAATCAAGAATCTCTAAATGAAGTTAGACCTCATACTACCAGTTATGTCACTTTTGGAGATGGAGCTAAAGGAGAAATCAAAGGTGTTAGAAACTTGGACTCACGGAGTTCCAAACCTAAATGAGGTCGCTAGTGAAGGGTATGACGAATCTCATAGGTATCGACCGTGTGATCTAGGATTCATGGTCAACTTTACCAAGTCCGAATGTATTGTGACCAATGAAAACAAGAAGTTGTAATGAGAGGAGTCGATCAAAAGATAATTGTTACTTGTGGTCCGAGAACACTAACTTTGTCCATGTGTGTTCTACAAAAGATGAAAAGGAGGTGAAACTGTGGCACCAAAAGCTTGGTCATTTGCATCTTAGAGGGATGAAAAGATCATATCCATGGAGGGTCGGAGGATTCCAAGACGCATATTGATGAAGGGAGAGTCATGGTGAATGTCAGGTTGGAAAGCAAACCAGAATGTCACATCCAATGTCAAGACATCTGACCACCTCTAAGGTGCTGGAGTTGTTGCACATGGATTTGATGGGGCCTATGCAGGTTGAAAGCGTTGGTGGAAAAAGATATGCTTATGTTGTTGTGGATGATTTTTCCATTCACTGGATAAACTTCATCGTGGAAAAATCGATGTGTTTGATGTCTTTAGAGAATTATGCAAAAGACTTCAAAGAGAAAAGGAAGGCTGCATTATCAGAATTAGAAGTGACCATGGAAAGGAATTTGAGAATAGCAAGTTTGATGAATTCTGTTCATCAGAAGGAATCAATCATGAGTTCTCCTCTCCTATAACTCCTCAACAAAATGGAGTTGTGGAAAGGAAAAACAGGACTATACAGGAATCTGCCAGAGCAATGATTCATGCTAAGAAACTTCCTATTCATTTTTGGACTGAAGCTATGAATACAACCTGCTATGTTCACAACAGGGTCACCTTGAGAAAGGGAACATCCTCCACCCTTTATGAAATATGGAAGGGAAGAAAACCTACTGTGAAATATTTCCATGTATTTGGTAGCAAATGTTATATTCTGACAGATCGTGATCAAAGGAGAAAAATGGACTCTAAAAGTGATGAAGGCATTTTTCTGGGATACTCTACAAACAGCAGAGCATATAGGGTATTCAACTCCAGGACAAAATTTATGATGGAGTCTATTAATGTCATAGTTGATGATCACCATGAGGAAAACAATGTCCCATATGATGTTGAGATATTGTTTGAGACATCACCACAAGTTTCTGATAAGGATGATGTGCCTGTCCCTACTTCACCAAAGTCTGAACCAAAGGAAGCTAACAAAGATCCTTCCATCAGAATTCAGAAAGATCATCCAAAGGAACTCATCATTGGAGATCCTAACTGTGGAGTCATTACAAGATCCAGAGAAATTGTCTCAAACTCTTGTATTGTGTCAAAGATTGAGCCAAAGAATGTCAAAGAGGCTCTAACTGATGAATACTGGATTGGAGCAATGCAAGATGAATTGAACCAGTTCAAGCAACATGAAGTGTGGGAGTTAGTTCCTAGACCAGAAGGAACAAACATCATTGGCACAAAGTGGATCTACAAGAACAAGTCTGATGCAGAAGGGGTTGTCACCAGAAATAAAGCAAGACTTGTTGCTCAGGGATACACTCAAGTTGAAGGGATTGATTTTGATGAGACTTTTGCTCCTGTGGCCAGGCTAGAATCAATCAGATTATTGCTAGGAGTTGCTTGCATTCTGAAATTCAAGCTGTTTCAGATGGATGTGAAAAGTGCCTTCCTAAATGGCTATTTAAATGAGGAGGTATATGTAGAACAGCCTAAAGGATTTGTGGATCTTAACTCTCCTGATCATGTTTACAAATTGAGGAAAGCTTTATATGGTCTGAAGCAAGCTCCTAAAGCTTGGTATGAAAGGTTGACAAAGTTCCTTAATGATAAAGGTTACATGAAAGGAGGTTTGGACAAAACTCACTTTGTCAAGAATGAAGGAGGAAAGATAATGGTAGCTCAAATTTATGTAGATGACATAGTGTTTGGAGGAATGTCAGATAAAATGGTGAGACATTTTTCAAACCAAATGCACGCTGAGTTTGAAATGAGTCTCATGGGGGAATTGACTTACTTTCTTGGACTACAAGTCACACAGATGGAAGAATCAACTTTTCTCTCTCAGAGCAAGTATGCAAAGAATATTGTCAAGAAATTTGGGATGGAAAATGCCAGCCATAAAAGGACTCCTGCTCCTACTCATTTAAAGTTGTCCAAAGACACAAGTGGAGCAAGTGTTGATCAAAACTTGTATAGAAGCATGATAGGAAGCTTGTTGTACTTAACTGCCAGCAGACCTGACATTGCATTTGCAGTTGGAGTATGTGCAAGATATCAGGCTGAACCTAAAGTGAGTCACATCAATTAGGTGAAAAGAATTCTGAAGTATGTGAGTGGAACTTGCAATTATAGTATGCTGTATTCTCATGGATGTGAACCAATTCTGTCTGGCTATTGTGATGCTGATTGGGCTGGTAGTGCTGATGATAGAAAAAGCACTTCTTGGAGGATGCTTCTTTTTGGGGAGCAATCTTGTTTCTTGGTTCAGCAAGAAGCAAAACTGTGTGTCTTTATCCACTGCTGAAGCTGAATACATAGCAACAGGTAGCAGTTGTTCTCAAATGGTCTGGATGAGGCAGATGCTGACTGAGTACAATGTCACACAAGATGTCATGACATTGTACTGTGACAACCTGAGTGCTATTAATATTTCAAAGAATCCTATTCAGCATAGCAGGACTAAGCTTATTGACATTAGACATCACTTCATCAAAGATCTTGTGGAAGAAAAAGTTATTAAATTGGAGCATATAGCCACTGAACTTCAACTGGCTGACATTTTTACTAAAGATCTTGATGCTAGTCAGTTTGAGAATTTAAGGGGCAAGTTGGGTATTTGCCAATATGAAGAGTTGTAGAAATTAACATTGCTTACAACAAGGAATGGAAGAGACTTTTTATTTCATTTAATTCTAAGTAGGCAAATTAATTATTTCCCTCTTACTTTTCAAAAGTCCAAGAATAGGAAGAGACATATATATATTTCAGTTTCTTCATTTGAAGGTATCACTTGCCATTTCCTCAATAGAAACTCTCAAACTCTGTGTCAAACTTTTCCTCTTTTCCTCAAGATGTCTCAACAAAACATGTCTTCGTCTTCTTCATCATCAAAGGAAGCTGGCTCTCCATCTCCCACTGATTCTGGGGTTAGGGCAAACGTTGAAGCAATGCAGCCTGAGATTCTAGAGGTTACTCCTTTACGTGCCATGGCAACTGATCCTGGGAGGGTCAAGAAACTACGCACCAGACATGCAAGAAGATCTCAAGCATCTCCTTCTGGTAAGACCTCTGAACCAACTTCCTCTATTCCTCCTGAAATAGCAAACAGGGAAGGTTCTAGGTATGTTCATCAAGCCATAGCTAGAATAGTTACTAGGATTCTGAATGAGAATCACTCTGTGCCTGGGGTTTTTGTGCCATTAAATCAAGAATCTGCTAGCCCTAGTTTAGCAACTGATCCAGATGTCACAGAGAATGTCAAGACATCTGGTGATAATGTTAAGAAAACCCCTGTGAATCCTGTTACTGAACCCTCTGTTGAATCCCCTGAAAAATGTGCTGGTTGATACCTCTGATAAAACCCCTGAAAATTGTGTTGCTAATAAGCCCCCTGTGATTTCTGATGATGATATTTCTGATGGAATTCTTGAAGAATCTCCTATAAAACCTGCTGATGTTAACTTGGAAGAGGCTCCAGAAAGCTCCTCTTATGGAATTCTTGAAGAATCCCCAGAGAAACCAGTTGATGACAACCTGGAAAACTCTCTAGTGAAGAATTCTGAAAAGGATGTGGAACCTCCTATCATAGACCTGGATGAAGAATTCTCTGATAATGACCTCATTGCTAATGTCAACCCAAGCATTGCTAAGAGGATGATGAATAGGAAAGGGAAGCAGAATGCTACTCCAAGTCCTTCTAAGGAGAAGGTTGCTAAAGTTGTGCATAAGTCTCCTAGGGCTGAGAACAAGACTGGAGAAAAATCTGGTAAGGACAACAAGGCTGGAACTTCCAAGGGGAAGGGTAGGGTGAAGACTGTTGGTGGTACCTCTAGACCCAAGAGAACCCCAATCATGAAGAAGAGGAAGGTTCCTGAACCTTCAGAATCTGATCAAGATTCTGATTTTAATGTTGAAGAGAATGTCTCAGACATTCATCCCAGGAAGAAACCATCTCTTGGTAAACTGCCTAAAGTCCCTGAAGTGGCTATTGATAACATCTCTTTCCACCACCCTAAGAGTGCTAGCAGGTGGAAATATGTGTGTTTGAAAAGGATTGCTCTAGAAAGGGACCTGAACAAGAGTGCCCTTGAATGCAAGGATGTTATAGATCTGATTAAGGAAGCAGGGCTGATGAAAATTGTGGTCAAGTTTTCTAACTATTATGATGTGTTGGTGAAGGAGTTCATTGTGAACTTGTCAAGTGGCTGTGCTGATGGAAGGTCAGCTGATTTCAAGACTGTGTATGTGAGATGGAGAAGAGTGAAGTTTTCCCCAAGTGTGATAAACAAATATTTGGGAAGATCAGATGATGCTTAACCTGAGCTAGAAAAAACTGATAATCAAGTTTGTCAAACAATCACTGCTAAACAAGTGAAACATTAGCCAATGAAAGGAAAGCTAAGTGCCAGCAAACTGAGTGTTAAGTTTGCTATCCTTCACAAGATAGGTGCTGCAAATTAGGTTCCAACAAACCACAAGTCAACCATCTCCATTGGTCTGGGCAGATTCATCTTTGCTGTTGGTACTTAAGCAAAGTTTGATTATGGAACTTACATTTTTGAACAAACCCTCAAACATGCTGACAGTTATGCAATTAAGGGACCAATAGCCTTTCTCTCCCTACTGTGTGGTATCATAATTGATCAATACCCTGACATTCTTGTTGATAGAGATTCAGTCTGTAAAAGAGCTTCTGCCCTTGGATTCCAAGGAAAGCATGTCCCAGACATTGTCATGACATTTGCTGAGACATCAAATGTCAAGGCAAATTCACAGAAGGCAAATGTCATTGATTTGCTGAAAGCAACTTGCAAGGAGCTTGGAGCAAGAAAGCAAAGTCTTGAAGAGCTGATCTCTACACTGGAAAAGGAGCAAGACACAGAGGTTGAGGATGAAGGGCTAGCTGGTGATGTTTTTGCTGACAACTTGGATGAAGATGCTGATGTTGATCAAGTCACTGGTGCAGGTAGCAGTTCAGATGATGCAACATACCATAGTGCTTCTTCTGGAGAAGAAAGTACCTGATTTGTGGTCACCTGCTGATGTTGTTTCCCTGTTTTTGTTATTCTGATGTTAATTTTGTTTCTGCTATTTTTGTTCTGGCTGTTTGAACTTTGTATTTCTGTTGATGGGATGTAATATTTAACATTGATGGTACTTATTAATATGATGAATGTTGGGCATTTGTACTGGTACCTTTGGCCCCTTTGTGGCTAAAAAGGGGGAGAAGAATTTGTGAGCATTATGGGCAATTGTATAGAAAAATTATGGGTAGAATTTATCTCCTTTAGGATCTGGTTGTTTAGCTTAGTTTAGCATAGACTAGGTGTTTTATTTCTGCTGCATTTAGTACTCTGATAGCTTAGTTTGTTTTAGCCAAAAATTTGCCAAAGGGGGAGTTTGTAAGTGTTTTTATGTTGGCATTAATTTTTGGTAAAACTAGGATTTGACAATGTCTTGACTGATGTCATGACATTCAGAGTTGAAGATAAGTTATGCACGAGAAGGATGATTCAAGTACAGCTCAGACTGGAAGCTAAATACTGTGCTGGAATTCTGCAGAAAATTAACTGATGTCATAACCAATGTTATGACATTTTGTGTGACATTTGCTGTTCTGCAGAATGTTTTTCCTGAGAGTCTTCAGGAAGTTTGTTGAGCTTTTTTTATTATGTTTTATGTATTTGAATTACATGCTCACATGGTTGTATGGTTAATCTTAGTTAAACCTAAATTGGTTGTTAATAAGACCAAATCTTTAGGTTAAATTAAGTGAACCCTAGCTATTATTATGGAAGCCCAAAACTGAAGTTTCAGGACTGCTTCTATAATAGGAATAGAACCCTTACTTTGCTGCTGCGCCTCTGGACTGTATTGAAGATTTAGCAGGTTGTAATTTGTATAATTCTAGTTACTCTTGTGAGCCAAGCAATTATCAATTGATAAGTGCCTTAGACTAGGATTTGGTTGTAAGGGTTATTTATCACTCAAAGCTTTGAAGCACGAGTGTTGTGTCTCTTGATTAAAGCTTTGAAGCAAAATCAAGTTTGTTTATTGAAGAATGTCTTCACAATTCAATTAATCAATAGGTTGATATCACTGTTGTGATTGAGGGGGAGTGAGTAGGAACTCAGGTCTAAGTAGGACTTAGATTGAAGTTGCATTGGGTAGGTTTTAAGTGAAGGAGATAAACTGGTTGGTTTATTCCTGAATTAATTCTACTAATAGTGAATTTCCTCTATGGCTTGGTAGCCCCCAGATGTAGGTGTAGTTACACACTGAACTGGGTAAACAATTGATTGTGTTCTTGACTGCTGTTTAAATTAACTGTGTGAATTGTTAACAGAGTGTCAGATACTGTGTCATAACATTATCTGTGACATCACATATCTGCTGCCAGAAATTTCAATATCAAATAATATTAATTAAATTATTTTTTTTATTTTTTGCAATTAATGTGATTTCGAACCACATCCTCACCAAATAATTTAGTTGAGCACTAGCCATCAGCACCACATAATATAAGAAGATACTAACATCTAGTCAAACCTATATTATCTCTAGCTTAAAAATTACCATTGCATGCATTAAGGGTTAATTCTTGTCAAAATAATATGTTTGCAAACTATATGGGAATTTGAACCAATAGTTTTGTCTTTTTTGTAGGTTTGGTTTTGCCTAATATCCCAATAAATGGTTGTAACACATGCCATATCATCCAAATGCAACTAAAACATAAATTTTCCTATTCCTCATTTTCCATTATTTTTTCCTTTCAAATGTTGAATTTCTGTAATCCCAAACATTAGTTCTGCCATCAACCCCCACCTTCTTCGTTCTTAGCTTTTTCTTTCAAACTACACCTTCTCCCTTTAATTCAAATTCATTTTTTCTACATATTTTTATATTCTCTCTCTTCCTAACTTCTTCCTTGTTTCTTTTTCTACTTCTCTCTTCCTCTTCTGCTTTCTTCTGTCTTCGTCTTCTTCTTTCTTCTCTTTTGCATTATCTCACTCTTCCTATTCTTCATTCTCTCTTAATTTTTTAAATAATCGGCCGAAAATCATCCGATATCGAAAATATCAATGAAGTCGCCATCGAACATTTTTATTCCGTCGAAAGGGAAAGGTAAACATCGAGTAAATATGAGAGGGAGAAATTACGGTCTTACGACAGAGAGATCGAGTAAGGAAGTCTGTTACATGAAGAGAAGGTATTAGCACCCATAGTACTCTACAATATCTAATTGGGTGTAAAGTCTATCTATATCTGTATACGAGGGAGAATGCATGAAAAATAAATAAAAAGAAAAAAACCAAGAGGAAACGAATGAAGTTTTTACAAAGTTTGCTCGATCACAGCCCCGTGACCATGCCTACGTATTGCCTCGTGAAATGGGAAAATCAAAGGATCGTAGTTCGGCTGACATATTTTGGTTGGTTTTTGTTTTTTAATTAAGAAGATAAAATAACAAACAATAATGACAAAACATCGACAATAATGATAAAACATCAATAACAATGACAAAACATCAACAACGATGACAAAACATCACATCCAACGACAAAACATCATATAACATGGTAAGACATCAAATACGACGACAAAACATCTTATAACATGGTAATACATCAAATACGACGACAACACATCATATAACATGGTAAGACATCGAATACAATGAGAAAACATCATATAACATTGTAAGACATCGAATACAACGACAAAACATCATATACAGGGAAAATAAACATGCGAGACGACAAAACATCAGATACATGGTAAAATATTAGATATGACAACAATACATCATATAACATATGACCAAAGGCTTATGACAAATGACAAATCATCAGCATATGAAAAAAGACCGATAACAGACAACAAAACATCAACAACATATCAGATAAAATGACGAAACATCAGAAGACACACAAACAACTAAGATTGGTTTGTATCTTTTACTTTGAAAAGTGGTTTCATATTGTTGGAGTATCTTAATGCATTTGACAAAACAATATTTTAGTTTTAAGGATGCCAAACAAGAAAGGTAAAAAGTCAAAGGGAGACTAACCTATCTTCTAACCCTAATGTTATCATGCAACATAGATCCTAAGGTTATGGTATCAGGGGGAACATAAACGCTCCTACAAACCTAAGAAAACTAATAAGGGAATAATCAAAAAGTAAACAATCAGTTAAAGATCGAGGAGTATCCATATCACTCGAGTAACACACGCGTCTACCAAGGTTCCATGAAACCTAGGTAAAATAAGGGGGAACCTAGCCATGATAATGTAGTATTGGGTAAGTAAGCAATACCTAACTTAGATAAAAATCAGAGCATGGTGGGGGATCAAGCCATAGACAAGAGTGGAGAGTTACTCCTAGCAAAAAAACTATCACACTATGGGAAAATATTGTGCTCCGACCGTGGTATCAATCGTCAGGAAAGATGTGGAAAATATTGGGGGAAATAATAAATTGTACATGCGTACACCAAGCATCTACGTCTTTCAATGTGAGCTAGACAAAGCATGGGGTCCGACTACAATACCCTTCCACTTGCCTTAATCAGGCCTTAGACTCATTGGGATCTTGGGAATATGTTCAGAGCTCTAAACTTGCAAAAAGCGAGCATAGGAGTGACTCGAACGAGAGACTGCATGGGTTGATTGGTAACCCACCACTTGCATTAATCGTTGAGGACTTAGGAATGGTTGCCATAAAAGGCCCTAGAACCATCATCTCGCTATAAAGGCTCAAATGTAAACATACAAATACATGGCCTCCTAATCAGCGCTTCTAACATACAACCCTAATTCAAAGTAACCAATAAAATGCTGAAAAGTGTAAATCAGATTAAGAAGAATACTACATGGATAAAGATCCATAGAGAAGTTTTGAACTATTTTAGTTATTTTCTTCATAATAATTAATGAAAATTCTATCTAGAGTAACTATAAAACCAAGAGATCTTTAAACACTAGCATCACCAAATGATATAAGTCAGAAAAATGCACCGTCAGATGTAAGCAGCAAAACCTCTGTGTGAAAATAAATCACAGGTGGTGTGTAGCAGACACAACCACATGAACATCATGCAAGTCGATACTTAACGAAAAAAGATCACACAATAGTGCTAATATAATACTCGTATCCCATAAATAAATTGGAATACGAAGCAAGCAGGTCAAGATTAACTGCTTTTCAGAGTACCTCACAGACTTAACAAACAGGTTACCAATAACAAGGCAGAGTGATGCAACACTAAATTGCAGATGATAATATATCAAGATGATAATGGATGATGGAAACACATCATAAAATATATCATAATAGCGCATCACAAATAAAAACACATCACAAAGCATAGAAATCTCACAATGAAGCTTAGACAAATTATACTAGGAATAAACAATTAATTCAAAGTGTCAGAAGATCATGGGAAGTTAATACATTTTGAAATCCATATGATCCTAACCTATACATGTTATATACATAACAAGCATAGGCAAGGAACATGGTACAAACACCAAAATAATCAAACTAGCTAACCATGGAGATGGTGTAGTCAAGTAGACTATACTGAGTGATTGATCATGAATAGGTTAAATGTGTCAACTAGAGTTAGTTCATAGGTAAAATCATATACCATGGTTCACAATCAACCCCGGAAACATTACTAAGTAAACACACAAAGTTAGTACATACACTAGACAAAAAGAAGACCTAAAAGCATGTGAAAGGTAAAGTGCGCAAGGTCAGGGAATGAATGAAATGGTAAGATGGTTAGGATATGACATGGAATAGAATTAAGAATCTAACATAATAAGAAACTATCCCATAATGCACATGAACCTAAAGAAGATTTACAAACAAAGCTTCACAAGAATGTACAAGTATACACCCAACGTGTGTGATGAAGTGAGTCTAAGTGTATACTTGTGTGGTTATGCATCAAAGTGTTACTTGACAGTAAGATCAGAGGAAAAATATAGAGATAATACACATGCAATCATAATCCAACATTAGGAATCAACACCATAATTGGTACAAAAGTCAACAAAAGAGAGAGGAGGAGCCAAAATCCTATCCTAATTCTACCTCTAAGAGATTAGTTGTGAAACTAAAGCAAAGGTGAGTGTGCGGTAAGGTGAGAAACCTATAGAAAATATAAGGTCAGTAGCTTACCACTTAAATATTTCATACTCAAAGGTGTCTCCAACATAACAGAAAGATTATCCACCAAAGCACACAAAATTTAGGGTTTAGAAGCAACAAAATTTGCACAAGTTTAAAGTAATTGATAAAGATCAAAGAAAATGGTATTAATTAGACAATTAAGACATGTGTGACTTATGTCATAAGTTAAAATCAAGATATGAGTCATGAGCAACCAATGTAAAAGATGAAACTTCAATACACAAAACAACTCACATAATTGATAGTCAACATCACAAGAGATGGAAAACATTTGTCTAAAATCAATAATGGATGGTATAAATCAAGTGTAAGGATAAAAGTTGATACTTGTAGATCCTAGGGTAGTGGCATCTTCCTACTAAAAGTACCTATCATGAACTTAAAAGAACTCTAATCAATACTATCAAGCTAACATGTTAAATTGTCATGACAATATATCACAAATTTAGTCTCTTATGAAAATATACCTCAAGCATAGATGATCAATATATGTTGCAACTAGGGTTCTTTGATGTTATAGGAATGAAGCAAACAATGAAATACCTCAAGCAGACATAATCATAAGATCATTATCAAAATCCAAAGATAAAGAAAATAAAGACCATCAAAATGGCCAATCTATCTTACAAGATGAGACCAAAATGAAATGACAATGAAGTGTCACTCAAGGGTTCATGGAAGCACAAAGAAATGGGCATAAAAGTCTTTAAGCAAACACAAACACCAACGAGGTCAACACTAGTGGGTTAATGCTCCTACCCTGTCCCCACGTTGAAGAAACAATGGTATGTCATCCAAGGATCAAAGGAATATTGTATCACAACAAATCAACCTTACAAGATCATAATCATAATACTTTATAAATAAAACTTCTTCACATGAGGCATTAAGGGTGGTGCACAAAAGCTACCTCCTAAACCATGATCATGAGTAGTCATCAAGCTATATTGACAAGAGATAAGAAAATTCTAAGAATATGAATGGTTCAATGATGAACTCAAGTCTCAAACAATAAATGATTATGAGGAAAATAAATAAAAAATATATGTCCCACAAGTGTTGCACAAGTGCATTCCCTATATCTATAGTCCAAAAAAACATCAATGCATGCATAGAAAACATGATTGAGTTAAAGATAGAAACACAATTTGTAAAATTGAAAAATAAATGATGTAAGGTCCTCAAGAAAAACATAGGTAAGAAACAAAAAGCTTAGGACAAGGTTAAAAAAAATTAATGCCACAAACAAAATCAAATATGTTAGTTTAACCTAACAAAGGCCCTAATTAGAAACCCTAATTAGACTAAAATGGGGAACGATAGAAAACCTAATCCTAAAATCAAAAAAATTTAATTCTAAAACTCTAAGACCATATGCTACCCTAATATAAACAAAAATTGAATTGAAAGTCAGAGAAAGATAGTCAAACAATTGTAACCTCTAACCTAGACAACCAATGTTGACAAAATTTTGATAAATCACACAAAAATAGGAAGATGGACTACAAAAACCCAACAAGATTTCTTTAAGATACCTAAGACTTATAAAAGTCATAAATTAACAATTTGGTTCACTGAATGTTGAAAAAGAATGAAAACAAAATTTATCTTTCAAAACTAGTTGAGATAAAGCTCAAACTAGACCTATTTTGTAAATTTTTTTGGAAAAATAGAATTTTACTAGATAAATTAAAAAAAAATATTTTTGGAAATTTAATACATTCAAGGACCTATATCATAATTCAATTGACATTTATAATTTCTAAATGAATATCAATTTATATCAAACTTGTGATCTAAGCAAACAAAACCCGAAAAAGACACTTTGCTTATTCAAATTTTAAAAATTATTGGCAACACATGATAAAATTTCAAATAAAATTCTATAATCACTAAGAAACTATGGATAGTTCAGACAAAAAAAATTTGATTTTTTTGTGTGATCAAGAAAAGTGATGAAATAAAATAAAATGCAAAAAATGTGATAAAAATCAATTATTTCATGAAATAAATTAATTAGTTGGATAAAAATAAAAAATATATGAAATGAAATTTAGAAATACAACATATTTGAATGAAATGAGTAAAAATATTTTTGGTGCAATTTTTACATTGAGAAAAATATTTTAAAATATTTTTGATGATGATGAAAATGCATGAAATGCAATTCATTGTGAAAACTTAATTAATAAAGCAAAAATGCAAAAATTGTGAAATTAAAATTAAAATCACTAAATATCAAATAATCAATAATTAAAATCACAAAATATCAAAAATTAAAATCGTAAACAAAAATATTCAATAAAAATCAAATAATTAAAATTAATTGATTTCACGAATTTTTTTAACCTATCAAATTATTTTTATAAATTTCACAAAAATTACACAAAATAGTAGAAATTATTTTCAGCGTATGGTATTTTTTTCAGAAATTTTTGAATGAGTTTTGAATATAAAATAAAATCAGAGAAAATAACTAAAATAAAATAAAATGAAAATACATTTATATTGAAAACAGCCAATTAGCGTGCACCACCTCACTTCATCCCTAACCTCAAGCATGCCCTAACATACGTATTATGCACAGACCAAACCCCCAACTTCTAGACTTTGTAAGTTATTCATTTCTCAACATTTTTTCATGATTCAAAGTGCATTATGTAGATAACATGGCAAGGAACAAAACCCAACTCATAGATTTTAAATTGGTTAACTACACCTCAAAAAATCAGGCCACGAAAAACGCAAAAATCATCCATATGAAATTTTTTCGGAACTTCATGTTATGCAACACACTTCAAAACTAACCACATTTATATATTTAACCTAATGTTTAGCCAGTTATACACACGCATACATGCTTTATTTCATTGAAAACAAGTTGGAAATAGAGAAATCAAAGAATGGAGTTATCTCTGGAGTTGGGAAATAAACTCAACTATGCCTCTAAAAAAATAAGAAACCCGATGATTCTTGACCCTTATGCTTCAATCAAGTGAAAATGGAAGAGAAATGAACTCTGCAACACAAGTTGAGAAAACTTCGAAGAGAAGAAGCTTGAACTTCATATATGGAATTCTGCTAGAATGAGGCGCTAGGGCTTGAATGAACAAAGTTATGAGCTTACATAGAGGGGAATAAATGAGGGTAGAGTGGTCTAAGAGACTCAAAAATTCGTTGGAGGGCAAATTGCAAAAATCAGAAAAAGAAACGAGTGAGTGACTTATGTTGTGCATTTTGCTTTTGCCCCAAGCTTGTTTTGTGTCGTTTTTGTGAGCACATGGTGAGTGGAATCAGAATGAGGGGTGTACAAAGTCATGATCTGGATGAATAGTACAATGTGATAATTTGTAAGAATGCCAAATTGCCAAAAATGGCCAAACATGAGAGAATGTGAATGATGCATGATAATGCAAAATTAAATCGTATATTTGACTAGACTCACATGCATTTTAGAATGGTTTTTATTAACTTATATCTTGTTACGTCGGTATTTTTAATTTATTCTATTTCAGACACATCCTATCACAAAGCTTACATGTGAAAAAGATTAAGAAACTGGCAAGATAAGCAGAAGATTGGAGGAAATTATCAAACAGGAAGAAAAATAGAAAATTGGACTAGTGGCCCTCACCACACGCTTTTGAAGGAGGTGGCCCTCTCCACAGCATATTCTAGACACGTCTCCCGCAACATACTCACACATGGCTCCCATCGCCACTCACCCATGATTTTCTCAACTTCTCAGTATGATCTGCATTATGTCCACTTTCTCCAACCACCCATTATATCCACTTTCTCCAACAACCCATTATCTCCACTAATTATCACATGAACCTTTAAGTAACTTCCATTACCTTTCTCTATAAATAACATCTTATATTTTTGTTTTCATTATCCAAGTTTGTGCACAGAACCACTGTTCATAGTTTTAGGCAGAAATCACATTTGTAAAAGTGGTAGTTTCTCACATCGGGGAACTACCACACCATTAGTTTTAGGCCTATAATCTATGTACTCTTTGATCACAATATTGCTATCATAATAGAAGTGTATTTCAAGTTCTCTTACAAGTTCTTTATCGTATTGCTTAGTATTTTTATTATTGTTATTATTATTATTATTATTATTATTATTATAATAATTATAATTATTATTATTATTATTTATCATTATTGATTTCTTTGTCCAATTTAATTACCATGTTGTTTTTAATTGCAATTGTTATGTTTAATTTGTTTTCAATCAATATTATGTCTTGCTAAATCATTAAGAGTCTGGTATGTGAGGACCATCGTTTCCGACGAACCAAGTAACAATGTTGGTTTAGTATTTAATTTAGAAATTCAGTTTGGTCTTTATTTTAAAACTTAAATTTAACACCATTGTCATGAAAGTGAGAGGTTATTTAACACAATTTTGTCACGAGTGAGAAATTAACTGAGGTTTGAGATGACACTGCGAAAGCGTGGGGATCGAACCGGATAGTAGAAACTAGGAATTAATTCTAAACACAGCGAGAGCACTTTAGGATTAATTGGAACTTGTTTAATTTTGAAAACGTGTTCCTTGATTCAAGTGTGCGAGCGAGAGCGAAATTAATCGGTTAAGGAGCATGACTTTATTCAAAACCAAGAGAGTGTGAGGTATTGTCTTTAAATTAACATTTTCTATGAAATACATCTTTAGTATAATTAAAATCCAACGAGTTATAGAGTTCCCGATGTACATGGAATCCATATTCCGGTGTCTCTTTTATTATATTTATCTAAATCCTCATTTTATTTTAGTTTTAGTTCTTAGTTTCCCCTAAATCATTTAATCATTAGCCTTAGCTTGATAAAGCATGGATAAATTGCAATAGCTTTACATTGGTGTCTGTAGGTTTCCGTGCACTCGAGGATGCATCTAGTTTTTGGAGCCGTTGCTGGGGACCAACAATCAATATTGTTATCTTCATCGTTTCATCGTATAGACTAAGGCACTCTTACATTAATTACTATGTATCACCCAAACTTTTTCTACAACTCCCATTCTCATTATCTTGGGGAATCACAAGAATCCCACAAATCTTACCTATAAATACTAATGGAGAAATTCAATGCATCACCAACTCACTCTCACCAAAATTACCTCTACAACTACCAATCCCAACATTTTGATGAGTCGCAAGAATACAAAAGATTCGATCTCAAAACATTATTGGAGGATTACAATGCGACACTAAATTATCCTCAACCAAATTTCCTCTACAATCACCACGCCCAATATTTTGAGGAGCCGCTGGAATCCCGAAATTCCACTCTCGACACATTAATGAAAGATACGAATGCGACACTAAATCACTCTCGGACAGAAACTATGATGATGGAGCGCGTTGTGGAAACACAAAATGCGACGCTGACTCCATTTGAGTAACCGCATGACTCCCATAATTTCAACCTCGAAACATCAATGGAGGATTTTTATGCGATGCTAACTCACTCTAGGCTATAATCTATGATGGAGGACTTTGTAGAGACACAAACTGTCCAAAATAAAGAGATAAGAAAACGAAGTATTCAAAATAATGAAACCCTTAGGCAGCTGAATAATGCGGTTGAGTCCCTAGTGACTCACAATGAGGCATTGGAGGTCCAAATCTCCATGTTTGCACAAACACCTCTAGGACCCTCACTTGAGGAGCCAAATGATGTTTTAAAAACCAGTAGTGAAAAAAATTTGAAAATCCTAAGGAGAGTGATAATGAGGTTGGAGAGAGAAATATTGAGGTTGAGAAGAGTTCTAGTGAGAAAATAGTAGAGATTGAGAAAAATACATCGACACCATCCGAAAGGGAGGTTGTCGAAGAGGTAGCGAAGGAAACCTATATTGTTGATCCTCCTCCCTATACTCCACCGACTCCTTTCCCGCAAAGTTTTCTGGTCGGTAAGGTAGACCCCCAATCCAAAGTATATGTGGAGGTATTGAAAAATATCCATACCAATGCACTTTCGTCTGAGGTCCTGCAAAAAAATAGAAAATTTGAGGACCATGAAACTACGGAAATCATTATCATTAAGAGGGGAAGGTTAAAATTTGATATGGGGGACGAAATAACTAAATCCAAACTTGAAAAGTTGATGCTTAGGATAAATCCAAAACCACCACCACTATTCCAAAAGAATGAACCACCCCACATAAGAAAGTTTTTCCTTTTGTTTGAGTTTTCAAAAAATAAAGATATGGATCTCTTGTCATATCTCAGGCATATCTAGGAAAACAATCTATAGATGACTATCTTGAAAATGAGCTGGTGCCCATGCACATTCCTACGAATGTCGTTGCTGGTGGTGACACTGTTGATGAGTTCGATAGGAGAAGGTACTTCATCTATGTTGTACCCCAATTTTCTCCCCTAAGATTCACTCATGCTTCATTACCATTGCATGACACAAAGACCACAATTTTGAATCTACCTCTCTCTCCTATCTTTGGCTTTGCCTTTAGGAGATCACCACGCACCTTGTGTATATGTTTAATACTTCACTAACAATGATATGTGTACACTCTGCTTGCTAAATGTTGTAGGTGAATGGTGCACAAGTTGTTTATTCATGCAGTCAATAGGTTACTGTGTTTATTTCCATACCTTCTCTCCTCGATTCTCAAGATTTTGAAAGTATTATCTCTCAATGAATACTTATCTTGTCCTCAATCATGGCCTTTCATTTTGAGTATATGCTTCATGTTTGAAAAATATCGTCAAATTCAAATAATTCTCCATTCTATGGCCATCTATCCTGAAATTAGGGTTTTGGACATCTGAGGATCATATCTTGGTGTTTGTATTAAGTTTGTGGATGATTTCAAAGTCATTATATTCTTAAGAGGACTTCTAATATGAATATTCTTGGACCCGAGGAGTTTGATTGATGAAAAGATTGTTTTAGAGATCTATGATTGCCCACTCCCGAGTTTGATGCTTCATCTATCTTGTATGACTTCAAAGGATCATAACTTGGTCATCCCCTGTCACCTTGAGCTTATTTTTCCTTCACAATGAACCTAAGGAAGTGAAATAAGAGTTAGTTCAATTGGTGACAAGATAAAATGCTTGGAAATTTTCCTTTGAAGTCAAAAGATAACAAGTCCTTGTTGAATTTCTCAATTGTTGGTCAGTCAACTTCAAAAGATCATATCTTAATCATCATTTATCATATTGAGGTCATTCTTTTTGCACAACAATCTTAAATATGTGAAATCTATCTCCATATAAGATTTGAAGATTGAAATTGTTTGGAAGTTACTTGGAAAAGTCAAAAGATTATAGATCACTTCTCAAATTTTAATCAAATTCACAAGATCATAGCTTTCTCAATTTTTGGAATTTTTGAGTGACTCTTTTTGCCAAATGTTCCTTGAGAGGTATAATTCATGTCATATTTGAAAATAAAGAGCAAATTTTTAGTGGAAGAGCAAGTTTGAAGAAGAAACATTATAGGTCATTTTTAGAAAGTGGCATGCTTGACCGCGGCCTGGCCAGGAAAATCAGTGATTTTTCAAAATTCCTAAAGGCTCAAGCATCCATTTGTTTGATTCTTTTTTCATTGTGTTATACTCTTTGAATAATTCATTTGTCTCAAATAAAATCAAAAAGTGAAAGAGGGAATTAGATTTGGCCTCAGCTTAATGTTTGTGCAAAAGTTTGGTTCGAGCTCACCATCAGTTTGTGGATTTGCGCGTGTAACTTATGTTTAAGCCAAGTTAAGCCTTTCTTTCGTGACTAATTGTAATTAGGAACTTCCAGGGATTAATTAGCACATCAAAACACAAAGAATGATTGAGTTTTGATGCACATAAGGTCACATTTTCTTCATGAACACGGGTGTGTATGATTTCCACTCAAATGTCATCATTCACCCCTCATTTTGATTCCGTTTGCCTCTCCTATAAATAAGGGACACATTCCACTCCTTTATTAAAGCTTTGATATCCAGAAAACCCCTGCCAAACTCTCTCTCGAATCAAATTTTTTGCAACTTCGTTTTCACTCTCAAAGCCATTCGAGTTTGAAATTAACCATTCATTCTTCTTCCTTGAACCTCACTGAAGCTAACAGAACAAGAATCGTTCCTTGAAGCCTCTTGAATCATGCTATCCAAGTCCAATTTCAGAGCTCTGAAAGTGAACTTCGTTCAGTAAAAATCCCCATCCAACCTTGTAAAATAAAACACCATTGCACTCTCCTCATCACCTAATCCTTGTGATATTCACCATTTGCATTTTCATCAAGGAATGACTGAGAACTCCATCAAAATCCTATTCGCTATTATATGAGTTTTTGTAAAAATTCTCTTCACTCAGTTTAAATAAATTTTTCGCGAGCATGTGGTTAAGATCGCCTTGAAGAGACGAATCCAAGGATACCACTTATGATTATTGATTTTACAGTTTGAGGAAATCCAATTTTGGAGTGGCTGGAGGTTGAAGATGATGATATGTCTCGTATCAACCAAGGAGAGTGTCATACCCCAATTTTTTACATAAGATACCACCTTACATTATCCACATATGCATCACTGCATCACTAACAGTTTCAGAACATAATAGATCGTGCATGACTTCTAGAAGTCAAAATTAGGGTTTCTTCAAACTTTCATCTGTTCAAGATGTGATAAATTAGGGTTTGAGTTTCCACTTACCTCAATTGATCTATCTTAATCAATCATCAACATTTGATCTTCAGATTCCCAACTTTTTCTCATGATCTACCTTGAATCGACCAATTAGGGTTCTGATCGAAGATAGTGAATCATTGACTTTCTGCTCAATGGATGACCTTTTTGCTTGAAGATTGATCTTAAAATCTTAAATGCAACATCTTGACCTAATTTATTGGTTCAAAACATTGCAAAATCCATGTTTCTTCATCAGACAAATTCTGAACTATCTGATGAAAATTCATCTGCTCAAAAAAGTCAAACTTTGACTTTTGGTCAACGTTTTCAAGACTAACCTTTTTCAATCATAAAAACATTTCAAATAATCCATCATGATCATAAAAAATCACGAAATGTGAAAAAGTCAACAAAAAGTCAAGATTTGAAATTTTTCTAACACTTAGAAAAATTTTGAAGTGTTAAGAAACAAGGTTTTTCCTCACTTTCATGGCAATTTTTCACCTAGATCCATTTGGATTCAGGAAAAACTCAAAACATGAAAGTTTTAGCCCTTGTTACAAGCTTTCCAAAATGTCCAAGAACTTGCAAAAACATTTTGTCTAGCTATGCTTTTGATTTTGAAACATAGAGCTCCAAAACCATGGAATTCCAAGTTCATGCTTCAAAATTATAAGTAATTTTTCATAAATCTCCCTTTCTAGAAGCCTTGTAATCAGCTAGGGCTAGATTATAACTGATAAATATCAGTTTTGCATGATTGAGAAGAGGATTGAATCAAAGAGAAATTTCTAACCATGGTTAGAAAGTAACTTTTAAATTAAATGCAAAAGATTCCTTCTTACCACTTAAGCAAGTTGCAAAGCTCTCTCAATGATAGCCATGCCTTGTCATTCAGATTTCTTGGCCTATAAATAGAGGTCATTTCTTCATTTTTAAAACACACCAAAGCTATCATAATCAAGCTTTCCTTCTTTCTTTCTTAAATTCCAAGTTTCAAAGTTCAAAGAGGGAAATTTTGCAATCTTCAAACCTTGCAAAATCTGAGTGAATTTAAGTTTTTAACATGTTCTAAACATCATTTAGAAGTTGTCTAAAACTTAAAACCACCAGAAAAACTGTCCAAACTCTTAATCATGCTCCAAAATCCATAAACTTGCAAATTGTGCCTTAACTTGCCATATCTCAATCAGCTCGTGATAGCCTTGATTTATCACTTTAAATACCTTCCATACACTTCATATGAGTGATCCAAATACTCATCCCTGACCTGTAACATCTCCAACATCAAAATTGAAACTCACTCTAAGTGGCTGCAGTTGGACTTGGGTGGAACGATCCAGACCATTTCAAATCAAGCTAAGCACTTTCACACCTTCCATAAGGTCCAGTGAAGCTATAGCAATCCTCAAAACATAACTGGAAACGCTCTGACTAAGAATTTGATTTCAGTTCGAAGAGGTAAGTTGCTCAAACTTTGAACTCTATGATTCATGCATTACAGATGAAAAATTTCTTGGCCATCTTGTTTCTACACTCATACTGATCATTAACCCTCAATCAATTTCACAAATCATGATCCATACACGATTTCATATTGATTCTTAGAATTAGGGTTCATCTGTCCTCGTTCAAAATTAATCATCTTAAGTTCAAAATAAATGAAATAAACATCACCATCCTATTCCTGGGTTCAAAATGAGAAACTTTGATGTTTACATCTTTCAATTTCATTGAGAAATGAAGAATCCATGGCTTGAGGAAGATTGAAGAAGATGATGAACATTGCGCGCGTTTTTCAGTTTTCTGGAAAATTCAAATTTTCGTTTTAGAATATATTTAATTATTCATGTTTTATTCACGGATGTATAGCCACCCCGGTGGTAGTCAGCGCGCTTTTCATGTCCTTTGCCTTGCCTATGGTCCAGGGTTCGAATCCCCCTGAGACCATTTTTTCATCTTTTCCACTTTTCCTTCATTTTAAAACATTTTCAAAGACTTGTTTTAAATATAGTTAAATGATTGCGTGTAAATAACAAGATAAACACATGGCTCAGTGGTAAAGCTTTTCATTTCTAAGACAAAGGTGTTGAGTTCAAACCTCCTTAGGACCAAAATCAAATTTTTACTACTTGTTTTCTTCACATTTTCTATCAAACTTCAACATTTTCAAAAACCAAGCAAAACTTCTCATTTTGAGATGATTTTTTGCACACTTGTCATTTAATATACCTATTTATCCAAAAAATATTTTCTTTTGATTATATTTTCATTAAGTACAAAAATGAAACATTTTAAGTATTTCTACATACTTTTCAAGGATGTTTTCTTTCAAACTTTCAAACTCAAATCTTTTCAAACTTCTTGTGAATATACTTCACTTTTCAAAATCATTTTTAAAACCTTTTCAAAAACATTTCAACAAACTTACACTCCTTTATCCATGATCGACTCGATTTGAAGATAAAACAGAACCAGTTTTTTCCTCGAATTTCTTAATTGATCATGGGCCTCCCTCACGGTGTAAGTCCCAAAACCTTCATGTACATATTAAATTTCCTTGTACATATTCAATCATCTTTATAAATATCCAAACATAAACAAACTTCTTTCATTTGTTTTCATTCGCTTGTTTATACACCAAATCCATTGGTATTAAGAGAAGAATTATTCCCGGTGAAACTGCTCTTAAACCAATGGGCCTCTCTCATAGTGTAAGTCCCAACCCTCCTATGTACATATTCATTTCCTTGTACATAAACACCCTTTCGTGTACATATTCATTTCCTTGTACACATTCAAAAACCTTGTATATATTCAAGTTACACTTGCTTTAAACGCTCGTTTTATACACTTGTTTATATTTCCTTCATAAACTCTTGTGAATACATATCACACATTTGTTTGTATAACTGTTCAGTTATAACGTAACAATTAGCCTAACAACTAGGTTCCCCTTAGCCTCCTCTTAGGCTTCGTATAAGATAACTCATTCATCTGAGTTTAGCCTCCTCTTAGGCTTCATATAAGAAAACTCATTCATCTGAGTTTAGCCTCCGCTTAGGCTTCATATAAGACAACACTCACCTGCTGAGTCAGCCTCCTCTTGGGCTTCGTTCAAAAGAACTCCTCGTTGAGTTTAGCCTTCTCTTGGGCATCAAACAAGAAAGAGACCTGGAAATCTCTTAACAGCCTCCTATTGGGATTCCAATACAAAGAGTATGATTTCCCGGTGAAATCACTCTTGAAATCCTAAGAGGATGGTTTCCCGGTGAAACCACTCTTAAAGCCAAAGCCAGCCATACCCTATAGCTTCCTCTTGAGCTTCATACAAGGACCCTAGATGACCCTCGGAATGCCTTCTCTTGGGCTAACAATACAAGGACCCTCAATGACCCTCGGAATGCCTTCTCTTGGGCTTACAATACAAGGACCCACGGGCTTCTTAAAAGCATCCCCCTAATCCATAATCAATTTCTCCTCGAGATTTAGACATTTATCATCTCTATGGAAGAAGTATCTCATCTATCACATCAAATACTTTTCAAACACTTTTTCAAACAAAAACATCTTTTAATCCGTAAGTGGTAACTCTTGTACACTCAAGAAAAACACCCAATGCTTACAATTAAAGATTCAATCATATTTCAAACATCTTTCTTAACTCGTAAGTGGTAACGCTTGTACACTCAAGCAGAACACCTATAACTTACGATGAAAGATTCAATCAATCAAACCTTTCAAAATGTATGTGATGAAATAGATTAGATACATTTTTCATTAAGATGACATTTGTCTTTGTCTCTTAATAACATCCCGTTGCTTCCACTAGCATAAGTGGGAACTATGATTGCTCTGACTTTCTCAACCTCCCTTTGAGAATACGTAGGCACAAGGTCTCATCCTTGGCGAGCATACTTCTTTCTCCCTCAAACCAAACAAAACCATAGCTCCCTTTAGATCCGAGCTATAAATGCTCTGATTCCCATTAAGGGATATGTATGCAGAAGATCCCAATGATCTTTGCGAGCACAATAATAACAAAACCTAGGATCCCACATAATCTACCCTTCTTAAAATCCAAAGGAGAAACTTTCCCAAGAATAGAAATAGCAAATTAAAACACACAAACATATCAAACTATTCATATATAAAGCTATAGATAACTATATATATTTAGGGTGCCACATCTATTCCCTTTATATAACAAACCCCCTTGCCCGGAATCTCCCCAATGCGTTGCGTCTAGTTCGTGCTAGTCGTAATGCATATCATATCAATTTAGGGTATTGCAGCTTTCCCCTTTTTCATATCATTTTTCTTGTGATGGAAATAATAAAGCTCGATGCTTGCGGCATCTTTATAAACAAATCAAAAGAGTAAATTGTTTCGAGCCAGAGAATCCGAATTCCGATTCGATTCCCTCGCGCGTCACTTCTTAACAGGAACAGAGAGCACGCCATGTTATTTTTTCAAATTGGATCCTATGGTAACGCTTTACCATGCACGCGTCTTCGGAGCCCTTGGATCTGATTACTTTTATTAGTCAACATCGATCCAACGTGTGATATTATTTCTTGTTTTTTTATTTGTAATCCGATGTGAAAACCAAGGAGGTCCATATCCATTGGATGTGATTACTAATGTGTTTTAACTATGATCAGACGATCCACTTTTTTTGGCTTTTATTTTATTTTTTGATTTTATATTTTAAATGTTTTAAACTTTAAAAAATCATATAAAATTCATTTCTGACTAAAAAATTATGAAAATATTCACAAACTTTTTTGAAGTATTATCTTTTTAAATTTTATTTTTTCTTAATTTTATTTTCACATTTGATAATTTTTCTGATTTTTCAATTTTATTTGATGTTTCTAATTATTTTAGAATACATTTTGACATTTTAAAATTTTGGAAAAATTACGGATGGATCCAATGGTCATTTGAGAAATATTGATGACCACATTACATTTTTACTTTTGATTTTACTTTTTTTTTCTTCCATTTTTGGTTTATATCACCTTTTATTTCATTTTCTAAAAATATTTTCTGACTTTAAAAAATTCTAAAAAAAATTTGTCAACATTTGTTGACCTCTGTTTGACTTTGGGAAATTTTTTTGGAATTTTATTTTGATGAAAAAATACTTTATGTATTTCGTCAATAAAGTCCAATTAAATAACCTAATTTCAAAATCATTTTAATCCTTTTTATTTGATTTTTATTTTTATTTTCCTGACTTTTGAATTTATTTTGGAGTCACAAATTTCCTCAACATCAATGGAATTTGGGTGTTGATAGGTCTTTTGACCAAATCCATCAAGAAAGTTGATTGATTTTGACGAAGTTAGACCGAATAAATTCATCTGATGCAAAATAAACTTGGAAATTATTTCTTCCTCTTAATCTCATTTTTCTTTTATTCTAACATAAGCCCCAAAAGATGACTTGAGCTTTCATCTTAGTTCAACACTTGTGCCGCTTGTCGTGTGGTTGCGTTGATTTGTAATCAAGCTTCTGGCAAGTTTCCACTAACCTTGTCTGTAACGCCCGTTTTATTTAATATTATATTATATTAATATTTTTGAGTTACCGTTTGACGATTGTTTTGGAGACAAGAATATTTATATTAATAGTTATATCTATTAATATATTTGGCGACGTTTCGTTCGGTCCGGTTTTTATTCCGTTCGGTTCGGTAAAATATTATTCGGATCCGATATTTAATTTCCCGGAATTATTTTAATTAATTGAATTAATAATATTATTGGATATTATTAGTGTGTTAATTAATAAGAATATATGGGGGTGTGAGGATTAATTTTGTAGAATTGGGTTTTACACCCTTGGTTGCTAGTAAGGAAAACAACTTATAAAACCATTTTCCTCATTTTCTTTCCATTCAAAAACACCAAACCAAATTTAGAAACTTGAGAGAAAAAGAAAGGGTTTTGGGAAAAGAAGAGCAAGAGAAGAAGAAGAGGAAGAGCATGAGCAAGCTTGAGGATTGGGTTTTGTAGAATCATCAAGGATCCTCCAATCACTAGAGGTAAGGGGTTTAATTTCTCTATCTCATATGGTTAGGGTTTGATAAATATATTTTGGATTTAGGGAAAAATTGATAGGTTGATTTATGAGTTTGGTTGGTGGATTGTTGAAATAGCTTAGAAAGGTTGAGTTAGGAGTGTGGATTATTGGGTATTTCATTGTTAGATTATAGGTACTAGAAGTATAAAATGGAAAAGAAAACTATAGCAGTAAAATAAGAAAACTAGAAAAACAAGAAACTGTAAGAAATGAAACGCAGGGAAGAAGAAGAAGGATTGGCTGGTGTGTGAAGGAGAAGGCGCCCACCTCAGGGAGTGGGGCGACCATCCCCCCATATGAGGCCCCCGGCTCCTCTCCTTCATCAAGATGGGACAGACGTCCCTTGTGGGTAGGGGAAGGCACGACATTTTTCTGTAACTGTGTTTTCTGTTTGCAACATTTTCTGTTTTTCTGTAAACATGGTTTCCTGTATGATTTTCTTGGATAGCTTCTGTTACTTTTAATAATTCCAATTCCACCTAGTAACACTTTATATCAATAAAATATAATTAGGACATAAGTTAGCTGATTAAAATTAGAACCCGATTATGTTCCGATTTTCCGATTTCGGTAAATTCGACGACGGAGCAAGTTGCTCCGAATTCAACGAAAATTGACGTGCTAGCTAAGTTCGACGTGTAGAACGTAGTGGTGAGGTTAGTTTTTAGAAATTACGAGTTTTTATGAAACAACCCGAAATAGGTCAATTTACGGTTACATTGAATCAAATTGCGTTTTAGTAGATTTAAGACACGTATGGACAATCCGGTTGCGATGTTGACGATTATTAACAATGCCGGTTATTAGGAATGGCTTTCGCGACAATTATAGGTGTTTGACTATTTTTCCGTATTCGGAATTTAGAGAATTAATCGATAATGATGTGGTGTGATTAACCATGATGTTTGCGACGATGTATTTATTAATGAATACTTGATGATATGCGATGCGATGATATATGTCTTTGTACATGATGATGTGATGATTATATTGATGTTGTTAATAAATGCTTCCGATTTGTGAATGCATGACTTTTGATGATGATGAATTATATGTGACGTTTTGCATAATGCAAATATGATGCGATGATATATTTATCTTGATTTGGATAAATTATGGCGATGTGGGCTTGATGCCAATTTTGATGAGCGATGATGGTTTTTTTGTGTTTTGCGTTGTTTTCTTGTCGAGTCACATACATTGCATTGGCGACGAGGGCTTTTATGCCAAGCGACGAGGCTTTTATGCCAAGTGTTCCTAATTATGGACAAAGCGACGGGTACCACATGCATAACATAGTCGTGTCTCATGGAGTCGGTTATGTTTATGTTTGAGTTTTTGGTGTTGGGTTTTTTTAATTGATGGATGATGTTGAATTGCGATGATGTATGATACTTTGGTGATGATCTTTATGATGAGCATGAAATGAATATGACTTGGTAATTTCATGATAACTATGCGATGAATATAAATGATGAGTTTTGCGATGATTTAACCTTGATGAAATACTTAAATGCAAATATGATGTGATGATGTTTGTGACGATGGGCTTTAGCCAATTTGTAATGATTTTATTTATGTTGTTTATGTTATTAGTATTGTTGTGATGATTTATGCCGATGAGGTTATGGCGATAAAGTGTAGATTATACACATTAGAATGACGATTAGAGTGAGTGAGTTTTGGATATGTGTGGAATCGCACTTATTAGTCCATACCCTTTATAATTCTGAAACTATATATATATTTTATCATGCCTTTAATTATATGTTTTGGATTATCTCACCCTTTAATTTTTTTTCCGTTACCTTTATATTGGTAACATGCAGGTTATGAAGACGGAGTTTATAGTTGCTGTTAGTCGAGTCGGTGTCGCTCTGATACCTTGCACTCTGGGGGAATATTTATGTTGTCATTGTTGTTGTTCTTTTGTTGTTTTTCCATTTGTAAATGAGAATCATATTTAATGAAAACATGAATTGTTAAGGAAGTTTAATTAAGAAGATGTTTTGATTTTTATGAATCAATTATACTTTAAAGCAAACCGTTTAAAATGAGTTGTTTTTGAAGGTGTGATGCCTCAGTATTGAATTTATAAAATTTTAAATTACTCTGATTTTTGCATATTAAACCTTGGGTAATATTGGGGTGTTACATTAGTGGTATCAGAGCAGGTCGGTCTTTCGGCCAGGTGATTAATGTATTTAACCCTATTGTATGCGACATGTGTGTGAAACACTGTCGGTACTTGCTTGTTTCTATTTGTTTGTCTGCAGAGATGAGTTTGAAACAAGTGGGGGCCTCAAGCAGTGTTACGCTTTGGTAACTTGAAGTGTAAGTTTGAAGACGATGTTGTAGTTTCGTAAAGATGGTTTATGTCACCATCATGATTATCGACTGTCTATTGACAAATTGAGGAACTGATCACCTTTAATCTCTTGTTGATAGTAGTCGGGATTTTTGTTAGTTGGGGTAGACTTGTCTTGCCAACTTAATAGTGTATGAAGCAGATGTGTTGGCACAAGGTGGTGCATGGTTACTTGAGTTGTGGGCGAATTTGGATTTTGATGAGAAACAAGATTTTGGCAAGCGAACTTCTTGTTGTAATTCTTCCGAAGCATATTGTGAAGATGTGAGTGAATTACCGCCGTAGTGCGAGGTGAAGTTTTGATGGATTTAGTTTCTGGAATTAGTTGTGATTCGAAGTATTCTTAAGGGATGTTTGCTTCTGAATTATAGTTGAGGAGTCAACTTGAGGATTGTTTTGAGAAGAGTTTGTTTATTCGAGCGGGTCACCGTGGAGTGCTACCGTTGTGTTGTTCGAGTAGAACAAAGGTTTCCCGAGTTGGTGTGTCGTTTTTAGACAAAGAAGCGAAGTGGATATTGAGGGCAAGTGTCTACTTCCGAGGATTCATCATCGATGAATCAGTCATTTGGAGTTTATGTGTTTAGTGAGATCGATGTGAAGTCTGGCTGTCTACGGGTTAGTGTGAGAGCTGAAGACGTTTAGACAATGCTTTTCAAGATAGTGTATGGTCCTGGCGAGTGTTTGTTGATGTCATTAATCTGACTAATGCGTCGGTTATATTTTGGAATGATTCCGAAAGTACTCTCATGAGTAGCTGTAAGAGTTATTTCGTGTTCATGGATATTATTTGGTTCACATCAAGTTAAGGAAATTGTAGCAAGCATCCGAGCTTTGTGTTATCAGTAGTGAAGCTAGATCAGTGCATGTCGAGTATTCTAAAGAAAGAGTTTTGAACTGTTGGACGAGAGTGCCTTAAGTAAGCGACTTAGACGGTGATATTTTGGACAGTTCCGTGAAGATTTATTTTACATCTTGTAGAAGACGGAAGCAACTCGTTTTTTCAAAAATAATTTAATAATTTTCAAAAACAATGAAATCTCCACCTAATTTTATTTGTTCTAAAAAGAACGGGAAAATATAGATAAAACCCACGATGTCGGTAAGACGGTCTACATGACCAAAAATGACAGATTCGGGAGTCGGTTACGCAAGGGGAAGGTATTAGCACCCCTTACGTTCATCGTACTCGATGGGACCCATTTAGCTCGCGCGTGTTTGTGTGTGTATTTGCTAATTTCTAAATTATAAATAAGAAAGAAGAAAAGGGGTTTGTTTATTATTATTTTAAGTTTGACACGGTTTCGAAACCGCGTGCCTACGTATTCCCTCGTGCAATGGGAAAGTCAAAACTCTGTAGTTCTTCTTGAAAATGTTTGAATTGGTTGTATTGATTTTAATAAAAATGTTTTTGATGATCGCATATGAGCGAAAAAATAATTTGAATGGGTTGAATTGATTTTAAGTTGTGGATGACAAGTACCAAAACGTTAGGCTATCATCTAACGATTCGAATACTCGAAATTGGCGAGTGAGCTCGACCAATCATCTCTCATCCAAAATCTTTATTATAAAATGGTGAGGTGAAGCAAAGTTCACATTTATTAAGTGTATGGAATAAAAGTATTTAAGTCATTAGGCTATCATCTAATGGCCCAAATACTTTAAATTTAATTAAATTGTCGGGTTATCATCCAACAATTTAATCAAATGCCACAAGACTATATTTTTGTTTTAAAACATGGATAGAAGTTTTTAGTTTATGAGGCTACCAGCTAACAATCTAAAAACTTCGAGTTGTTTATATCGTTAGGCTAACATCTAACAATTGAAACAAATCTCATCCAAGTGTTCTTTTTTATAGAAAATTGATTTAAAGAAAACAAATTCAATTAATTATTTGATTTGAAAGTGTTTTAGGGGTTTTGTTGTGGATAGAATAATTCAATTAGGAAAACAAGCGAGCCCATACAAAGTGGCTTTATGTATGCTCCTAAAAGTGGGACTAGCGTGACACTAGTATTCTAAACGACCAATTGGAACAATCGATCGGATAGTTGTCGCTGTAGAAAAGCCCAGGACCAAACTATGAATGTGTGCAAGTGTGCACTGTGTATGTTTACCTGTTCCTTGATGAGGAGCCCAAGAGGAGGCTATGTGTTCTAATATGATAAACGCATAATTAATCGATGATTAGAGCACACAGGGAAATAAATCCTAAGCTATTACAATCTATGCAGGAGTGGGGGTACATGTTCATGAACGGGAATATATACAACCAAATCGAATTAGTTTGAATAATTAAATAGCTTCTATGCGGTGAAAGAATTGAGCTCCAAGTAGTCTTCAAGATCGGATAAGGCTTGACGCATGAGATGAATACCGAATGAAGATTCCTACATCATTCAAGATACAAACAAAAACTATGCGGCGAATGTTGCAATGCTTAAGTATGTATTACATTAGAGTGGTTAGAATAAATGTATTTGCATTCAGATTCATTCGAAGGTTGAATTAAATTCCAAATTCGAAGTTGCAACACAAAGATTATTACAATGTAATTGAATTTATTTACAAATGGATATGAATAAAGTTATAAGAATAAAAATAATAGGTATATTTACATAGTAAATATAAGAAATAAAATACTAAATACATTACTAAATATCATATCAAAATAGTAACAAAACTATAATAATAATTTGAAAAAAATATATATATGCACTAATAGTAATAAAATTCTTGGACAATTCTAGAATGTCTTCACAAATAACAAATTCGTTAGTAGCATAGGTGGGATGAAAATCGAAATGAAATAAAATGGACTATGTACATGAATGGATGAATTTACAAATAAGAAACAAGAAAATAGGTTAGTATTTAATGTACATGTTAAAATTCAGCACTACATACATTGTTTCAAGCAAGTTTAAATTCAAGAATAAGTATGCTTATTGATTCATAAACGAGAAAAAAGCGAGAAGTCATATTGTAACGTGAGAAAGCGAATTCGAAACAGGTTCTAAATCCCTACGTCAACATCCCGGGCAGAAACTATATAATCTATTACCACATAATAAAAATTGACACAAACATGAACAAAACTCAAGGGAACAACACCATGTCAACCGAATCAACTCTCAAACCAAATGAAAACATCAAAATTATATATTCATTTATCACAAACAGATTGGAACAAACAAACAACTTAAACACTCATCCTTCATCACAAGAGTTCAACACAAATTAATCATATAAACAAAATGTGGTTTCTTTTTTCAAATTAACATAACAATCTCATTATCTACCTTCTTCAGCCATCAAAACAATAACAAATCCACGACTTCACAATTTTTCTATCATTTAAAAGCAAAAAAAAGTCAATTTCAAACTTATTTGCTAACATGTTGCTAATGTTATTACAATTCTTGAACAAACCAAAACAAAATTGAGTTGCTATTAAATCCAAAGCGTCAATACCATTATCAATAGAGCAACACAAAAATGCATCCAAAACTAACATGCAAATTAACTTGAATTAAATTGTATCCTCTCTAAAATCAAATGAAAAGCATCCAGAATGATACACAAAATTAGCAACTATACAATATCAAACCATTAGAGATTAACACCAGAATTTGTTCAACATTAACACATCAGAACAGCCTCGCAGTATAAGAAATCTAACTCAATCAATAAGCAAAAACTAACACATACTTCTTCTTAGCAGTTATCGCAGAATTTCTCAACATCATAACCGTTTAAACTCAAGCATTCACAAGCAGTGTTACAAACATAGATGTGTTTACACAGATAACATTAGAACAATTAGCGTAATGAACTTACCAATTGAGAAGCAATAGTCACGTGTTGTTCTAGCATAAGAATCGCGTCGGACTTCTAGGAAACGGACAAAGACGTTGTTGTATGTTGCGAGGACGGAGCGAGGATCGAAGATACTGTAGCCGAACGTTGAAGTTGATGATGATTTTGGATGGTGACGGCTGTGTTAAGATGAAGGCGGGGTTTGGAGAGTAAGGAACTGAGTGGCTGTGGAGGAAGAGGCAGCGGAGGGGTGTTGAGGTAGGAACGGAGAAGGTGGCAGCGGTGTGAAGACGAAGGGTGTTACTGGTGGAGACACGGAGAAATAGGGAGGGGACTCGATGAAAGCGGTGACGAGGAGTAAGGAAGGTACGATGAAGAAGGTTTGGAACAACGGAAGTTATGTGAACAGCAGTTGAGCTTAGTGTGAGGAGCAGGAACAAAAGTTGAGAGTTGTTTGGGGAGGTGGTCACAGTGTAAGGAAATGAAGGACGGTGTGAATAGGGCATGTGAGGGTGGTTGGTGATAGCGGTGGTGACGGCGGAGTGAGAGAGACGGTTAGTGGATGGAGTGGAAATGGAAGATGGTGTTGGATTTGGGAGCAGCGGCGCAGGCTGATGAAGGGAAGGGTTATGGAAGGAGACAGTAGGAGTGATGTGGGTAGCTTACGGTGAACAGAAGGGAGGTTTGGGTTAACGGAACGGAGGGAGATTTTTGTGAAGATGGAAACAGGAGTTTGCAGGCAGTGTGATTAGAAGGAGAGACGATGAGAGGGAGCGGAAACAGACGGAGGGAGTTGAAGTGATGATTAAGAATGAAAGGTTGTTGTGAGGAAATTACTCTGATCTCTTCATCCACCTCCTTCTCTCACATTTACGTTTTCGTTCCTCTTTCCCAACAGTGACACAAATTAACATATATATACAAATAGAATTAGGTTTAGATAATTTTTCAAAATGCCCTTTTGACAAAATGGGCCACAAAGCCCAAAAGATTAAAAAATAATCTACCCAACAACATTTTTATTTTGATTTTTGGAGATAAAAATTGAACACTTAAAATTGTCAAAAATGATATAAATTTAAACACTAAATGATCCGAAAAATAAAAAAAGCATGTTAAAATAAACTACGGGTTTCAAAGATTAAATAAAAAATTATTGAAATAATTAAAATTGAAATAAATCGATAATAAAGAACACCCGATTTTAAAACACTTACGGTTAAAAACGAGACTTCGAAATCTATCGAAAAATTAGAGAGATCACATTTTCATGATCTACGCGACACGTAGATTCATAAAGCAGTGAGTTAGAGGCGAAAACTTGAAATATTTTTCCCACTAATTTTCGTACAATGTCGAATTGCTTTTATCAGGTAATCAACTTAAAATGACACAGTAAACAGGTAAGGAGATAAAAATGAATTAAGTGAAATATCGGGTATTTTATAACTATAAAAGGATGCAAACGTCAATTTAAACTGACTTTTGGTCAATTTAAATACAACAAAATGATGCATATGCAATGGATGAATGATTATTTAATGTCGATGACCTAACAGAAGCGTATGCAGATGAATGTGAAGCCTAAGCCAGATAAAATTGAGATAGGAGGGCAAATTTTGGGGTGCAACAGCTGCCCCTATTTAATCGTCTTAAACTTGAAAATGAAATTGGCGATAGCCTTTTGAACTTTCAAGGTAGAAGAAGATTAAATACTAAAAGAACCTTAAAATTTGCGCTCCAAAGAACAAGTAGAAATATTTATACTTTTTTTATTTTTATTTTTTTCGTATTTCTATTTTTTTGTGATTTTTTTTTATGAACAATGGGATTGGGAACAAAAATTATGGTATGTCAGGTAAGGATATTAGACATACACCAGAGAGAGACCGACCGAAGACGATCCTAACAAAGGTTTCGAAATATACATGTCCGATAAGGATATTGGACATATAAAGATCGAATATACATGTTCGGTAAAGATATTGAACACATATAGGGAGCATATGTCAGGTAAGGATACTAGACATACACCGGAAAGAGACCGACCGAAGACGACTCTAACAAAGGTTTCGAAATATACATGCTCGGTAAGGATGTTGGACACATAAAGATCGAATATACATGTTCGTAAGGATATTGAACACATATAGGGAGCATATGTCAGGTAAGAATATTATACATACACCAGAAAGAGACCGACCGAAGACGACTCTAACAAAGGTTTCGAAATATACATGCCCGATAAGGGTATTGGATACATATAAGATCGAATATACATGTTCGGTAAGGATATTGAACACATATAGGGAGTATATGTCAGGTAAGGATATTAGACATACACCGGAAAGAGACCGACCGAAGACGACTCTAACAAAGGTTTCGAAATATACATGCCCGGTAAGGATATTGGACACATAAAGATCGAATATACATGTTCGGTAAGGATATTGAACACATATAGGGAGCATATGTGAGGTAAGGATATTAGACATACACCGGAAAGAGACCGACCGAAGATGACTCTAACAAAGGTTTCGAAATATACATTCCCGGTAAGGATATTGGACACATAAAGATCGAATATACATGTTCGGTAAGGATATTGAACACATATAGCTCGAATATACATGTTTGGTAAGGATATTGAACACATATAGGGAGCATATGTCAGGTAAGGATATTAGACATACACTAGAAAGAGACCGACCGAAGACGACTCTAACAAAGGTTTCGAAATATACATGCCCGGTAAGGATATTTGACACATAAAGATTGAATATACATGTTCGGTAAGGATATTGAACACATATAGGGAGCACATGTCAGGTAAAGATATTAGACATACACCGGAAAGAGACCGACCGAAGACGACTGTAACAAAGGTTTCGAAATATACATGCCCGATAAGGATATTGGACACATTAAGATCGAATATACATGTTCGGTAAGGATATTGAACACATATAGGGAGCATATGTCAAGTAAGGATATTAGACATACACCGGAAAGAGACCGACCGAAGACGACTCTAACAAAGGTTTCGAAATATACATGCCCGGTAAGGATATTGGACACATAAAGATCGAATATACATGTTCGGTAAGGATATTGAACACATATAGGGAGCATATGTCAGGTAAGGATATTAGACATACGCAAGAATGAGACCGACTGGAGCAGACTCACTAGGGAAAAGATATATGGAATGGTAAAATCATCGATCAAAGACGAATTCACGGGGAAAAAGGCCAAACAAAGGGGATCCTAGCAAGGATCGCCCAACTATGTTGGACTTTAAAACGTTGCTAATGTGCAAGAAATATAATATCCCTCAGGCCAAAGGCGGCGTGTAATCTTCAAGAGTGGAAATTATATGAATTACCACACACTAAGTATGGATACTCAAACAATTGAGAAGCAAGAAAGGTTAGACACCAACTCTTACTCGCACTCTAACGACATAGGAAAACGCGGGTAAGAATACCAAAATAAGAATTTTTAAAGAGCAAGACGCTTGGTAAATGAATTGAATTTGAATGATGTAAGAGACCGACACAGGGTCAAAAAATGCAGATAGCCACAACAAGAAGATATGTCTTAAGGAAACATGACAGGGAATACCACTTGGGATTTTTTAATGGATAGACTTTCTCTTCGGAGACGCAAAAGGTACTCGAGAAACACTTTAATCTGGCTTATGCTTAGATGCATGTTTGAGATTATTATTTTTAGCGTAATGCTCCATATCAATGTAAGTGCTATGCATTTTTTGAGGATGTTATGCAATGCAATGATGCAGGTTTTAATGATTCATCTAGGACTAAAGGCAATTGTGAGCTGCCGAGGAAACAACCATCCACGGATTGAATATAAATAGACGAAAATCTGGACCCTGACAGGGGGATTGTAGAATAGAAGTATCAACTTTCAATGATCAACATCAATGGGAAAGTAACTCCTACAGATTAGCATTCATCCAGAATGAAAATCATATTGCATAGAGTTCCTGATCTCAATAACTCCGGATTACGAGCTCTTGCATAAGACGGGTTGACAATATATTCCGGCACAAGTGAGCCTTTGAAGACGATCCTGCTGGTGTAAACCGCTCTTTGCGAATTTTCGCGTCGGGGAAAGAATGATAACATCCAAGGGCACACATATGCCATGGATAACTCCTATTGGAGAGAAAGAAACTTTGTCGGTGACCAAAGCTTAGGTGCATCATGCCCTTTCATCCTAAAATCTTTGGATAACATAAATCTACAAAAATGCGAAACATAACAATATTTCTGCTACAGAGATCAAAAGTTTCAGTTATTAACGCATGTACCCAAAATTCCGAGTAATTTCAAAAATTATGACACGTGCTGTAGGGCTCTGATATTTTATATGCGAAGTTTATTAAAAATATTGGACGTTATTTTTACAAACAAAACAGTTAAAAATATGAAAATAAGACAAATGAAAAGGAAGCACAATTTGGATAAAAGTAATTTTATTGATTGACTAGCCCGTAAATGAGCATTTACATCAAGAAGCAATTCCTGAAAAGAGGCAATTGCGTACATATCAAAGTTAAAAGAAAACAAAGGTGGCAACAAAATCATGGATTTTTATCGAACCCCGAATCCGCCGTGCCCTTCACAACTTCAACATTCCTTAATATCAAGCTATCCAAAATGCTCCGATTAGACTGATGGTATTGCTAATTACCAAGTACATTGGGAAGTTGGAAGTATTGGATGGAGGAATGAAAACTCTGGGGATTCCTTTAGAACCTTGATCTACAGGTGACAAAGCTTAGAATAAATTGTGGGTAGTACCTTTTGACTCCATGCTTGTGACGTCGAACCTATGGACCCCTTACTTGTGACCTACGCACTTTTTTAGACTATTGTTCAAGGAACTTAAAATTGACCTTTGCAGATATCGAAGGTATACTTTGACCATGAATTATGGACAGAGGAGGACTCATAAATACAGTTTCAAGGAACCTAAGATTGAGGGACTGATGGGCTTGATTAATGAGATTGAGAGTCTAGAGGATTTCCAAAAGAAGTATGGGACTATTATATCTTTGATGAAGACAAAGATAAAGGATGGTTTGCATTTCACCTTGGTCCAGTTCTATGATTCGTTGTACCATTGCATCACTTTTCCTGACTATTAGTTAGTTCCTACCTTGGAGGAGTATTCTTACCTGTTTGGTTGACTTATTAGTAGTGTGGTTCTTTTACTTGTTTGGAGGAGAAACCTAAGTATCATGTGATTGCTGCTATTACCCATATGAAGAGGTCTGAGATTGAAGACAATATGACAACCAAGGGGTGTATTAGAGGATTACCGGTTGTATTTCTTTTGAAGAAGGCTCGTTATTTTGCTGATATGAGGATTATGGAGGATTTCGAAGCCATCATTGCCATGCTTGCTTATGGTTTGTTTTTGTTTCCCAATGTTAACAACTTTGTTGATGTTAATGCTATCAGGATCTTCATGATCGGGAATCCAGTTCCCACACTTGTTGTTGAGACTTATTATTATATTCATATTCGAAACATCCATCGAGAAGGAGAGAATATCTATTGTACTCCATTTCTATATCGTTGGTTTGTTTCTCACTTGCCTACAATTGATACTTTTGGGATTCTAGAAGGGGATCTCGTGGGGCACCTAAGATCATGGCTCTCACTCATTCTGATATTGTGTGGTATCATCAGGTTTACTATAATGTAGAGGTTATCAACAGTTGTGGTAGCTTTCCCAATGTGCCTCTTCTTGGCACAAAGGGATGTATTAGCTACAATCCTGTTTTTGCGCGTCGTCAACTTGGTTATCTGATGAGGGATAAACCAAAGAGTATTCATGTGAGTGGCTAATTTGTTAAAGAGGGTGAAGACGACAACTCATCTAGGAAGGATATAGAGAAATCTTGGCGTCATATTCATAGGAAAGGAAAAGAGAATCTATGGCAGAGAGGAGTTGTTTCTTTGGAGCCTTATCTTCTATGGGTTCAAGCAAGAGCTATTGAGTTGAAGATGCTATATTCTTGTGACGAGCCTCTTGCTGATTTTTTTTTGGATATACTCATGGTTCAGATGATATAGAGGATCTTCAACTTGCTTTAGTTAGAATGCAACAAGAGAAGGAAGCTTGGAAGAACGAGTATCATACATTAAAGATGTCTTATGCAACAGAGCTGAAGGAAAAGGGTGATTTGATTGAGATTCTTGGGAGTCGTGCTATAGAGATGATGGAGAATCAAGAGGATTTATTTTCTTCCAGTGTTCATCCAGTTCTTAGTGCTCAAGTTTATTCTCATACTTCTCCCGAGTCTGGTGCTTGGAATGGTTATGTCGATAGGTACGTGTCAGAGAACGAGAAGCTGAAGGAAGAGAATAGAAAGCTTAAAAGTATGTGTTTTTCTGAAGAGGGGTCTTCTACAAATTTGATTCTTTAGGGCTTGTAGTTTATTTTTATTTCTCACTTGTACTTGGGATCATTGAAACTTATATTGAAGAGTTGTAATCCTCAAAATATTTTATTAATGATATGAGTTTATTTTAGTATTTCAAATGTGTTATACTTTTATATTTGCAAATTATATTGTCTTTATAAAGTTCCTTGAATAATAAGAAATAATAATCAAATCATATGCATTGCATTCATACATCATGACACACACATTCTTGCATTTTCACACTTTCCCAGGTGTTTTATCCATTTCATTGCTTCGTCCTGTCTTCAAGTTGTTGCATCGGTATAACACTCGAGCCAACTCCAAGAAGAAGTTCAAAAATCTAGAGCAAGAGAATCGTGAGCTGCGCGAAGAGGTTATCTCCTTGAGGACCAGTATGGCCAATTTGACTGCTACGATGGAACAATTGGTGGCTGCTCAGAATCAGCCACTACCTCCTCCATCTTCTCCTAATATCATTCCACATCAACTAACAATTGTTATCTCTAAAATTCAAGATGCTCATGATCCTTTTGTTCCAATGGTTCCTACCATCCAGCATCGTATGGCTCCTGGTTATCCTTGGGGAATGCCAGAGAATTTCATGCTTGAAGGTTACAATCCTGCTGCTCAAGTGACCTCCTTGTACAAACCTGCTGTTGTTTCCGCACCTCCTGTGGTGCATGGTACTCATGTTTTCAACAAAGAGTTTGACAATCCACTCTCTCCTCCAAGTGAAAGCCTAGACTATTATGATCAAATGAATGGTTTCCAAGAACAGTTTGACAAGATGCAGAAAGAGTCGAAAGCCCTCAAAGGGAAAGAACTTTTTGGTGATAATGTCAATGATCTATGCTTAGTTCCTAATGTGAAAGTGCCTTGTAAATTCAAAGTTCCGCATTTTGAGAAGTACAAGGGAAAGTGTGTCCACCCATGTATTTGAGATGGATGTCCACTCACACTAAAGACCAACGTCTTCTCATTCACTTCTTTCAAGATAGTTTAACCGGTGCAACTTTGAGATGGTACATGAATCTAGACAGCAGTGACATCCATACATTCAATGATTTGGGTGAAGGTTTTGTGTAGAATTACAATTACAATATGTACATGGCACCTGACCGTGATCAGATGAGGGAAATTGTTCAAAAAGATAAGGAATCCTTCAAAGAGTATGCTCAGCGATGGCGTGAGCTTGTTGCACAGGTTATACCTCCGCTAAGTGAGAAAGAGATGATCAATGTTTTCCATAAGCATGGGAGTCCGTCTAGAAGAGGGTGTCCAAGAGAGACTATTGTTGAAAGAAGAAAGACCGAGTGGGGCAAATAAGCCATCTTTTGGATTCTGCAAAAAGAAAGAAGAAGTTAATGTTGTTGTCCAGGAAAGGAGAGCCAGACCTGTACCACCCCAATTCTACCCCGCGTAATTAATAATAAAATCAGAGTTTCAAAATTTAATTTAACAAAATTGAGGCATCACATATTCGCATTTACATCAATTCGCATTATAATACACATCAAAAAGAACATCAAAAGTCGGATATACCGATTCATACATAATTCATAATATACACATATGACTATTCACAGCACAGCGGATATGTTCACAAAATATACATAACATCATGTTATCATCAATACATAAGGTTATAGCATCATAAGATAGTATACATAAACTATCCTATCAAAATAATGACGTCGCCCAAATCCCGAGTGTTACAACGATCAGAGCAGAACGACACAAAATAAGGTGACTCGAGCTAATCCTCCTCATCCTCGGGGATCACCTGCACGTTACCAATATATAGGCAACGGAGAAACAAATAAAGGGTGAGATACTCCAAAACATATAATTATAAGCATGATAGAATATATAGATAGTTTTGGAATTATAATTGATATATGTTAACTAAAGCATGTCAACATGTATTAAAAGCTTACATACTTCAAATTAGCATTTAGTGTATAAATTAACACTTTAACTTCTTCACATAATCATTATACTCGCATCAACACAAAACATCATGTACCATCGCAATTCAATCATCATTCATCAATTAAAACCCAATGTTAAACAACTCAAACATAAACATAACTGACTTCATGAGACACGACTATGTTATGCATGTGGTACCCATCGCTTTGTCCATAAACAGGAATACTTGGCATAAAGCCCATCGTCGCTCGGCATAAAAGCCATCGTCGCTTGGCATAAAAGCCCTCGTCGCCTATGCAATGTATGTGACTCAATAATAAAGACCACACAACAACACATCATCATCGCTCATCACAATTGACATAAAGTCCACATCGCCATATTTATTCACATCAAATAAACATGTCATCGCATCGCATAAACAACAAGTATTCATAATTAAATACACCGTCACAAACATCATTATCAATTAATCCACCAATTTCCAAAAATGGAAAAATAGCAAAAGACACCATTAAGCGTCGCGAAAGCCATTCTTAATTACCGGCATTAATTATAAACATCAACATCAAAATCGGATAGTTCATATATGTCTTAAATTGACTAAAACACCATCTGGTTCAATTTACTGTAAATTGGCCTATTTCGGGTCGCTTCGTAAAAACTAACAATTTCGAAAAACTAGCCTCACCACTACGTTCTACACGTCGAACTTAGCTAGCACGTCAATTTTCGTTGAATTCGGAGCAACTTGCTCCGTCGTCGAATTTACCGAAATCGGAAAATCGGAACATAATCGGGCAAAAGAAGTGCAAAAATCAGAATTATGGGAGGCTACAGATACATCAACACGGGCCCCCGTGTTAATCCACACGGCCCGTGTCAAAAAGCCACTAGAAAACGCAAAAACACCTAAGTCAGTGAATCAACATGGGTACCCGTGTTAATCAATACGGCCCGTGTTGATTGGCCTGGCAGCAAATCTTCCTTGTTCAAGGGATCAACACGGGAACCCGTGTTAATCAACACGGCCGTGTTGATGGACGCGTGTGAAAACTTAATTTTTAACATTCCCATTAATTCTAATCATCATCAACCTCATAATCCCTACACCTATTTCAACTTTTCTAAACATTTTCAATAATCAACCAACCAAACCCTATAAACCATCTATCATTTTTTCCCAATCCAAACTACAACCACCATCCCTAAGTATATGAGATAGAAATCAAACCCCTTACCTAGCAATCTTTGAGTATTCTTGATGATTCCTCACACCTAGCCTTTCTCTTCTTTTTGCTCTCTTCTTCTTCTTCTACCAAAGCCCTAACTTTTCTCCAAATTTCTATACTTTGTGTTTTTGGTGTTATGTTAGGAAAAGATGGAGGAAATGCTTTTATATGATATATGCCTTACTAGCCAAGGGTGAGAAACCCAATTCTCCCCAAATGCTCCCCACACCCTCTTCTATTCTTAACACATTAATTATATCATTAACTCAATCTATTAATATAATTCTAGGGAATTAAATATCGGTCCAAATAATATTTTACCGAACCGACCGGAAAGTCGCCAAATATATTAATAGATATCTCAATTAATATAATTATTCTCGTCGCCTAAACAATTGTCAAACGGTAATTCAAAAATATTAATATAATATAATATTTAAATAAAACGGGCGTTACAACTCTCCCCCAATTAGAAAAGTTTCGTCCTCGAAATTACCGAACTCGAAAAGCTCGGGATAGGAATCCCACATCTTACTTTCTAAATCCCACGTCGCGCTTTCACCAACTGCTCCTATCCAAACAACTTTGACTAATGAAATCTCCTTGCCACGAAGAGACTTTATCTCCCGAACCTGAATATCATCCATCTCAATCACATGTGAAGGATCCGGAACATACTTCCAACGTTGTGACACATGGAAAACATCGTGCAAATTTGAAAGGTTTGGCGGTAACGCCACCCTATAAGCCACATTTCCCACTTTACTAGTAATTTGATAAGGACCAATAAAGCGAGGAGTTAGCTTCTTCGACTTCAATGCTCGCCCAACGCCAGTTGTAGGTGTAACTCTCAAAAACACATGATCACCCTCTTGAAATTCCAAATCTTTCCTCCTTTTATCATGATAACTCTTTTGTCGACTTTGGGAAATTCTCATCTTTTCTCTAATCATCTTCACCGCCTCCGTAGTTTCTCTAACCAATTCGGGTCCAAGCACCACACTTCCTGTTGGTGTAAGCCCTAGAGGCCAATACTTTTTGGTACTTGTATCGAATTATTTATTAATAATAAAAGGCTTTTCTTTATTATGTTTTCTTTTTGAAATAATAAATTCCCTAGAATAGTTGGTTTGTTTAATGCAATGGTAAGTGTGACTTAATCATGAGATCCATTAAACACAAGGACGCTATTCTTAAAGTATCCATAATCGAGCTTTATTGTGAAGTGGGATAACATTAAAGCATTGAGATTATTATGAAGATAGACTGATGATCACATCTCATGGATCATGGATAAAGAGCTATCAAGCATTGACCCGCTATGAGAGTACTACATAGAATGTTATGCAAAGTGTCATAAGTTATTCTCATGGTGATAAGTGGTGCATACCACCCTTCGACCTGAAACCACTATGGACCCTAGATGTAGAGTCAAGTGCTTTATTGCTGATCAAACACCGTAACTGGATGAGCATAAAGACAGTTGATGGGTACTTCACAAAGCATGCTGAGGGACATGAGTGACCTAGATGGAATTTACTGATCCTGCGTAACGGGATAAATGTCTGAGGGCCCAATATTGAACTAGACAAGGATGACACGGTCTATGCCTTGTGTTCAATATAGATATAAGGGCAAAAGGGTAATTATACACACGAGCATTATCACGGAAAGGTTTTGCCAGATCACATGACATTTTCGTGACTTGGGTAGCAGTGATGTGTTGCTAGATACCGCTCACTGTTTATTATGTTAAATGTGATTTAATATAATTGCCAACGTCGCGAAAACCTACAGGGTCACACACATAAGGACAGATTAATGAGAGATAGTGTAAATAAGGAACATCGTAGGGTACGGTGTACTTAAGGGGAATACGGAATGTGGTAAGGTACCACATGCTTAAGTGATACACGATACATCATAATGTATGATTTTTCGTGAGCTTTATTGGGCTTTTAGTCTACAGCCATTATTGGGCTTTTAGCTTCTAGCCCACACTTGTGGTCTTATAAATAGGACCCTTGTGATGAAGCTTTTTACTTGATGAAAATTCGGTCTTGAATCCCTGCCGAGATTCCGTTCACTCTCTCACTCAAAGCTTTCGTTCGTGAGCAGCTAGCACTGTGATCAGAAGCAAGCTGTTCGTGTGGACTGAGTAGAGACGTTGTTCTTCATTAACGTTCGTGATCACAGCGTCAGAAATCCGAATCGCCACAAGAGGTAAAATACTCTATCACTGACCATGAACATTCGTAAGGATCACAAAGGAAAATCGAATTTCCGCTGCAATTTTAAGTCGCGATTTTCCTTCACTTTCACCCGACTCGTGCCAACACAAAGGAGTTCTACACCTCCGACCATACAACGCCTCAAACGGTGCCATTCCAATACTAGCATGAAAACGGTTATTGTAAGTAAACTCAATCAAAGGAAGATATGTATCCCATGAACCACCATGCTCAAGAATACAAGCTCGTAATAAGTCTTCCAACGATTGAATTGTCCTTTCCGTCTGACCATCAGTCTGAGGATGATAAGCCGAACTCAACCTCAACTTAGAACCCAAAGCCTCTTGCAAGCTTTTCCAAAATTCAGAAGTGAACCTTGGATCTCTATCCGAAATAATACACAAAGGAATACCGTGTAATCTAACAATCACCTACGTATAAGTCTATGCCAACTTTGATACGGGATAAGTGATGTTAATAGGAATAAAGTGAGTTGACTTCGTAAGCCTATCAACAATCACCCAAATCGCATCGTGTCCTCTTGGTGTATTCGGTAACCCCGTCACAAAATCCATAAAAATTCTATCCCATTTCCATTCCGGGATCTTCAACGGTTGCATCAACCCTGCAGGTTTCTGATGCTCCACTTTAGACTTCTGACAAGTCAAACAAGCATAAACAAACTGAGCCACCTCTTGTTTCATGCCCGACCACCAAAATAATTTCCTTAAATCTTGATACATTTTGGTCGCTCCGGGATGAATACTCAAATTACTTTGATGACTTTCTTCCAAGATCATTCTCTTTAAATCAACATCATCGGGAATACAAATCCTATCTCAGAATCTCAAAACAACCTGAGCATCCAACTTGAAATCTTCACTTTCAGTTTGTCCAATACCAACCAACAAATCAACAAGTTTCACATCAAGCTTCTGAGCTTCTCTAATGCTATCAAGGAAATAATTATTGATCTTCAACATTCCCAATATAACACTCTTCGGCGTCACTTCTATCATAAGACTCATATCTCTAAATTGTTCAATTATTTCCAACTCTTTCACCATCAAAAGTGACATATGCAAAGTCTTTCAACTTAAGGCATCGGCCACCATATTCGCTTTACCAAGATGGTAATTCAATCCGAAATCATAATATTTCAACAATTCAAGCCACCGCCTTTGCCTCATATTAAGCTCTTTTTGATCAAACAAAAATTTCAAGCTTTTATGGTCACTAAATACTTCAAATTTAGAACCATAAAGATAATGCCTCCAAATCTTAAGCACAAAAACAACCGCCGCAAGTTCTAAATCGTGGGTAGGATAGTTCTTCTCATGAATCTTCAATTGCCTAGAAGCATAAGCAACCACCTTGCCATCTTGCATAAGCACACCACCTAAACCCATCTTAGAAGTATCACAATAAACAACAAACGGTTCTTCAGGATTAGGTAGAATCAAGATCGGCGCCGTTGTTAACCTTTTCTTCAATTCAACAAAACTTTCTTCACACTTAACATCCCACACAAAGGTAGCTCCCTTACAAGTTAACTTTGTCAAAGGAAGTGCCAACTTAGAAAAACCTTCAATGAACCTCCTGTAGTAACCAGCCAAACCTAAGAAACTTCTAATCTCAGTAACAGACTTAGGAGTTTCCCATTTTAACACCGCATCAACTTTAGAAGGATCAACCGCAATACCTGATCATGCATAAATTCCCCAGCCGAGATATAAGACCGGAGAGGGGTTTGCAGACATCCGAGATGGATCTCGGATTGTGATGTGAGACCCTTATCCGGCGTGATCCCCGGAATTGCGATAGGAGAACGGGTCAGCCCCGGGAGGGATCCTATAGTCGGTAACCGGTGAGCTCCTCGAGGCAACCCCGAGGTCGGACTAGCTTCCGTTACGCTGCTTATGGAACAGTTACGGACGTTACGAATCATTAAGTAGCGGTTTCAAGTATTAAATGGACGGTTACGCCATTATGATCATTAGTGGCAGCTATGCTATAAAAGAGGCCTCAGGGCCATGAGAAGGGATCATTCTCTCATTCCCTCTCTTAGCTACACGCTCTAGAGAGGATTCTTATACCACATCTAAGGGCTCCCAACTACGGGGTAAGCTAGACCCATAGCTTGGAGGTTATGCATCTCCTATATGAGCCTCCGAATCCCTTAAGATCTACAACATGTTTTTTCCTGCAAGAACATTGGCGCCCACCGAGGGGCCTCGGTGAAACTATTCCTAGGCCACACCAGTTACTTAGAAATCCAGACCCTCTTATGACTATGATGCTGGATTTCGATGAACATTGTTGTTCCACCTACCAATTGCCACAAATGTTCCTTAGTAGAGTGAATTTTATGGGATTTCATATTCTAACCCACTGTATTCCTCAGTCATGCAGTACGGGTGGCAATTCAAGGGTGAGTTTAGTGTAAATGCTAGGGGCACATCCATATTTGTCTTTGGCAACTCCATTTGCGGCCACGTATTCAAGAATCGGATCAAAAATCCCTGATCGGCGACGACATTTAACGTTCCCTTCCGATCCTTGATTCGCTGAGTGCAGATACAGGTCACCAAAGCTTACGATCCAACCAATAGCATGTCGGAACCCGACACGTATCGGTTTAGCTCGAGAATCTGACCGAGGTTCACATCGCCCGGGTAGCAGGGTGGATCCGAAATCGATTCGACAGGATTGTTCGAAGGTTCGGATTTTGGGTCGTGAAGGCTATCCATCGAGACGTCGACAATGTTAGGGACTTGCCAGATTCGCATCCGCGTCAAATTACGCTAGATAAAATCCTCAACAAATTTTATCGACAGTTCAGTTGATATCGTGAATCCGTTAAGTCGGCAATAAAGGATAAGTAACAGACACCTAATTTATGGTCTTAGCATTAATTGATTTGTAACTGTTCTGTGGTTATGTTTTCATTGTTAATTATTGCTTTAAACTGTTATTATGGATCCAAAGCGTATCTAATTGGGTTCTCTGTTAATGCCACTAATGGACGGAGATGAGAGCTGTTAGAAACGTGAAAAACACTATGATCCCGAGGTTGATGGAACAAGCAAAATTGTAAGAACTTGCTTCCGGACTGCTAAATGGGATCGGTCTTGCTGAAAGAGCGTCATTTAAACTGGCGTTGATACATAGAACTTATAAACAACAGCAGCTTTCCAAAGGGTACGAGGTTATGAACTGAAGTCATTGACAAGGCCCATTCCCGAGGATCCCAACACCAGTGACGACGGAACAAATCGGGGGCTGATGAGCTTTTTCCGGTTTTCTGTAGTACTCTGGGTTGGAGCTGACGGTCTTTGCAATTTTGGCGTGATTGATCCGTCCGTTTTTGGCCCTGAAAGACTGGGAAAGATAAGCATGCTGAAGTAACCGGTTTGTCCAGCTCGGTGTTTGAACAACTCGGCGTTTAATTCGTGACACGTTTCCGACATCAGTTTATGAATAGATTCATCTCGAAGTGGTTCCAACAGTGAGACTTGCTTGCAACTCAATCTCCGAGATTGAAACCATCAGAGCACAACGCACAAAGATAAGTAGCGTATATTCAATTATGTCTATTTAAACTAATTAATGTTTTGCGCTTCTAAACGTATCTATGCCCTTCTTCGTGATTGTGTCTTGATTTCTCATTATTTAGAATTGACTATTCTTACCGTAGCGTATTAATGTCGACTATAATAAGAGAGCAATATGAAATATGAAATAGGAAGGGGGGCTGTTACAAAATTTGCAGTGTTCCGTTGTCAATGCAGTTAATGCTATTACCAACTCAGGCTATAACAATTTCGTGTTATAGTGTTATTACTACATTACTGCAGGATTGGATACAAAGTCAATACTATTAAGGAATTTGCTAAATATATGCTGACGCTATTAAATTGTTATTTGATTCATGTTAAACAATTTTGTGGAGTTATGCATCCGTGGATTTGATTGTTGAAGATACATGATGTACATAAATAGCTCACATCTTACATACATTATAAGATATAGTGATGCAACTTGAATAACCAACCACTTCATGGTTGTAGTAGAAAATTGATTTCTTTTGTTTATTATTCGGTTTGTTTAGCATGTTGACATGCTGACGACATGCTCATGATCCGTTATGATTCTAACATTCATATATCTCTTGACGAGATACGTCGATGTTGTTATTGTCTTTGTTACAGTTCACATGGCCCGACATCACCTTTGGAGAGAAGGCGTTCCATCATATCTCGATGGCGCTATATTGAACGTCATTTGCATCATGTTGGACAAACATGGAGACGAAGGATTAATTGCGGACCATATTTTATCTCGCTCATAAGGCAGAGGCTATGCGAATGGGCAAGGGACCTTGTGTGGAGGAAAGTCGTAAAGTACCGGGAGCAAGAACAACGCAAGGTTTTTGGAAAATCCTTCATGTTGATGAAGCGTGGTGAACCATATTAGATCAAAGGAGTTCAGATTATGGTGTCGGGGACGAGTACGCGTAGGTTGACGAGAATGAAGAAGGATAGCTTGTTGCAGCATGTTGGAAAGGCAGTCTGTCATTTTGAAGATATTAACTAGACCACACGAGCTATGCCAAGACTATATCCTACATATGGAACAGGGGCTACATCGACGCCATCGGTTCATTTGATTGCAACTCGGCACTCCAAGAAGACAAGGCTTATCGTGTAGTCACTCACGGGGTAATCAATCACATCATGAAGATAAAAGTGTGAGATGTCCATGATAAATAAAAGCTTCACGTTTGGGGAATCATATATAGACATCCCGTTTGGGCGTAGACAGTCGGTTACAGGTTATTAAATTGAACAAAAAACAGATGTATACTTGGAAACAAAACAATATTGTTATGGCGAGTAGTAAGTGTCGTCCTTATCCCCTACGTGGGCGGGAGGCATTCTAACTTTATTAGTATCAAAATACGGAAGCATCTGGAATATGTGTAAAAAATGAGCAGGTGCCCGACTAAAGGCAATTGACTGCAAGAAAAGGAGTCCTCTTTGACCGGGAAGGCTGGGTGTCAAAGCGCTTCACTTTGTTCCTACAAAACCTCACGCTTGGGGGGCTCATATAACCATCCCGATCAAAAATGATAGAAGAAAAGACAGCAGAAAGTCGGGCAGATGGGATAGTTAAAAATTTGTAAAGATATTGTTTAAAATACCATTATGTAAAGGTGTCGTCTTACTCTCCTATGTGGGCGAACAGGCATCTTGGAGATTAAATATAGTTTGTAAAAGACCAAATAGGATGTAACGGATGAGTGCATTGCACCTCCAAAAATGGCGGGAGCCATCAGGTACGTACTGCTGAGCTCGGTCTCTGATCGTCTCTCAGTCACGGTAAAACCCTCTTCCGAAAGGCTCGTTCTCGCGGAACAACCTTCGGTCAACCTCGGTGAGGCTCAACCCTCTGTTCAACCTCGGTAGAGGCTCAAACCCTCCGTCAACCTCGGTGGGGCTCAACCTCCGGTCAACCTCGGTGGGGCTCTAAACCCTTTGGTCAACCTCGGTAGAGGCTCTGAACCCTCTGGTCAACCTCGGTAGAGGCTCTGAACCCTCTGGTCAACCTCGGTAGAGGCTCTGAACCCTCTGGTCAACCTCGGTAGAGGCTCTAAACCCTCTGGTCAACCTCGGTAGAGGCTCTAAACCCTCAGGTCAACCTCAGTTGGGCTCTGCATCCGTCTCGGATCATCCCTATAGAGGCTCTGAACCTCAGAGGCTTTGTTCCTACACGGAACAACCTTCTGGTCAACCTCGGTTGGGCTCTACATCCGTCTCGAATCATCCCTATAGAGGATCTGAACCTTAAAGGCTCTGTTCCTACACGGAACAACCTTCAAAGCATATAAAGGCAAAGAACCTTAATTGGATTCCGCCCAGCATTTCGTCATAACTCGGCTTAAAGCCTTGGTTCAAGATACTTTGCTTAGATCCGGACGATCAATACAAGATCCAAACTTCAAGCCTTGGGTCATTTTTTGAAAACTTGGTAATGTGTGACTTGGCGAAACCTCGAATAAAACTACTCGGGGGCTGGTCTATTTATAAATCTAAGTCTTACTACCAATAGCCCGACAAAGTTCTGAGTCCAGTTCAGACTAGGAACGAGCGTTATGTTTGGGTTAAAATGGAGTATCAATTCAGCGACGAGGATAGGGATACATTAGCTTTGTGAACAAATTGTTATGTACTCGTCCAAGCCATCAGGGTTATTGTTTGCTACACCTATGGCTTGGGGGCTGGTAGCATAACATAAAAATTGTTCACGAGCAACCTTAAAAACTCTGTCTGTGCCAGGCGTATAAGGCGAAGGACCTTAATTGGATTCCGTCAAAACATTTCACCAAAGCCTTGACTCAAAATACTCGGGGGCTAGTCTGTCTATATATCTTACTACTCCGAGCCGAGATGTGAGGTCGGAAGGAATTTTTTATCCCGGCCATGCATCCTGGGATCCAACCCGGACTAAAAACGAGCGTTACGTTTGGGTTAAGCTGGAGTGTCGATTCCAGCGACGTGAGCTACGTTAAAAAACCTCAAAAAGCGAAGAATGGTAAACCACTGTGTGCAAATTCGCACTAAGGCACAGGTTGGTATTGGAGGTCCGGCCTGGGTCGAAGTTTATGTTTCTATTAAATCGAGCATAAGGCTTCAAGGTCTAGAAACCATATGCTCGGGGGGCTTATGATCATGCATAAATTCCCCAACCGAGATATAAGACCGGAAGGGGGTTTGCAGACATCCGGGATGGATCTCGGACTGTGATGTGAGACCCTTATCCGGCGTGATCCCCGGAATTGCGATAGGAGAACGGGTCAGCCCCGGGAGGGATCCTATAGTCGGTAACCGGTGAGCTCCTCGAGGCAACCCCGGGGCTTCCGTTCACGCGCTTATGGAGCGATTACGTTCACGAATCCTTAAGTAGCGGTTTCAAGTATTAAATGGACGGTTACGCCATTATGATCATTAGTGGCAGCTATGCTATAAAAGAGGCCTCAGGGCCATGAGAAGGGATCATTCTCTCATTCCCTCTCTTAGCTACACGCTCTAGAGAGGATTCTTATACCACATCTAAGGGCTCCCAACTGCGGGGTAAGCTAGACCCATAGCTTGGAGGTTATGCATCTCCTGTATGAGCCTCCGAATCCCTTAAGATCTACAACATGGTTTTTCCTGCAAGAACAATACCATCACCATAAATGACATGCCCCAAAAAGCTCAATTCACCTAACCAGAACTCGCACTTTGACAACTTAGCCTAAAGCTTCTTCTCCTTCAGAACTTCTAACACAATGCGCAAATGCTTTGCGTACTCTTCTTCCGATTTAGAATAAACCAGAATATAATCAATAAAAACAACCACGAAACTATCCAAGTAAGGATGGAAAATACGGTTCGTGTACTCCATGAATACTCCCGGTGCATTAGTGACACCGACAGGCATCACCGAATACTCGTAATGTCCATACCTTTTCCTGAAAGCAGTTTTCTGAACATCTTCTTCTTTCACCCTTATTTTATGGTAACCCGATCTCAAATCAATCTTGCTAAATATGCGAGCACCAACCAACCGGTCTATCAAATCAGCAATTCTAGGAAGTGGATACCTATTCTTGATAGTTACCTTATTCAACTGGCGATAATCAATACAAAGTCTCATGGTACCATCTTTCTTCTTTACCAATAACATAGGAGCTCCCCACGGTGACACACTTGGTCTAACAAACTTCTTCTCGAGCAAATCTTCTAATTGGCTCTTCAATTCTGCTAACTCTGATGCGGACATCCTGTATGGCGCCATGGAGATAGGTCTTGTACCAGGGACAAGATCCACCGAAAATTCAACTTCTCTTTCTGAAGGTGCCCTAGGAATCTCATCAGGAAACACTTCGGGAAAGTCGCACACCATCGGAAAATTTACAATGACAGATTGACTCTCCACCGAAAGAGTCGCCATCAACAAGAAAACCAATGCTTCATCTTTCATGAACTCCTTCAATTGTTTCGTCGACATCAACATAGTTTGATCTTCTTCCACTAAGGAAGAAAACCTCATAGTGTTGTCATAGCAATTGATATGGACATAGTTAGCTTTCAACCAATCCATACCCAGAACCACGTCCAACCCAACAAGCAGTAAACAAATAAGATCCACCACGAAGTCTCTATCAAAAATTGATAAAGGGCAATTTGCACATACAAAAGAAGTAGTAACCATTCCCTTAGCCGGAACTTCCACCACCATATCTCTATCTAGAGATGACAATGTGATACCCAATCTCTTAACATAATCAGCGGCAATAAAACAATGAGTAGCACCAGTATCAATAATAGTAATAAGAAGAATGCTATTAATGAAACTAGTACCTCGAACAAGACCATCTTCATTTGCTGTCGGAGCACCCGACAAAGCAAACACCTTCCCCGCTCCTTGAGTCTTCTTAGGCTTCTTACATTGAGGACTAATGTGACCTCCCTCGCCACAATTAAAATAGACCACATCCTTATGCTTGCAATCACGAGTCACATGACCCACTTCACCACATCGGAAACATCTCACCTCATTCTCCTTAGCCTTCCCATCACTTCGACAAACATTACTTTTGTGGCCAAGTTTCCCACACTTGTAACAAACAATACTAGCAGCAACATCTCCCACACTAGTCCTTCGCCCTTAAAACGCTTTATGTTTCCCCTTACCAGCTAGAATATCATAAGGTTTCCCACGGCTCTGCTGGCCCTTTCTCCTCTTATCCGACATAATCTTATAGTGTGCATTACTATCTTCCTCGAAGATTCTACAGCTATCAATCAAATCCACAAAGACACGGATTTTCTGATAACCGATCACTTTCTTAATCTCAGGACGTAAGCCATTCTCAAATTTAATGCACTTAGAAAACTCAGCACCCTCACCATCATAGTGAGGATAGAACTTAGCTAGCTCGGTAAACTTCGCAGCATAATCAGTGGTAGACATATTCCCTTGCTTCAGCTCAAGGAACTCAATCTCCTTCTTTCCCCGAACATCCAACGGGTAATACTTCCTCAAGAACTCCCTACGGAAAACTTCCCACGTCACTTCCTCACCAGCAACTTCAAGCCTCTGACGGGTGTCAACCCACCAGTCATCAGCCTCTTCACTTAACTTATGAGTGCCATAACGGATTTTCTGCACAAGAGTGCAATCCATCACACGGAAGATTCTTTCAATCTCCTTCAACCAGGTTAGAGCACCTTCAGGATCATACTTTCCTTGGAAAGTAGGGGGATTCTCTCTCTGGAAGGTCGCCAAACTACGAGATCCAGCGTTCTCGTCGGCTCGTGGTGTTGGAAAGCTCGAGCCATTGCGCATAGCGTGAAGAGCCTCATCATTCCTACCAGCATTCCTACCAGCCATAAAAACTCTGCTCACAACAAAACAAGAATTAGAATCAATAAATAACAATACTTGATTGTTAGACAACAACAACTCAACAACTTGGCCGGATAGACCGACCTGCTCTGATACCACTAATGTAACACCCCAATTCTACCCCGCGTAATTAATAATAAAATCAGAGTTTCAAAATTTCATTTAACAAAATTGAGGCATCACATATTCGCATTTACATCAATTCGCATTATAATACACATCAAAAAGAACATCAAAAGTCGGATATACCGATTCATACATAATTCATCATATACACATATGACTATTCACAGCACATCGGATATGTTCACAAAATATACATAACATCATGTTATCATCAATACATAAGGTTATAGCATCATAAGATAGTATACACAAACTATCCTATCAAAATAATGAAGTCGCCCAAATCTCGAGTGTTACAATGATCAGAGCAGAACGACACAAAATAAGGTGACTCGAGCTAATCCTCCTCATCAACGGGGATCACCTGCACGTTACCAATATATAGGCAACGGCGAAACAAATAAAGGGTGAGATACTCCAAAACATATAATTATAAGCATGATAGAATATATAGATAGTTTTGGAATTATAATTGATATATGTTAAATAAAGCATGTCAACATGTATTAAAAGCTTACATACTTCAAATTAGCATTTAGTGTATAAATTAACACTTTAACTTCTTCACATAATCATTATACTCGCATCAACACAAAACATCATGTACCATCGCAATTCAATCATCATTCATCAATTAAAACCCAATGTTAAACAACTCAAACATAAACATAACTGACTTCATGAGACACGACTATGTTATGCATGTGGTACCCGTCGCTTTCTCCATAAACAGGAATACTTGGCATAAAGCCCATCGTCGCTCGGCATAAAAGCCATCGTCGCTAGGCATAAAAGCCCTCGTCGCCTATGCAATGTATGTGACTCAATAATAAAGACCACACAACAACACATCATCATCGCTCATCACAATTGACATAAAGTCCACATCGCCATATTTATTCACATCAAATAAACATGTCATCGCATCGCATAAACAACAAGTATTCACAATTAAATACACCGTCACAAACATCATTATCAATTAATCCACCAATTTCCAAAAACGGAAAAATAGCCAAAGACACCAATAATCATCGCGAAAGCCATTCTTAATTACCGGCGTTAATTATAAACATCAACATCAAAATCGGATAGTTCATATATGTCTTAAATTGACTAAAACACCATCTGGTTCAATTTACCGTAAATTGGCCTATTTCGGGTCGCTTCGTAAAAACGCACAATTTCGAAAAACTAGCCTCACCACTACGTTCTACACGTCGAACTTAGCTAACACGTCAATTTTCGTTGAATTCGGAGCAACTTGCTCCGTCGTCGAATTTACCGAAATCGGAACATAATCAGGCAAAAGAAGTGCAAAAATCAGAATTATGGGAGGCTACAGATACATCAACACGGGCCCCCGTGTTAATCAACACGGGCCGTGTCGAAAAGCCACTAGAAAACACAAAAACACCAAAGTCAGTGAATCAACACAGGCACCCGTGTTAATCAACACGGCCCGTGTTGATTGGCCTGGCAGCAAATCTTCCTTGTTCAAGGGATCAACACGGGAAACCGTGTTAATCAACACGGCGCGTATTGATGGACGCGTGTGAAAACTTCATTTTTACCATTCCCATTAATTCTAATCATCATCAACCTCATAATCCCTACACCTACTTCAACTTTTCTAAACATTTTCAATAATCAACCAACCAAACCCTATAAATCATCTATCAATTTTCCCCCAATCCAAACCCCTTACCTAGCAAGCTTTGAGTGTTCTTGATGATTCCTCACACCTAGCCTTTCTCTTCTTCTTGCTCTCTTCTTCTTCCTCTACCAAAGCCCTAACTTTTCTCCAATTTTCTATACTTTGTGTTTTTGGTGTTATGTTAGGAAAAGATGGAGGAAATGCTTTTATATGATATATGCCTTACTAGACAAGGGTGAGAAACCCAATTCTCCCCAAATTCTCCCCACACCCTCTTCTATTCTTAACACACTAATTATATCATTTAATTATATCATTAACTCAATCTATTAATATAATTTCGGGGAATTAAATATCGGTCCGAATAATATTTTACTGAACCGATCGGAACGTCGCCAAATATATTAATAGATATCTCAATTAATATAATTATTCTCGTCGCCTAAACAATCGTCAAACGGTAATTCAAAAATATTAATATAATATAATATTTAAATAAAACGGGCGTTACAAGACCCCCTAAAATACGTCCTCATAACCAACAAGTTGTTGTTGTTACTCCTGTTGTTGCTACAACTCCAACTACTATCCCTTATAACAAGGCATCTCAGCAAGGGAAAGGCCCAAAGGGAGAACCGTTTGATCTGATTCCGATGACTTATGCAAAGTTGTATCCAACGTTGATTCAAAGACACTTGGTGCAACCAAGAGCACCTCTAGCTATTCCAAATCCTTTGCCATGGTATTACAAGGCTGATCAGACTCGTGCATACCACCAGGATCTCTAGGGCACAATATTGAGAATTGCTATCCGTTGAAGGAAGAAGTGCAATAGATGGTCAGATCACGTCTTTTTTATTTCAAAGACATGGGTCCTAATGTGCAAGAGAATTCGTTGCCCAAACATGGAAATGTTGTGAATATGATTGACGGAGAAATCAGGGTTTATGATATGAATTCGATCATTAGAAATCTTTTGAAGATGCATGTTGCCCTATGTAAAGTTGGTTATTGCACTCACGACCATGTTGATTGTAATGTGTGCAATGAGGATACCCGTGGTTGTTATAAGATAAAGATTGATCTTTATGATATGATGGACAGGAACCTTATTCTGGTTATCAGGTTGAAGGATGAGCCTGAAGTTGAAGTGAATGTTGTCTATGGTCCTCCTAGAGATGTTCAAATCCGTGATGTGAACGAGACTAATGCTAATCTGGTGAATTTGCACGCCGAGTTCAATTTCATTTAAGGGCAAGAGGTGCATCAATATAGTGAATGCTCACTATGTAGCACGGATCATCTTGTTTGTGATGTTGTGAAAAGAGATATCCAGCGTCTTTTAGCTAAGGCAATTATTCAGATTGTAGTAAGCAGGGTCGATTTCAACAATGGCGTCAATATGATTAAAGGGATAGTTTGATGGATCTGATGATGAATACATTTTTGTTAATGAGTATTTCTACATTTATGAGTCTGGTGAAGAAGTAGATGTAAATGTCATTGTTCTGCACTTTGATGTTCCCACCCCTGTGGAAGTGACCTATTACAGCAAGCCTCCAGTTACTCCTTTGGTTATTAGCTTATTTGGACTTGACCCGTATAGTTCCAACAAGGTTGTGACATACAAGTACAATGCCACCATTCTGGAAGGAGATGTTAAGGTTCCAATTCAACGGTTACCTCAAGTAGGAAATATTACTGATGCTAGTACAAGGACCAGAAGTGGTCGTGTATTTGCTCCTGTATTTCCAAAATTGGCAGATGATGGCAAGAAGATTGTGGAAACTAGTGTTGAACCCAAGAAGGTTAAAGAGCAGACTAGTGGGGTAACCCAAGAGAAAGAAATGGATGATTTTTTGAAGATTATCAAGATGAGCGATTACAAGATCGTTGAGAAATTGGAGCAGACACCGTCAAAGATTTGAATCATGGCTTTGTTGATGGATTCTTCATCTCACAGAAAGTCTCTAATGTAGGTTTTAAATTAGGCATTTGTTGATTATGATATGCCTTTGGAAACACTTAATAGTGTGGTTAGAAATATCACAATTTGCAATAATTTGAGTTTCAGTGATGAAGAGTTGCCTGCTGAGGGAAGGAATCAGAATATGGCTTTGCACATTTCCATGAATTTCAAGAATGATGCATTGTCCAAAATGCGTATTGATAATGGCTCCGCGCTGAATTTATTCCCAAAAGTACCTTCTCAAATCTTAAATATCAAGGTCGGCCGATGCGGACTAGTGGTATCATTTTGAAAGCGCTTGATAGTTCTCGTAAATCTATTGGGGAAGTGGATTTTCCCATTCACATTGGCCCACATCTATTTCAAATTACCTTCCAGGTGATGGATATGTTTCTTGCTTATAGCTATTTGATTGGACGACCTTGGATTCATGAGGATGATGCTGTAACTTCGATACTCCATCAAAAATTGAAGTATGTCTGTCAAGGTACAATGATTATTTTGGAAGGGGAACAAGCTATGCTAGTTTCTCATTTATCCCCATCCTGATATGGCGATAAAGATTAAGGAGGATGTTTTAAAGCAAATTGATGTAGGTTTCATTGTGACATCAGTTTATCCTCAATGGATTGCCAATATTATGCTAATACCAAAGAAAGATGGAAAAGTCTTCATGTGTGTTGATTACTGAGACCTAAACACGGCTAGTCCGAAAGATTATTTTCCTTTTCCAGATATAATTAAATAAAGATGGCTCTTGACATGGAAAAAAAACGTTTATCACACCTTGGGGAACATTTTATTATAGAGTGATGCCCTTCGGGTTGAAGAACATTGGTGCAACGTACCAGAGGGCCATGACGACCCTATTCCATGATCGGATGCATTAATAAATTGAAGTATACATTAATGATATGATTGCCAAGTCCAAAACTGAGGAAGATCATTTGGAGGGTTTGTTGAAACTGTTTCAGCGTTTGATGAAGTATCGCCTCCGTTTGAATCCTAATAAATGTACATTCAGTGTCCAATATGGAATACTGTTGGGTTTCGTTGTCAACCAAAAATGAATTAAAGTTGATCCTGATAAAGTTAGGGTAATTCAAGAGATTCCAGCACCAAGAACTGAAAAGAAGTCAGAGGTTTCCTTGGACGTTTGAATTACATTTCCATATTCATTTCCCATATGAATGCGACGTGTGAACCAATCTTAAAGTTGTTGAATAAAGATAAAGGTTGCGTGTGGAGAGATGATTGCCAAAGGGGATTTGAAAGTATCAAAGGGTATTTTATTCATCCTCCTATCCTGCTCCCTCCCGTTGAAGGAAGGCTATTGGTTCTATATCTAACTATGTTAGAAAGTTCCATGGGTTGTATTCTGGGGCAGCAAGATGAAATATGAAGGAAAGAATATGCCATTTATTACCTGAGCAAGAAGTTCACCAACTATAAGTCCCGGTATTCCATGTTGGAGAAGACTTGTTATGCTTATGTTAAATCATAATAATTGGTTGATCTCTCAAATGGATCTGATCAAGAGGAGCCTTCAACTAAAATCAAGAATCTTCTGCTAGCATTAGTTTCTCGTCCACCCAGACCTTATGATCTCACAAAACCTTATATGCATCATTGTTTTAGTGTATTGTTATTTTTATTTTGACAAACCTTTGTAACCTTACTTCCAAAATTAATGTTGCAAGTATTGTGTTTCACTTTAAAATGTTTATTTTAACTTATGCATTTTTATTATGACAAAAAGGGGGAGAAAATTGAGATTTTAATCTGATTAATTATAACATGTTACTAGAACAAAAATTTAAAAAATCTATAACAATAAATATACAAGTGTACATTTTTGCTTCTGAAGTATACAGGTTTACACAAGCTTTGAAAGAAGATGTTGCAAAGACAAACTCAAGTCTAAAGCTTCAAACTCTCATGATTCAAGCTCTGAAATGAAAAGGAAACTCTAAAGAAAAAGAATCTCTGAAAATTCTGATAGAACATCTCAGGGAAGTTCTACTATACTTAGTTTTCCTTAATTATTAATCTCAAGGGGGATTGTCTATCTTAGGGGGATATATGTTTTTCATATATACAAAAATTTTGTATTAAAATCTAATATTTTTGTCATCATCAAAATGGGGGAGATTGTTAGAACATAGTTTGGTTCTAATCATATATTAGATTTTTTATGATAACAAGTGAAATAAATTTTGTATAATAGATATGATACTCTGATGTATACTGGTTTCATTTCAGATAATGATCTAAGTCAAGCACTCAAGAATATAGAAATATCAAATTATGCTGAGAAAACAAGTAGTAACAGTTCTAATGAAGAATAGAACTTATGGTCATACATGCTGAAAAGAAACTTCTGAAGGAAGCATGCTAAGCGCAACCTCTGATAGAAGCACCAAAGAATGTTTTGATTACAAGATGTGTTGAACAAGGCTTACAAAAGATTATGAAGTATCAGTATGTCATCTTCTAAGACAAAGTCTGCTACAGTAACGTCACCCTACTAAGCTAAGACGAATGAAGTACTTGAGTGGTTCAACTTTCAAGGTCCATTGAGTAAACAAAACACGTGAAGCTAAGCAAATCTTAATTACACTTTCCAATACCCAAGATACGCAAATGTTGCAACAAACATAATCAAGAAGTTCTATATAAAGTGCAACATTCAAAGAAGAAAAACAACAATTCATTCATAGAGAACTTACACTGCCAAAATTGAAATTATTATTCTGTGAAGTTTATTCCTAAGTTTTGAGCTTAATCTTCTTGTGTAAAAATCACTTTCGTGATACAGATTTTTAAGAAGGAATTGTAAACACTTGGTCTAGAAGCTCTTGTGTAATTGTTCCTTGAGAGACCAGTTGGGTCAGATTTATTAAGAGTGTTAGGACTAGTTGAGTCTTAGAGGTGTTAGTCACTTGCAGTTAGCTTGTGCATTGTTGTTAGTCACAACAGTTGGTTGTGCAGATGTAATCTTTTGATTATAGTGAATTAAGTCCTCATTGAGAAAGGCGAAATCACCTGGACGGGTGGACTGGAGTAGTTTGAGTTTCAAACGAACCAGGATGAAAATACTTGTGTGTTTAGTCTTGTTGTTAAGTAAAAGAAATATTTTAAAGGGAAAAACTTATTCAACCCCCCTTATAAGTGTTTTCTAAACATTCAATAAGTACTTAGTCTCCCATCAAAGTACCTACTAGTTAGTCAATTAGAATTATCTACTCACAATAGATGATCTTGACTGATTTATTCTTCATAATCTCACTTGCTTTCAAGCAACGCTACACACTTTGGAGACATTGAGTTGATGTTCCAACATCAGATACGACATCATCCATCATAGTATGGTTCTGAGGGTAACATCCATACTCACACTCAACACGTTCACGGGGAACCATAGGAAGCAAAACTAACATCAACTGATCAATCTCCAGGAACAAACGGTCAAAATAATCAGGGGATACCATGAGCCACATCTCAATAAGCTTTTCTTCATACTTTCATTATGACTTTGAGATGATGGATGCCATAGTCTGTAACTACAGAGGAGATTCCATCAACTAAGTTTCTTGAACAAACTTGCTTAGGCATGACACGAAATATGCAAACTTTTCTAAGAAATCTGTCTCCTTTGATTCTTCATGACAGTACCCATCCATGATAGTATCTTACTATTACATGTCTAATATTCAGGGCAGTCAAATTCAGGACCATTAATCATTGTGGTTGAATCACAATATTTTTCTCCAAACATATTCTTCCTAATACAGGCTCATCTTGTTTTCACATATGGTAATTGTAGATGATACCTTTATGAGTCTTTTTAAGTACATTGAGCTCAACTTCTATACTCTTGTAAGCTCTGGTCAGAAATAAATTGACATATGGAGTACATAACTTGTTGATCATGTCCTGGTCAAATAATACAAAGTAGATGTCTCCTTTTCCACATCAGGAGTAGGTTCCAAACATAAATGTTCGACACATTCTTATTTAACACCCAAAACATATGTTCTTCAACTAGAAGTTGCATACCTGCTGAAGTAATGTTCTAACATCTCATATAACATCAGTTCCAACTTATAGGAACACATTATCCTTGATAATCATCAAGGTCTTCAAAATAATATGCAGATGTGCATGAGGATCATTGATCAATTGATTCTCATTAACTCCATTAATAAATGTCTTTTTGAGTGGACTTGAGGAAAATCTAAAGTATCTTTGACACTTTTAATGTAGTTACAAAATCTTCCATATATTCTATTGAGAGAACAATAACCCTAGAATCCTTCTTGTACTTTAAGGGTTATATATGCAACGGAATACAATAATACTTCAACATAATTTACATACAATGCTTACTATCCAAGTTAAGCATAAACATGGAAACTTAGGATTAAAAATAAATCAACCCTACGTACAATATCTTTTCACCAAGCTATAGACTAGATATCTGGAATACCATAACCAGAACACATATAAACTTAAGAGTTACCTTATCAAAATCTTCACTCCCGCATGAAGGTTTTGATAGTTTTTCTCTCTTGCTTAATAACAACTGCACATTAACCCTTAAAATAATCCGAGGTGTCCACTCCCGCATGAAGCCTTTTGACTTTAAACTCCTCTTGTTCAGCGTGATCATCTTCTTTCATCAAGAAGGTACAACAGGTAAAAATATACATGGAAACACAAATATAGAACATGAGTAATAAATACATATGCAAGAAAAAAATTAGAAACACTGAAGCAACTCGTTTTTTCAAAAATCATTTAGATTTTCAAAAAAAACAATGAAATCGCCACCTAATTTTATTTGTTCTAAAAGAAGAACGGGAAAATATAGATAAAACCCACGACGTCAGATAAGGCGGTCTACATGATCAAAAGATATGGATTCTGGAGTCGGTTACGCAAGGGGAAGGTATTAGCACCCCTTACGTCCATCGTACTCGATGGGACCCGTTTAGTTCTAAAGTGTTTGTGTGTTAGTGTAAAAATTTTACGATCTTCTAAGTTTTTGAAAAGAGAAAGAAAGGGAGAAGAAATGTTTTTATTATTTTTGCTCACCTTTGGTCGTAAGACTTAGTGCCTACGTACTCCCTCGTGCAATGGGAAAGTCAGAGCGCCGTAGTTCGGCTAGAAATTGATTGTTTGTTGATTTATTTTAAATGAGAAGACAAGTCGTCATTTTAAAAGAGAAGACTCATCTAACGTCCACAAGGTGTGATAAAGAATAAAGGACTACGCACTAACATGAGGGAGGGTATGAGAACGCCTCTAGTACTCAAGTGGAGAAGTCGAAAACCTTGGGAATAGAGGAAGAAGCATCTCAATTATAAATGAATCGTGTCTAATCTTGAAAAGGGTTTAAAGGTAAAAGGTGCTTGGAGTGCACAAAAGATATTGAATGAGTTGGTATTGATTTTAAGTTGGGGATGACAAGTATCAAAACATTAGGCTATCATCTAATGATTCGAATACTAGAAATTGGCGAGTGAGCTCAACCAATCATCTCTCATCCCAAAAACATTTATTATGAAATAGGTGTTTCAAGTGAGATAAAATATTTAAATTATTGGGCTATCATCCAACAATCTAAAGACTTTAAATTCGATTAAATCATCGGGCTATCATCCAACAATTTAAACGAATGTCACTATATTATTTTAATGCGGAAAGAAGTATTTAGTTTATTGGGCTATCATCCAACAACCTAAAGACTTCCAATTCAATTAAATCGTCGGGCTATCATCCAACACTTTATTTGAATACCGCTCAAGTATTTTGACATGGATAGAAGTTTTATGTTATTGGGCTACCATCCAACAATCTAAAGACTTCAAATTTGTTTAAAACATTAGGCTACCATGTAATGATTTAAACAAATTTTATCCAAGTTTATTATGAAAAACATTTTTAAAAAAAATATCTCGACGTTGGATCGAGGTTTGAGAAGAAGCCTCGATGTTGGATCGAGTTTTATTGAAAGTGTGTTAAATGCTTGGTGAATGGAGAAAGAATAGGTTATAATCAATCAAGTCAAAAGACTTGATCAATCTCGAGAGGATAGCCAAGCCTATTCCCTACTATTGAACCTTTATGGAGATGAGAAAAGGATCGAAATAATTGTAAATAACAAAAAAAAATCGACAAAGCCCATACAAGGTGGCCAACCTAAGTGTTAGTGTTTTAAGTTGGCATTAATTTTGGTAAAACTAGGCTTTAGCAATGTCATGATAAATGTCATGACATTCAGAGATTGAAGATAAATCCTACCTGCTAAGGATGTTAAAAGACAGCTCAGAACTGGAAGCTAAAGCTGTGCTGGAAATTCTGCAGAAAACAGTCTGATGTCATAACAGATGTTATGACATTCAGTGTGACATTCTGTTCTGCAGAATCTGTTTTTCCTGAGACTTTTCAGGAAGTTTGTTGAGCTGCTAAATATTGTTTTTCTGTTATTAGAAAGCATGCTCACGTGGCTGCTAGGTTAATCTTAATTAAACCTAAATTGGTTGTTGAAAAGACCATGTTTTTAGGATTAAATTAAGTGAACCCTAGCTATCTTTATGGAAGCCCAAAACTGAAGTTTCAGGACTGCTTCTATAAAAGGAATTCAACCCTTACAACTCTGCAACGCCTCCAGAATTTATTGAAGATATAGCATGTTGTTAATTGTGTACTGTTAGGATTTGTAACAGTTGGTATTTGTAATTCTAGTATCTCTTGTGAGCCAAGCAACTATCAATTGATAAGTGCCTTGGACTAGGATTTGTTGTAAGGGTAGTTTATCACTCAAAGCTTTAAAGCACGAGTGTTTGTCTCTTGATTGAAAGCTTTGAAGCGAGATCAAGATAGATTATTGAAGTGTGTCTTCACAATTCAATTATTCAATAGGTTGATATCACTACTGTGATTGAGGGGGAGTGAGTAGGTACTCAGATCTAAGTAGGACTTAGGTTGAAGTTGCATTGGGTAGGTCTTAAGTGAAGGAGATAAACTGGTTGGTTTATTCCTGAATTTATTCTACTAATAGTGAATTTCCTCCCTGGCTTGGTAGCCCCCAGATGTAGGTGTAGTTAGACACTGAACTGGGTAAACAACTTATTGTGTTCTTTACTGCTGTTTATATTTACTGTGTAAATTGTTAACAGAGTGTCAGATAGTGTTTCATAACATTCTCTGTGACATCACGTATCTGCTTCCAGGAATTTCAATTGGCATCAGAGCAGGCACCCTGCCTGTTATTTCTGGGTGAGATTTAGGGATAATAGTTTCTGGCGTAATGGATAAGGAAGGAGGATTTGTAGGTAGACCACCTATTCTGGATGGGTCTAATTATGATTACTAGAAGCCTCGTATGGTTGCCTTCTTAAGATCAGTTGATATCAAAGCTTGGAGAGCTGCTGACAAAGGATGGAAACATCCCACCAAGCTTGTGAAAGATGGGACTACTGTCTTGAAACCAGAGGAAGAATGGAGCAAAGAGGAAGAGGAGCTGGCTCTGGGGAACTCTAAAGCATTGAATGCTCTATTCAATGGTATTGACAGAAATATCTTCAGACTGGTTCATCAATGTGAACTGGCTAAGGATGTTTGGGACACTCTCAAAAATACTCATGAGGGGACATCCAAGGTGAAGATGTCAAGACTTCAGATGCTCACTACTAAATTTGAGAATTTGAAGATGAAAGAAGATGAGACTATTCATGAGTTTCACATGAATATTTTGGAGATTGCCAACGCCTCAGGAGCACTTGGTGAAAAGATGTCAGAAGAAAAGCTGGTGAGAAAGATTCTCAGATCCTTGCCTAAGAGGTTTGCAATGAAAGTGACTGCAATAGAGGAGGCTCAGGACATCAGCACCTTGAAGGTTGAAGAACTTATAGGATCTCTTATGACTTTTGAGATGGGAATCAGTGAAACTGTTGACAAAAGAAACAAGAGCATAGCACTTGTATCTAATACTGAGGAAGGATGCAAGGTGGAAGATGAAGAGAAGATATTTGAAGCTATAGCTATGCTTGGAAGACAGTTCAACAAACTCATCAAGAGGATTGATCCAAAGTCAAGGTCAAATGTCAAAGACATTTCATCTAACATCAGCAGATCTTATGACTCCAACAGAAGATCCAAGTCAGAGGAAAAAGGAAGTCAAGGCAGTGGAATCCAATGTCATGGATGTGAAGGATTTGGACATATTAGAGCTGAATGTCCTACCTTTCTTAAGAAACAAAAGAAAGGAATGACTGTTACTTGGTCTGATGGTGAATCAAGTAGTGACTCTGAAGAGGAATCAACCAAACTTGTCACTGCACCTTCTGAAAGTGGCAATCCTGATAATGACTCTAGTGATGAGGAAGTGACCTTTGAAGAACTTGCTGATACTTACAAGAAGCTGTGTATCAGAAATGGTGAAGTATGTCAGCAAAATGAAAAACAGAAAAAGCTGATTTAGAAGTTGGAGGCAGAAAATGTGAAGCTGGAAGCTGAGAAGAAGGAAAATACAATCACTATAAGTCATCTCAACAGTGAGATTATAGTGTTAAGTTCCAAGCTTGATCATATGACTAAGTCTGTCAAGATGTTGACCAACGGGACTGATAAGCTGGAAGAAGTTCTTCAGCTTGGACAAAATGCTGGAAATAAGCATAGTCCAGGATATGTGGCTGAAAGGGAACTTGTTAGTGACAAGAAAAAGAAGAGGCATGGGAAACCAAAGCCAGAGCAGATGTCACAACATAAAACAGGAAATGTTCCTTGCTTAAGGCATGTAGATGCAAAGAAATTTGCTAATAGCAGGAAGAAGACCAGACCTAATAAGCCAATGTCAAAGCAGATGTCACAACATTGGGGTCAACATCAGGATCAGAGAAACATGAATAAGAAGTTTCAAAGATGGAGATGTCACCATTGTGGAAGGTTTGGACACATAAAACCCTTCTGCTATAGGTTACATGGGTACCCTAATCAGACTTCCTATGTTAAGCCTAAGAACATCAAGGTACCCTACACTCAAAAGTGGAAGAAGAGGACTGCAACATTGATAGCACACACCTCTCTTAGAGTGTCTGCCAAGGAAGATTGGTACTTTGACAGTGGGTGTTCCAAGCATATGACTGGTATAAAAAACCTACTGAATAATGTTAAACCTCACTCTACCAGCTTTGTTACTTTTGGAGATGGAGCTAAAGGAGAAATCAAAGGGGTTGGAAACTTGGACTCGGGTTCCAAATCTAAATGGAGTGTTCTTGGTAAAAGGCTTGATGCTAACCTCATAAGCATAAGTCGACTATGTGATACGGATTCAAAGTCAACTTCACTAGGTGCGAATGTCTTGTAATCAATGATAAATAAGAAGTAGTTACGAGAGGAGTCGGATCAAAGGACAAGCGCTACATGTGAACGAGAACACCAACCTCTCTTACATGTGCTCTGAGACAGGGATGAAAAGGAGGTAAAGTTATGGCATCAAAAACTTGGTCATCTGCATCTCAGAGGAATGAAAAAGATCATCACTATGGAGGCTGTCAGAGGGATACCAAAACTCCATATTGATGAAGGAAGGGTCTGTGGTGAATGTCAGGTTGGAAAGCAAACCAGAATGTCACACCAAATGTCTAGACATCTGACCACTACTAAAGTGCTGGAGCTGCTGCACATGGACTTGATGGGGCCTATTCAGGTTGAAAGTCTTGGTGGAAAAAGATATGCCTATGTTGTTGTGGATGACTTCTCGGTTACAGGATAAACTTCATCAAAGAAAAATCGATGTGTTTGATGTCTTTAAAGAGTTATGCAAAGACTTCAAAGAAAGAAGGAAAGCTGTATTGTCAGAATAAGAAGTGACCATGGAAAGGAATTTGAGAACAGTAAGTTTGATGAATTCTGTTCCTCAGAGGGGATCAATCATGAGTTTTCTTCTCCTATAACACCTCAACAAAATGGGGTTGTGGAAAGAAAGAATAGGACTATACATGAATTTGCCAGAGCAATGATTCATGCTAAGAAACTTCCTATTCATTTTTGGGCTGAAGCTATGAATACAGCTTGCTATGTTCTATGAGGTCACCTTAAGAAAGGGAACTTCCTCCACCCTGTATGAACTATGGAAGGGAAGAAACCAACTGTGAAATACATCCATGTGTTTGGTAGTAAATGCTATATTCTGACAGATCGTGATCAAAAGAGAAAATGTACTCTAAAAGTGATGAAGGCATTTTTCTGGGATACTCCACTAACAGCAGAGCATATAGGGTATTCAACTCCAGAACCCAAGTTATGATGGAGTCTATTAATGCCATTGTTGATGATCATCATCAGGAACACAATGTCCCATATGATGTTGAGACATGGTTTGAGACATCATCTCAAGTACCTGATAAGGAAGATGTACCTATTCCTACTCCACCAAAATCTGAACCAGAGGAAGCAAACAAAGATCCTTCCATCAGAATTCAGAAAGATCATCCAAAGGATCTCATCATTGGAGATCCAACCAAAGGTGTTGTTACAAGGTGCAGAGAAACTGTCTCAAACTCTTGCTTCGTGTCAAAGATAGAGCCAAAAAATGTTAAAGAAGCTCTATGTGATGAATTCTGGATTGGAGCAATGCAAGATGAATTGAACCAGTTCAAGCAACATGAAGTATGGGAATTAGTTCCTAGACCAGAAGGAACCAATATCATTGGTACAAAGTGGATCTACAAGAACAAGTCTGATGCAGAAGGGACTGTCACCAGGAATAAAGCAAGACTTGTTGCTCAGGGTTACACTCAGGTTGAGGGGATTGACTTTGATGAGACCTTTGCACCAGTGGCTAGACTGGAATCAATCAGGCTTCTACTAGGGGTTGCTTGCATTCTGAAATTCAAATTATTTCAGATGGATGTGAAAAGGGCCTTCCTAAATGGCTACTTGAATGAGGAAGTATATGTAGAACAGCCTAAAGGATTTGTGGATCCAAGTTTTCCTGATCATGTCTACAAATTAAGGAAAGCCCTATATGGACTAAAGCAAGCTCCTAGGGCCTGGTATGAAAGGCTAACCAAGTTCCTTACAGACAAAGGATATAGGAAAGGAGGTTTAGATAAAACCCTCTTTGTCAAGAATGAAGGAGGAAAGATAATGGTGGCTCAAATTTATGTGGATGACATAGTATTTGGTGGAATGTCAGACTCAATGGTGAAACATTTTGCCAATCAAATGCAAGCTGAGTTTGAAATGAGTCTCATGGGAGAATTGACCTACTTTCTTGGACTGCAAGTCACACAGATGGAAGACTCCACATTCCTTTCACAAAGCAAATATGCAAGGAATATTGTCAAAAAGTTTGGAATGGAGAATGCCAGCCATAAAAGGACTCCTGTTCCCACACATTTGAAGTTGTCCAAGGACACAAGTGGTGAAAAGGTTGATCAAAGTCTATATAGAAGCATGATAGGAAGCTTGTTGTACCTAACAGCCAGCAGACCTGACGTTGCATTTGTTGTTGGGGTATGTGCAAGATACCAAGCTGAACCTAAAGTAAGTCACATTAACCAGGTGAAAAGAATCCTGAAGTATGTGAGTGGAACTTGCAATTATGGTATCCTGTATTCCCATGGATGTGAACCAATTTTGTGCAGTTATTGTGATCTTGTTGGTGGTAGTCTTGATGTGAAAAAGTACTTCGGAGGATGCTTCTTCTTGGGAAACAATCTTGTTTCTTGGTTCAGAAGCAAAGCGTGTCCTTGTCCTTCTTGAAGTGAATACATAGCAGCTGGTAGCAATTGTTATCAAATGGTCTGGATGAAGCAAATGTTGTCTGAGTACAATGTCACACAGGATGTCATGACATTGTACTGTGACAATCTGAGTGCTATTAATATATCAAAGAATCCTATACAACACAGTAGGACTAAGCACATCGACATTAGACATCACTTCATCAGAGACCTTGTGGAGGAGAAAGTGATTAAATTGGACCATGTAGTCACTGAACTTCAACTGGCTGACATTTTTACTAAAGCTCTTGATGCGAGTCAATTTGAGAATTTAAGGAGCAAACTGGGCATTTGTCAATATGAGGAATTGTAGCAATTAAGATTGCTTACAAGGAGGGGAAGAGACCTTCTATTAATTGTTAGTGGGTCATTTGATTATTTCCCTCATATTTTTATAAGGTTCAAGAATATGAAAAGACTCCTCCATATAATATCCTTTTCATTTGAAAGTATCATATCTTCTTCATCCAAAAGATACTCTCAAACTCTTTGTCATTCTTGGTCTCTGTTTCTCAACTTTTCTCAGCAAAACATGTCTTCTTCATCGTCTTCATCCCAAGACTCTGACTGTCCATCTCCCACCATGGCAGAGATAAGGGCGAACGCTGCAGCCCTAAATGTTGAACCTGTGAAGTTCTCTCCTCAACGTTCCATGGCAACTGCCTCTCAGAAGGCCGAGAATCAGCATGCACAGAATACCCAAAGGTCATCAGTTTCTTCCACTGGTAAGATTTCTGGCTCATCCTCATCTGTTCCCCCTGAGATAGCCAATAGAGATGGAACTATGTATGTTCAAGAAACCATTGATAGGATAGTCACCAGGATCCTGCATGAAAATCTTTCTGTACCTGGCATTTCTGTTCCCCTTAACCAAGAACCTGCTAGCCCTAGTTTAGCAGCTGATCCAGATGTCACAGGGGATGTTATGACATCTGATGATCACCTCCAGGCAACTCCTGTGAACTCTGATATTGATACTCTTGTTGCTTCCCATGTCAAAGCAAAGGGAGGTATCTCTGATTCTCAAGATGAGAAGATGACCAGAACTGAAACTTCTTCAAAGAAGTATAGAGTTAAATATGTTGGTAGCTCAAAACGCAAGAGAACAGCAATTGCCAAGAAAAGGAAAGCTCCTGGTCCTGCAGAGTCTGATTCTGGCTTCAAGATTCAAGCTGAACTAACAGCTGGTAATGTTGCTGATGCTGGTGCTCACAATGAACATGCTTCTTCAGAAAAGGAGAGCAACTGATTAGTTGCTGTGATGGTTCTTGCTTTTTTTTGTTTTGTTGTTTTCGCCCTGTTGCTTCTGTTTTCTTGTTCTATATTTTGTTTTGAATGATTGTAATCATTTTTGTTGACAGACTTGTAATCCTTAACTGAGATATAACCTTTGTGATGGTTCTTTATGATTGAAAGTTTTGGGAAATTGTATTGTTTCCTTTGGCCCTTTATGGCTAAAAAGGGGGAGAAGAATCATTGTGGGAAACTATAAGCAACTGTGTGTGACAGTGGCTGGGAATTTTGAGAAATTGTATGGTCTGTTTAAAATTTGTATGTGGGCAATTGTGGGAATTATGGGATTTCTGTATGGGTAGAATTTATCTTATCTCTAGGTTCTAGTTTCTTTAAGCTTAGAACTAGTTTGTCTTCTGCTGCATATGTACTCTGATAGGTTAAGTAGTTTTAGCCAAAAATGTGCCAAAGGGGGAGTTTGTTAGTGTTTTAAGTTGGCATTAATTTTGGTAAAACTAGGCTTTAGCAATGTCATGATAAATGTCATGACATTCGAGATTGAAGATAAATCCTACCGCTAAGGATGTTAAAAGACCGGCTGGAAGCTAAAAAATTCTGCAGTCGATGTCATGAGATGTTATGACATTCGATGTGACATTCTGCAGAATCTGTTTTTCCTGAGACTTTTCAGGAAGTTTGTTGAGCTGCTAAATATTGTTTTTCTGTTATTAGAAAGCACGCTCACGTGGCTGCTAGGTTAATCTTAATTAAACCTAAATTGGTTGTTGAAAAGACCATGTTTTTAGGATTAAATTAAGTGAACCCTAGCTATCTTTATGGAAGCCCAAAACTGAAGTTTCAGGACTGCTTCTATAAAAGGAATTCAACCCTTACAACTCTGCAACGCCTCCAGAATTTATTGAAGATATAGCATGTTGTTAATTGTGTACTGTTAGGATTTGTAACAGTTGGTATTTGTAATTCTAGTATCTCTTGTGAGCCAAGCAACTATCAATTGATAAGTGCCTTGGACTAGGATTTGTTGTAAGGGTAGTTTATCACTCAAAGCTTTAAAGCACGAGTGTTTGTCTCTTGATTGAAAGCTTTGAAGCGAGATCAAGATAGATTATTGAAGTGTGTCTTCACAATTCAATTATTCAATAGGTTGATATCACTACTGTGATTGAGGGGGAGTGAGTAGGTACTCAGATCTAAGTAGGACTTAGGTTGAAGTTGCATTGGGTAGGTCTTAAGTGAAGGAGATAAACTGGTTGGTTTATTCCTGAATTTATTCTACTAATAGTGAATTTCCTCCCTGGCTTGGTAGCCCCCAGATGTAGGTGTATTTAGACACTGAACTGGGTAAACAACTTATTGTGTTCTTTACTACTGCTGTTTATATTTACTGTGTAAATTGTTAACAGAGTGTCAGATAGTGTGTCATAACATTCTATGTGACATCACGTATCTGCTGCCAGGAATTTCACTAAGTATAAAACGATTAAATTACATGTGTACTAGCAAAGTGGGCTAGTCTACTATAGCGAATAATTGGAACAATTAATCGAAATAGGCTCACTGTAAGAACGCCCAGGATCAAGCGTACATGTGTGCATGTGTAGTCATCGCGACGCTTCGTAGCTTTGTCGACTTACGGGTTTAAAATGATTCACAATTATTAGTTAAAAAAATGATTTTGTTTGGTTTTGTGTAAGTGACAGTTAAATTAAATAATAAAGTAAAGACAGTTAAATATTTATTACAAGTTTTATTTTTGGGAGAGGGATACATCAATTATAAATGGGGATTAAATGGTAAAATAAAATAAAAAGCAGTAAATTAATTACAACGCATCAAGAGGATTGAGATACATTATTTCGAATGGGGATAAATTAAAATTAAAGAGAAAACAATAAATTGATTATGTTAAAAGCATACAAACGGAAATTAAATACGGTGAAACTTAAATATCGATTATTGCATCATTTGTATTTTAAAAGATTAATTAGAATAAACTATAGAAATTAATTCTAAGAAATGTTATGCGAAGAATATTATTATATTATAATTCGAACTTATTTACGAATGAATATGTAAAGTATAATAATAAAAGTAGAATGTATATAATATTTACAATACTAAGTATAAGAAATAAAAATAATATGTATAATTATATTTACAATTCTAAATATAATAATAAAAGCATTATGTATAATTAAATTTACAGTATATAAATAAAATACTAAGTATTTTAGATACACATGACTAAATATTAAATAGTGACATAAATATTAATAACAGTATATATGAAAAATGTGTATAGATGCAACAGTATAAAATATGTGTTTGAACCATCCTCGGGTATCTTCACAAGTAACAGATACATTAGTAGCATAGCGGTATAAAAGAAATAAAATTGCGATAAATTAGAATATGGTTAGTAACAAAGAAATAAAATCAAAATGAAATTAACATGAACTATGTACATGGATAAACAACAAATTGTAATTGAAACAAAAGAAATCATGAACAAGATATTATTTACAAAGTAATAAAATTAAAATGAAACTAGTATGTAAGTACATGAACGGAAGGACTAAAATAATTAAATATGTGAGTAATTTGATTCCCAAAGGAACCAAAACCAAAGAAACTTACACTATTATTCAATTTAAAATCGAAACAAACTAAAATTCAACCGAACAAATCCGGGCAACAACTATGCTATCAACTATTCTTGAAATAAAATGACTTTCTTATTTGAATTTGCTCAAAATAAACGACACATTGCCCTCAAAGTTCCTCGGTTAGATGTACACGCGAAATAACGCGGTATCATCATTAAACCTTCATCAGAACTAACCCTAAACATCATTCAACCATAAATTCTACTCGAAAATTAAATGGGAGTAACATATTTACACGGTGTCCCAACGGTTTCTCGGTTAAATCTTACGCGAATAAACGCAATATCGATATTAAACCATCATCAAAACCCAAAGCTACCTAGAGATCACTCATCACAACTTCCATTGAACATAAGCGAGAATAACACAATAAATATCCCAATAGTTTCTCAGTTAGTTTCTACGTGAATAATCACAGAAACAAAATCACCTTCATCCAAATTATACAACTTTTAAATCATAAACTTCAATTAAAAATGAGAATAACGCAATGTCGTGATATCCCTAATGGTTTCTCGGTTTGATTTTTACACGAATAAACGTGGCATCATCATCACCTTCATCGAAACTACACCATTATCACCATCCATATTTAACATGAATCGAAACGATATCAACCATATCACAGGTTTACGTCAAAACCCTCTTTCAATTTAAAGAACCAAACAAGATGATGTAGTCAGAACCTTCACTTAGTTTCCATGATTTCTTTAACAAACAACAAATCAACAAATTTAATAGAAGATTCTAATTATTGTTACTACAACAATCATTAACTTTGATAAATACAAACGCATAAAAGAACTATCAGATTTATTTAGGTTCAACAATACAGCTTCTAGCATTTAACAGAATGTATGTAACATATGAGCTTGTTCGACAGGAGTCCAAAATAGAAAACAATGAATTGTTATTTCACAAGATTTATCAAAGGAACTCTTAGCATATCAATCTAACTCAAACCTTGTTGAACCAAATTTCCAAAGTATACATTATATAAGGTAGATTGAAATTACCTAAACGGTTGCGGAGAGAGTTTGTGGATGTTCAAACGTGTAAAAGGGATTGCAAGCTTGAGGCTGAGAAATGCGATTTACAGAAGCTGGAATTGGTGAAACCGATGCTGTTGTTGATGTTGATTCGGCTGAAAGAAGAGAGAAACAGCGAGACAGAAGGAGTTATGAAGGAGAAACAGCGGGCTGAAGAACAGAGGGTTACAATGTGGATACGGCAGGGAGCTCGTGAACAGAACGCTGTTGGAAGCGAACTGGTTGTTGGAGCGATGGAGAGTGATGGTGAGAGGAGATAGCAGCAGAGGCGGCTGTGAGTGAAGGAGCAGAATAGAGATGTGCGGTGGAGAGTTGATGAAGATGGTCCGATGAGGTTTGTGTTGAGACGGAGTGAGGAGTGGCTGGCAGAAGCAAAGGAGTGTGTGAGCGGCGGGTTGAAGGTGATTTGTGGTGAATGCTGAAAATCGCGGGTTACGGTGAATGAGAGGAAACAGGGGTGAACAACGAGTGTTGGCTGTGATTCCGGCGAGATGAAGGGAGGAGGATGGTGTTTGAGGAAACAACGATAGAGGGATGATGACGATGGAAACAGTTTAAGGGTAGAATGGAACGGAAGCTAGGCTGTTGAAGAGATGTATGAAGGAGAAAGAAATGGCAACAGTGAAGGTTTGTTCTGATGAAGAGGAAGTTGAGGGTATTGGTGATTGGTTCGGCATGGGTTGTTGTGCTTGTGAAGGAACCGGTTACAATGGCAATGGTTAAAAGAAGAAGATTGAGAGGATACTGTGAAGAAGAAATTTCTTCTTCTGAGAGTTTCTAACTTGGTTTTTATTTTCTTTAACCTCTGCCTCTGTTTTCGTTTTTACAATTTGGACTCCCCTCAACAGTATAACATAACACATATATATACAAAAATAAAATAGGGTTTTCATATTTTTAAAATGCCAAAAATGCCCTTAATTATAAAATGGGCTAATAAGCCCAATAGACTAAAAATTAACTTATCTAAAAATATTTTTTATTGATTTTTAGAGATAAAAATTGGGCACCTAAAATTGTCAAAAATGGTAAAAGTTCGGACAATAAATTATCCGAAAAATGATATTAACACATTAAAATAAACTACGAGTCTTGTAAATTAAAGAAAAACTATTGAAATGGTTAAAATCGAAATAAAATGATAATAAAGAATACCCGACTTTAAAACGCTTACAGTAAAAAACGAGACTTCGAAATGTATCGAAAAATTAGGGAGAGCACATTTTTATGATTTACGCGATACGTAAATTTATAAAACAGTGAATGAAAGATGAAAACCTGAAATATTTTTCTCACTGATTTTCGCACAGTATCGAATTGTTTTTAACAATCAATTTATAAAACCAAAATATCGATATCTTCGACATGCAAATAATTTAAAGCGATGTGATAAACAGGCAGAGAGGTAAAAATAAATGAAGTAAAATAACAGATATTTTTACAATTATAAAACGATGCAAATATCGATTTAAACTGACTTTTGGTCAATTTAAATACGACGTAATGATGTAAATGCAATGAGTGAATGACTGTTTTTTTTATTTTATAAATAAACCAAAATGTGAGTAGAAAAATATTAGGGTAAAATTTGGGGTGCAACAAACACAAAATAGATTAAGAAACCAAATATCAACAACTTCGGGTGGTCTTCCACATCTTGCCTCTATCAAAGATCCTACTGCACTCTTGAGTGTTGTCACCAGCCTTTTGAAGAGAGCGTTTATTCCATCTAATAGCAACTTTCTCCGGCTTCCTAAGCATCAGAACATAGAGGAAATATGTAGTATGAGATGCACTCCTTCATAATTGTAATTTCTATAACTCTTCAATATTACAAGTTCCAATCCCTCTGCTTAAAATAGTAGATTGTTCCTTGTTGTCCATATGCTCCAGAGTAATAACCTTTTATTCAAATAGACTATTGATTCATTGCTTAAGATCATTAGGATACTTATTCTAGTCATGTTGTATAAGATATCTGATATTGTTTTGATCTTCAACATAAAATGTCATGACGTCATGTCTAACATTATGATCCTTCAATGTGTGTGTTGCACCCTAAATTTTACCCTAAATTTTCGCATCCGTTTTATTTGTTTCATATTTAATTTTTATTCGAATCTTTGCACTTTTATTGCAGATTTTGTATTGTTTTTTGTCCCAATTTTCTTATTTACTTATAATTTGTTTTTGTTTTTAGAATGTACTTTAAAATTTAACATTTGTTGTTGTTCATTTTATTACTGTTATTTAAGAAATATAAAAAAATATACATTGATGTTTCATTTATTTTTGTATTATTAAAATATGTATTTTCTTTTTAATTAACTTAGAATTTAAGTTTTAATATTTAATTTAATTTTAATTTAGAATAATTTGTAGATATTTTACAAAATATCTAAGGGTCTATTGGTCATTGGCATTTACCTAATGCTAGGATAAGGTTTTGGTGGTTATTATTAGAGGAGGCCATACAAAAGAGGGAAAGGTGGAAGGATCGTAGAGAAGAAAACAAAAACGCAAAAAAATCTCCGCTCAACGATCTCCGCTCAACACCAAAACTTCCTCTTCCATCATAGTATGGTTCTGAGGGTAACATCCATACTCACACTCAACACTTTCGCGGGGAACCATTGGAAGCAAAACTAACATCAACTGATAATCTCCAGGAACAAACAATCAAAATAATCAAGGGATACCATGAGCCACATCTCAATAAGCTTTTCTTCATACTTTCATTATGACTTTGAGATGATGGATGCCATAGTCTGTACCTACAGAGGAGATTCCATCAACTAAGTTTCTTGAACAGACTTGCTTAGGCATGACACGAAATATGCAGACTTTTCTAAGAAATCTGTCTCCTTTGATTCTTCAAGACAGTACCCATCCATGATAGTATCTTACTGTTACATGTCTAATATTCAGGGCAGTCAAATTCAGGACCATTAATCACTGTGGTTGAATCACAATATTTTTCTCCAAACATATTCTTCCTAATACAGGCTCATATTGTTTTCACATAAGGTAATTGTAGATGATACCTTTATGAGTCTTTTTAAGTACATTGAGCTCAACTTTTATACTCCCGTAAGATCTGGTCAGAAATAAACTGACATATGGAGTACATAACTTGTCGATCGTGTCCTGGTCAAATAATACAAAGTAGATGTCTCCTTTTCCACATCAGGAGTAGGTTCCAAACATAAATGTTCGACACATTCCTATTTAACACCCAAAACATATGTTCTTCAACTGGAAGCTGCATACCTGCTGAAGTAATGTTCTAACATCTCATAGAACATGAGTTCCAACTTATAGGAACACATTATCCTTGATAATCATCAAGGTCTTCAAAATAATATGCAGATGTTCATGAGGATCATTGATCAATTGATTCTCATTAACTCCATTAATAAATGTCTTTTTGAGTGGACTTGAGGAAAATCTAAAGTATCTTTGACACTTTTAATATAGTTACAAAATCTTCCCTATATTCCGTTAAGAGAATAATAACCCTAGAATCCTTCTTGTACTATAAGGGTTATATATACAACGGAATACAATAATACTTCAACATAATTTATATACAATTCTTACTATCCAAGTTAAGCATAAACATGGACACTTAGGATTAAAAATAAATTAACCCTACGTACAATATCTTTTCACCAAGCTATAGACTAGATATCTGGAATACCATAACCAGAACACATATAAACTTAAGAGTTACCTTATCAATATCTTCACTCCCGCATGAAGGTTTTGATAGTTTTTCTCTCTTGCTTAATAACAACTGCACATTAACCCTTAAAATAATCCGAGGTGTCCACTCCCGCATGAAGCCTTTTGACTTTAAACTCCTCTTGTTCAGCTTCATCATCTTCTTTCATCAAGAAGGTACAACAGGTAAAAATACACATGGAAGCACAAATATAGAACATGAGTAATAAACACATATGCAAGCAAAAATTAGAAACACACAATAGATTAAGGAACCAAATATCAACAACTTCGGATGGTCTTCCACATCTTGCCTCTATCAAAGAACCTATTGCACTCCTGAGTGTTGTCACCAGCCTTTTGAAGAGAGCGTTTATTCCATCTAATGGCAACTTTCTTCGACTTCCTAAGCTTCAGAACATAGAGGAAAGATGTAGTATGAGATGCACTCCTTCATAATTTTAATTTCTATAACTCTTCAATATTACAAGTTCCAATCCCTCTACTTACAATAGTAGATTGTTCCTTGTTGTCCATATGCTCTAGAGTAATAACCTTTTATTCAAATAGACTATTGATTCGTTGTTTAAGATCATTAGGATACTTATTCTAGTCATGTTGTATAAGATATCTGATATTGTTTTGATCTTCAACATAGAATGTCATGACGTCATGTCTAACATTATGATCCTTCAATGTCTGTGTTGCACCCTAAATTTTACCCTGAATTTTCGCATCCGTTTTATTTGTATCATATTTAGTTTTTATTCGAATCTTTGCACTTTTATTGCAGATTTTGCATTTTTTTGTCCCAATTTTCTTATTTACTTATAATTTGTTTTTGTTTTTAGAATGTACTTTAAAATTTAACATTTGTTGTTGTTCATTTTATTACTGTTATTTAAGAAATATAAAAAAATATACATTGATGTTTCATTTATTTTTGTATTATTAAAATATGTATTTTCTTTTTAATTAACTTAGAATTTAAGTTTTAATTTTTAATTTAATTTTATTTTAGAATAATTTGTAGATATTTTGCAAAATATCTAAGGGTCTATTGATCATTGGCATTTAGCTAATGCTAGGATAAGGTTTTGGTGGTTGTTATTAGAGGAGGCCATACAAAAGAGGGAAAGGAGGTAGGATCGTAGAGAAGAAAACAAAAACGCAGAAAAATCTCCTCTTCATCTTTCCATCGCGACCCAACCTTCTGTCTTCATCCTCCTCGACGATCTCCGCTCAACACCAAAACTTCCTCTTCCAGGCTACTACTCCACTCGCCACACTCACCATCCGTTCTCCTCTTCATTCTCTCAAATCACAACCCGTCGCCACTCTTCGTCACGTTCAACCCAACTTCCATCGTCCTCCTCACTCCATCGTGAACCTTCAAGCTGCTACCCTCCATCATCCTTCATACATCATGACCGGTGCCACCCTTCTATAACAACACCCTTTGTTAAGATTAGCTATTTGTAATCTAGATTAGTTCTTAATTACATTAGCTATTTTAGTTTAGTTAGTTGCTTTTGATTGGATATTAAGTGATAGCATTATACTATAAATGGATAAGACTATCACTGCGTGTAAACTCGAAATCATTATCCACTCTTTCACTTTTTCTCTCTTCTTCCTTTCTGTTGCTTTTCTTCTTTCTGTTATTCCTATTTCTTGTTTTCTCAGTTCTTTAATGGTGAAATACCTTCACCACAATATGGTATCATTCGCCAATCCGATCCTCCTTCCGCTGCTTTTCCATTGAAGCTTTCTTTTCACCAGTTTTCTTTCCCCTGCATCCATGGCTCCTCCTCAAAACTCACCTCTTGATCCAGCCTTGGACCAAACCTCACCTTACTTTGTTCACCCAAGTGATGGCCCCGGTTTAGTTACTGTTCTTCCCAAGCTCACTAGCTCTAATTACCATTCCTGGGCTCGAAGCATGAACTCGGTGGAAAAATGAAGATTGAGTTCATTGATGGTTCTATTCCAGTTCCCATTGATTCTTTCGATCCTTCTTTGCGTGCGTGGAATCGCTGCAACATGTTAGTTCATTCTTGGATTATGAATTCGGTTTCAGAATCAATTTCACAATCCATCGTCTTTATGGAAAATGCGCTTGATGTATGGAACGACTTAAAAGAAAAATTTTCTCAAGGTGATCTCATTCGTATCTCCGAGTTGCAACAAGAAATTTACAACCTTAAGCAAGAAACCAAATCGGTAACTGATTTCTTTTCTGAACTTAAAATTCTTTGGGAAGAGCTAGATTTGTATTTGCCTTTACCAACTTGCACATGTCACATCAAGTGTTGTTGTGAAGCTATGCGCAGTGCAAGATCTAATCACCAATTGATGCAAGTTATCAGGTTCTTGACTGCTTTGAATGACCAATTTGCTGTAGTCAAATCTCAAATCTTGTTAATGGATCCTTTGCCAAATATGAACAAGATATTTTCCATGGTTATTCAACATGAGCGTCAATTCCAGCTCCCTACTCCTCCTGTTCCTACTGATGAGTCCCAAATCTTGATCAATGCTGCTGACTCTAAGAAGTTTGGTGCAAGAAACAATTCATTTAAGCATGGAGCTCGTGTATGCACCTTTTGTGGCAAGACTAATCACACTGTTGAAAATTGTTTCAAGAAACATGGTGTACCACCCCATATGCAAAGACAGTTTCAGAATTCCACCAACAATGTTGCATCAGACGGCAATGATGATGGATCTCCTTCTAATGGTGCTGACATCAAAAGTGATACTTCACCTATTACTCAAGAACAATTCCATACTCTAATGGAGCTACTACAGAAATCCAGCATTGGCCAATCCTCAGGACATGCTTCATCCAATCAAGCTGCTGTTGGTCATTTATCAACAGGTAACACATCACATTGCTTGCATAGTAACAGTCTTAGTTCTTGGATCATTGATTCAGGAGCTTCTGATCATATTTGTAGTTCTATTAAATGGTTTCATTCATATAAGAAAATTATTCCAATCAATGTTAGATTGCCAAATGGCCACTGTATTGTTGCAAATCATGCAGGTACCATTCATTTTTCCCCTGAATTCATTGTACATGATGTCCTTCTGGTCCCTGAATTTTCTTTAAACCTTTTATTTGTTTCAAAACTATGTGAATCATCTAATTGCACTGTCAATTTTCTCAATTCACCTTTGTGTTATCTGGGACAAGGTCACCTTGAAGATGGTAGTTCTGTGACCAACAAGATGGATTGTACTACTTAACACTAAGAGATAATGCTTCACCTCTTCCATACTCACCTGCTTTCTCATCTGCCTTAGCAGCCACAGTCACTTTGCCTGAAAAGGCCCTATGGCATTTTAGATTAGGACACCTCTCACACAATAGACTTTTATACTTACATTCCAAATATCCTTTTATCACAGTTAATCATCAAGATGTTTGTGATATTTGTTGTTATGCTAGACAAAGGAAACTTTCCTATACTGTTAGTAATAATAGAGCTGCTCATCCTTATGACTTGATCCATTCTGACATTTAGGGACCTCTTGCTGTTCAATCTTTGCATGGTCATTCTTATTTTTTAACTGTTGTTGATGATTGTAGCAGATTCACCTGGATAACCCTAATGAAAACTATGTCTGAAGCTAGACAGCATGTCATAAATTTTGTGAGTCTCATAGAAAACCAACATAAGGTGTCTGGTAAAATAATCAGGCGATAATGGTCTTTGAGTTTAATATTCCTGAATTTTATGCTTCAAAAGGAATTATCCACCAAACCAGTTGTGTTGAATCTCCACAGCAAAATGGTAGAGTGGAGAGGAAACATCAACATTTACTAAATGTTGGAAGAGCTCTCCTTTTTCAGTCAAAACTCCCCAAAAGTTTTTGGTCTTATGCTATTTTACATGCCACTTTTATTATCAATAAACTCCCTTCCCAAGTTTTAAATAATCTTTCTCCCCATTTTATACTGTATAATGAAAATCCAGATATGCATAGTTTTAAAGTTTTTGGTTCTTTAGTTTTTGCATCCACATTAAATGTCCATAGAACCAAACTTGAGTCAAAGCTAGAAAATGTGTTTTCTTGGATACAAGGCTGGAATGAAGGGTGTGATACTTTATGATATTATGATCATACCATTCTTGTCTCTAGAAATGTCATACACCATGAACACATATTTCCTTATTCCAATGTCAATTCTATTAATTGGGATTACCACACACAAAAGAATCCATTGATTCATTTCAACATGATCCCACCATACAAATGCCATCACAAAACATTGACCATCATACAAGTACACACACAAAATATTGAGCTGCTATTGAAAACCATGACACATTAGATCATCCAACCGACCGATCATGAAAATCGGTATGCGAATCGTGGATATTGTAACACTTCTAGACTGTTCACCAAGCCGACACCTCACTATCTCTCAGATTATGTGTGCAATTCATCTGATGCTTCTGCAGCAAAGTTATCATCAGGTACATCAAAAGCTATTTATCCCATTTCAAACTATGATTCATTGCATTTTTTGTCTGCATCTCATCGTGCTTTTGCTTCCAATATCACTCTCACTCATGAACCAAAGTCTTATAAAGAAGCATGTATGTCTGAGCATTGGATTAAAGCTATGAAATCTGAATTAGATGCATTAGAAAAGAATAGGACTTGGAATGTCGTTGATCTGCCACCACATGTCAAGCCAATTGGTAATAGATGGGTGTTCAAGGTAAAACATAGAGTAGATGGCTCGATAGAGAGGTATAAAGCCAGGCTTGTGGCCAAAGGCTACAATCAAATCGAAGGGCTTGATTTCTTTGACACATTCTCACCAGTGGCAAAGCTTACTACTGTCAGAACTCTACTAGCAACTGCAGCTATCAACAATTGGTTCTTACATCAACTGGATGTTAATAACGCGTTTCTACACGGAGACTTGAAAGAAGATGTGTACATGATCATACACGAAGGTGTTTCACCACAAACCTAATCAAGTGTGTAAACTTGAGAAAAGTTTATATAAAACAAGCGAGTCATAAATGGTATGAAAGGTTGTTGCTCTCCTACTGCACGGTACACTTAATCTACTTGATTATTCTCTTTTACCTTAAAATCGATGCGTTTCTGACTATCTTAGTTTATGTTGATGACATAATCTTGGCTGGCACTTCTATGATTGAATTTAATCGTATTAAGCTCATTCTAGATAACACTTTTAGCATCAAGGACCTGGGATTATTGAAGTATTTCCTTGGGCTCGAGGTTGCTCACTCAAAGGCTGGAATTTCTTTGTCACAATGAAAATACTGTCTAGATCTCTTGCAGGAATCTGGTATGCTTGGATCCAAACCAACTCCTACACCTCTTGATCCATCTGTTAAACTGCATGCTGATAATGGTAAGGCATTTGAAGATATTGGAGCTTACAGACGTTTGATAGGTCGACTGATGTACCTTAATACAACGCGTCCAGACATTACGTATGCCACTCAACAACTCAGTCAGTTTCTTCACAATCCAACAATGGCGCATTATCATGCTGCTTGCAGAGTAATTCGCTACTTGAAGAATAGTCCTGGTAGAGGAATTATGTTTCGAAGGAATGCTGAATTACAACTTCTTGGTTTCTCAGATTCTGATTGGGCAGGGTGTATTGATTCAAGAAAATCCATTTCAGGATATTGTTTCTTTCTTGGAACCTCCCTTATTTCATGGCGTGCGAAGAAACAAGATACCATTTCTAGATCTTCTTCAGAAGCAGAGTATCGGGCATTATCTTTCGCTACATGTGAATTGCTTTGGTTGATAGCTCTCATGAAGGAATTACACATTTCTTGTAGCAAGCTTCCAGTATGTACTGCGACAGCCAAAGTGCAATGCATATTGCGCTCAATCCGGTATTTCACGAACGAACCAAGCACCTCGAGATCGATTGCCATCTTGTCCGTGAAAAACTTCAGCAAGGTTTACTGCGACTTCTACCAATTTCCACTCATGATCAACTGGATGATTTTCTAACCAAAGCTCTATCTACCTCAACTTTCAATAAATTCATTTCCAAGCTTGGCATGATTAATATTCACCATGCTTAGCTTGAGAGGGGCTGTTAAGATTAGCTATTTGTAATCTAGATTAGTTCTTAATTACATTAGCTATTTTAGTTTAGTTAGTTGTTTTTGATTGGATATTAAGTGATAGCATTATATTATAAATGGATAAGACTATCACACGTGTAAACCACTGAAATCATTATCCACTCTTTCACTTTTTCTCTCTTCTTCCTTTCTGTTTCTCTTCTTCTTTCTGTTATTCCTATTTCTTGTTTTCTCAGTTCTTTAATGGTGAAATACCTTCACCACAATACCCTTCGTCCAAAAAACACTGTCTCTCATCGCTCAGAGCAGCCTTCACCGTCCATTCTCTTTCTCGCCGCCTGTATCCCGCCGTTTCATCACATCTGCCGCTACAACATCCTCCATCGTTCAACAAAAGCACCCGCGAGATCTTCCTCACCCAACCTTCGTTTTTGCCTACTCCCATCGTCGTATCGTTGTTTCCCTCCGAGCAACATCAACGTCGTAGCTTCAACTGGCCATCACGGACAACAAACAACAACATGGTAACTTTTTGATTCCATCTCTTTTTGTTTGAACAATTGTGATGTTGTGAACATGTCGTGACGATTTCAATGGAATATTAGTTTTGACATTATATTGTTCTAATTTTCTGCGAGTTAATCGAAATAACATGGGTGTGGTTTTCTAAAGAAAAGAAAGCTGTTAGTATGTGGGCATCATGTTACATTCTATTTGACATGAATTATTTGATTTATCAACTTTGTTTGTCATGCTGAATGTGTATGGTTGGACTAAATGGATAACATCCTATATTTAGGTTAATCAACTTGAATTGGTGTTGTGTTTGTTGTCAATGCATACCAAATCTGTCTTTAAGAATTGGTTTTAATATCAGAGGTTTGTTTGTTGATGAATTAGCAGGATTTTGGTTTTGGATACAGTGTTAGAGGTTTCAATTTAGATATTATGTTAGTTGACATGATTGTTGAAGATGACGAAGTTTTCCTTTTAACTGATTGCGTTTTGCGAATGATTTCGATTCGGTTTAATAAATTTTGTCAAAGTATCAACGTGGCTATTTTTGTTGTTCTGTTTTAAATAGTCGATGTGTGTATAGTTCTGATGAAGGTTTAATCATGATTTCACGTTTATTCGCGGTAAATTTAACCGAGGAACTTATGGGGCAGCATGTTCGTTTCTTTGTGTGAATTCAAGTGAGAAAAGTCATTTTAACTTTGAGTATAATTGATTGAATCGTGGTTTCCCGGACAATGATTTACATGTTTAGAGCTTGTGATAAACTTGTTTCATCATATCTTGATTGTGGAACTTGAATTGGGTAATAAAATTAATTTTTGATTATTGGTTGAGAAACAATCATTTTATTCATGCGCATCATACAAGTTTGATTTCGATTTTATATCTTGCGTACTAACCATGTTCTAATTTATGGCAAATTCATTTCTTTTATCCTACTTATGCTACTAACTAGTTTTCTATTTGTGAAGGCATTCAAGAATAGTCCAATCATACATTTTTTCTTAGCATCTATATGTCTTTTCTCCAATTACATTCTTATTATAGTTATTCTACTATTTAGATTTGATATTTAGTAATGTATTTTTTTTAATATAAAATACTTAATATTTTTGTTATTATGTTAGTATTGTAAATATATAATTATACATATTATTTTTATTCTTATATTTTATTCAATTCATCTGTAAATAAAATTCAAATTATATTATAAGTGATCTTCATCGTGTTGCAATTTCGAAGTTTGAATTCGATTCGACCTTCGAATGTGTATGAACACAAAAATGTTGTTTGTCTCTTAGAATTAATTTCTACAATCTATTATAATTAATCCAATAAAATGCAATAGTCAATAATCGATACTTGCTTCTCTGCATTGGTTTTTGTTCGTATCCCGTTGTGATGTAGTTAATCTATTATTTTTTCTTTAATTTATTTTCATCCCCATTCGGAAAAATGTATCCCACTCCCTTGTTGCGTTGTAACTAATCTCTTTCTATTTTATATTTATTTCTTAAATTTCTATTTGTAATTGATGTATCCCTCTCCCCAAAAGGCTTGTAATAATTATTTAGTTCGCATTTATTTTATTTTAGTTTAATCATCACTTACACAAAATCAAAAAAATCATTTTCAAACTAATATTCAATTGTGAATCATTTTAAACCCGTAAGTCGACAAAGCTTAGAAGTGTCATGATGACCACACATGCACACATGTACGCTTGATTATGGGCCTTCCTACAGTGAGCCTTATCTGATCAATTGTTCCAATTGGTCGTCTTAGTAGACTAGCCCACTTTGCTAGTACACATGTAATTTAATCACTTTATGTTTGTGTTGGCCACCATGTATGGGCTTTTCTCGATTTTTATATTATTGATTTGTTTGCAATTGCTTTGTTTGTCCTTCATCTTCCGCACCTTGGTCCACATACCAACTTTCTCATTTCTATAAGGGTTCTATAATAGAGAGTAGGCTTAGCTATTTTCTCAAGATCGATCAAGTATTGTGGCTTAGTTGATCATAATCTGATTCATTCTTTCTCCATTCACCAAGCATTTAAAACACTTTCAATAAACTTTCTCGATCCAACGTCAAGTCGTACTTTCAAACCTCCATCCAACGTCAAGTGAATTTTCCAAAACCTTTTCATAATAAGTTCCGAGTATTTAAATTGTTGGTTGCTAGACCAATTGTTTAAATACTTGTGTCAAAATGAACTCTGAGTCTTCAAATCGTTGATTTCTAGACCAATTGTTTAAAACTCTTAATAATGTGAACCTCGTTTCACTTTTTCATAAGAAAACTTTTTCGGATGATAGGCAACTCGTTGAGCATTGAGCTCCTCTGGTTTCTAGTATTTGAATCGTAGGATGCTAGTCCTATTGTTCAGTACTTTTCACACACTTAAAGTCAATCTTAACTCATTCAAACCTTTTGTGCGTCCGAGCGCCTTTTACCTTTAAAACCTGTTCAAAGATTAGACATGATTCATTTATAATTGAGATGTTCCACCTCTATCCCCATAGTTTTCGACTTCTCCACTTGAGTACTAGAAGCGTTCTCAAACCCTCCCTCATGTGGGTGCATAGTCCTTTATTCTTTATCACACCTTGTGGGCGTTTGGACGAGTCTACTCCTTTAAAAATGATGGCTTGTCTTTTCATTTAAAATCAATCAACAAACAATCATTTTCTAGCCGAACTACAGCCCTCTGACTTTCCAATTGTACGAGGGAGTATGTAGGCACTACGTCTTACGACTAAAGGCGAGAAAAAATAATAAAAACATTTTTTCTCTCTTTCTTTCTCCTTTCCACCTTAGAAGATCGTAAATTTTCACACTAACACACGAACACACTTTGAACTAACTGGGTGCCATCGAGTACGATGGATGTGAGGGGTGCTAATACCTTCCCCTTACATAACCAACTCCCGAACCTGCATCTCTTGATCTCGTAGACCGTCTTATTCTTTTCTCTCGTGGGTTTTATTCGATATTTCCCCTATCCTTCTTGGAATAAATAAACCTCGGTTGCGACTTCATTTTGTCAATATTCAAATTATTAAAATTTATTTTTTGATAGGCGTCGACAGTGTAGCCAATCCATACTAGTTGAGAACATTATCTCCTTGTTCCACCATACTCAACAACAATAGTATTTCCATAAGCAGAAATCAAATTGTTTCTTAGATACAAATACCTAATGACGCATTGTAAACCACTGATGTAATTAAAGATTCTCCTTTCTAGAATAGAAGAACACGTCTTTGGTTCAAGTTTAGAAACAAGACATGACTTTGTAATGTTTTCTTCATTTGAGTGAGTTGTATTGATCTTCTTAAGATGATCTGTATGAGCTGTAACTTCAGAGTTGTAACGCCCCGTTTTAATTAATATTATATTATATTAATATTTTCGAGTTACCGATCGATATTTATTTTACGACGAGAATATTTATATTAATCGATATATCTATTAATATATTCGGGCGACGTTTCGTTCGGTCCGGTTTTTATTTCGTTCGGTTCGGTAAAATATTATTCGGACCGATATTTAATTCCCCGAAATTATTTTAATTAATTGAGTTAATAATATTATTAGATATTATTAAGGTGTTAATAAATAAAATTAAGTTAGGGGTGTGAGGACAAATGGCTTAGGATTGGGTTTACACCCTTAGTTTACTAGTAAGGAAAATATCATAAAAACACTTCTCTTTGTTTTTCTTTCCATTTGCAACACAAAACCAACATAGAAGCTTAGATGCAAAGAGAGGGTTTTGGAAGAAGAACAAGAAGAGAAAGAGCAAGAGCTTGAGGTTGGAGTTGTTGAATCATCAAGAATCATCCAATCACTAGAGGTAAGGGGTTTGATTTCTTCATCTCATATAGTTAGGGTTTTGGTTGATATATTTTGGGATTTAGGAAAAATTGATAGTTGTTTCATGAGTTTTGGTTGGGTGATAGTTGAAATAATTTAGAAAGATTGAGTTAGGAGTGTGGATTATGGGTGTTTTATTTGCTTACTTGAAGTAACTAGAAGTTATAATAAGAAAACAATAAGCTGTGAAGAAAAGAAAAGAACAGAAAACCTTTCCTGTAGCCAAACCGTGGATGAAGATGGATTGGAGAATAAAACATAGGGGAGGCGCCCACCTCAAGCTGAGGGGCGGCCGTCCCCCTCCCTGAGGCCCCCACCTCCATCTGAAATTCTTGGCAGCAGATACGTGATGTCACAGAGAATGTTATGACACCGTATCTGACAAACTATTTAACAATTCACACAGTAATTTAAAACAGTAAAGAACACAATCAATTGTTTACCCAGTTCAGTGTGTAACTACACCTACATCTAGGGGCTACCAAGCCAGGGAGGAAATCCACTATAAGATGTATTAATTCCGGAATAAACCAACCAGTTTATCTCCTTCACTTAAGACCTACCCAATGCAACTTCAATCTAAGTCCTACTTAGACCTTAGTTCCTAATCACTCCCCCTCAATCACATGAGTGATATCAACCTATTGATTAATTGAATTGTGAAGACACTCTTCAATAAACATACTTGATTTTGCTTCAAAGCTTTAATCAAGAGACACAACACTCGTGCTTCAAAGCTTTGAGTGATAAACAACCCTTACAATCAAATCCTAGTCCAAGGCACTTATCAAATGATAATTGCTTGGCTCACAAGAATAACTAGAATACACAAATTAATGCAGCTTAATCTTGTACCGATAAAAACCATATAATCGAGGTTTCTTTTCTAATATAGAAGCAGTAAACAGTCTTCAACTTGGGCTTCCATAATTATAGCTAGGGTTAACTGTAACCTAAAGACTAACAAACCAATTTAGGGTTAAACAAGGTTAAACAAAGAGCCACATGAGCATGTGATCCAACAACATAATCCATAATAAAGCATTTCGGTGAGAATCACGAAAAATCTCGGGAAAAGTAAATCATAACGACAAATGTTGCCAGAATGTCACAACATTGGTCATGACATCGATCATTCTTTTGCGATTTCGGCATAACGATTAACACCGATCGTACTGTTAATTCTTCTTCTGCAGAATTTATCTTCAACTCTGAATGTCATGACATCAGTCAAGACATTGACATAAACTAGTTTTACCAAAAATTAAAGCCAACATAAAAACAATTACAAACTCCCCCTTTGGCAAATTTTTGGCTAAAACAACTAACCTATCAGATAACTAATGCAGCAGAAATTAAAGTAACCAGTCTAAGCTAACTAAGCTAAATAACCAGAGCCTAATAAAGATAAATTCATCCCACAATTTCCCATAAATTCTTCTCCCCCTTTTTAGCCACAAAGGGGCCAAAGGTGCCATTACATAATCCCAAAATTCATGATATTTAAGTAGCAGCAGAGTTAAATTTTACAGCCAAGTAATGAAATACAAAACTCCAGAACAAACAGAACCAAAAAAAACAGAACAATAAACACAAGCAGCAACAACAACAGGTAATCAACAATCAAGTACTTTCTTCTCCTGAAGAAGCACTATGGTAAGTAGCTTCCTCTGAACTGCTTTCAGCACCAGCCTCTTGCTCCTCTTCAGCATCCTCATGTAAGTCCTCTGCAGCATCCTCATCTAGCCTTTCATCCTCAACCTCAGTGTCTTCTTTTTCCTGCTCCAAGGTAGAGATCAGCTCCTCAAGAGTTTGCTTTCTTGCTTCAAGTTCCCTACAAGTCTCTTTCAGCACATCAATGACATCATCCTTCTGAGAATTAGCTTTGACATTTGATGTCTCAGCAGATGTCATGACAATGTCAGGGACATCTTTCCCCTGAAACAACTTGTAGTGGAATCCAAGAGCAGGAGCTCTATTACAAACAGAATCTTTATCTACCAGGATATCAGGGTATTGATCAGTGATAATACCACACAGGAGGGAGGGAAAAGCTATGGGACCTTTGATTGCATAGTTGTCTGCATGCTTCAAAGTCTGCTAAAAAATATAGGTGCCATAATCAAACTTTGTCTTGGTGCCAATAGCATAGATAAATCTTCCTAGACCAATGGAGACGGTGGATTTGTGATTTCTGGGAACCCAGTTAGCTGCACCAATCTTGTGCAGTATGGAAAATTTGACACTTAGCTTGCTAGCAGTCAGTTTCCCTTTCAAGGGCCATTATTTTACTTGCTTGGCAGTGATGGTTTGGCACACTTGGTTATCTGTTACTTCAAGCTCAGGCTGAGCATCATCAGATCTTCCCAGAAATTTGTTGATCATAGTAGGAGAGAACTTCACCTTCCTTCCTCTTACATACACACTTTGAAAGTCAGCTGACTTCCCATCAGCACACCCACCAGACAGATTTACTATAAATTCCTTGACCAGAATATCATCGCATTTGGAGAACTTAACCACACTCTTCATCAGGCCAGCAGCCTTGATGAGATCCATGACTTCCTTGCATTCAAGGGCACTTCTGTTCAACTCCCTCTCTAAGGCAATTATTTTCAGAAAGACATACTTCCACCTGCAAGCATTTTCTAGATGGTGAAAGGAGATGTTATCAATGGCAACCTCAGGAACCTTAGGAAGTTTGGCAAAAAAGGGTTTCTTCCTAAGAGGAATGTCTGAGACATTTCCTTCAACATCAAAATTAAAATCTAATTCCTCATCAGGTTCTGAAGGTTCAGGAGCCTTTCTCTTCTTGGAAATTGGAGTTCTCTTTGGTCTTGAGATACTCCCAAAAGATTTCACCCTACCCTTTCCTTTAGAAGTTCCAGCCTTCTGATCCTTTACAGCTTCTTCTCTAGCCTTGTTCTCAGGCCTAGGAGTCTCATGAACAACTTCAGTAGCCTTCTCCTTGGAGGGGCTTTGGCGACGATACCTTTTCTTTTCTACTCATCATCCTTTTAGCTATGCTAGGGTTAACACTAGCAATTAGGTCATTGTCAGAAAATTCTTCATCAAGATCAATAACAGGGGGTTCAACATCCTTATCAGTGGGGGTTTGATGATCAGCAGTTTTCTCAGGAGATTTTTCAATATTATCATCAGCAGGTTTCTCAGGAGATTTTTCAGTGGTGTCATCAACAGGTTTCTCAAGAGATTTCCTAACATTGTCATCAGATGTCTTGACATTCTGAGTGACATCTGGATCAGTTGCTAAATTAGGGCTAGCAGTTCTTGGTTTAATAGAACAGATACCCCAGGTACAGAGTGATTCTCATTCAAAATCCTAGTAACTAATCTAGCTATGGCTTGATGAACATATGCAGAACCCCCTATTGGCTATCTCAGGAGGAACAGAGGAAGATAGTTCAATAGTCTTACCAGATGGAGAGGCTTGTGACCTTCTTACATGTCTGGTACGAAGCTTCTTGACCTTGCCAGGATCAGTTCCCATGGCACGAAGAGGAGTAACCTCCAGAACATCAGTCTCCATTGTATTTGCGTTTGCCCTAAGTCCAGAGTCAGTGGGAGAGGGAGACACAGTTCCCTTTGATGAAGATGATGATGACATACTTTGTTGAGACATCTTGAGAGATTGAGAATGCAGGTGACAATAAGTTTGAGATTTTCTTTTGAGGGAATGGAGAGTGAGTACTGACCAAATGAAAGATTGGGATATAAATATGACTATTCCTCTTCTTAAACTTTTGAAAAGAGAAACAATTAATTAGTCAATCGAATTAAATTAAATAAAATGTCTCTTCCACCCTTGTTGTAAGCAATATTAGTTGCTACAACTCTTCATATTAACAAATACCCGACTTGCCCTTAAATTCTCAATGACTAGCATCAAGTGCTTTGGTAAAAATGTCGGCCGATTGTAGTTCGGTGGCTACATGCTCCAACTTAATCACCTTCTCTTCCACAAGATCACGATGAAATGATGTCTAATGTCAATATGCTTAGTCTGCTTTGTCTGTATAGGATTCTTGGAAATATTAATAGCTTTTCGAGTTGTCACGATACAATGTCATGACATCATGTGACATTGTACTCGATCGACATCTGCTTCATCGGATCATTTGAGAACAAGCGCTACCGGTACTATGTATTCAACTTGTGGTAGATAAAGGCACACAGTTTTGCTTCTTGCTGAACCAAGAAACAAGATTGTTTCCCAGAAAGAAGCATCCTCCAGAGGTGCTTTTTCTATCATCAGCACTACCAGCCCAATCAACATCACAATAACCAAACAGAATTGGTTTACATCCATGAGAGTATAGCATGCCATAATTTTAAGTTCCACTTACATACTTCAGAATTCTTTTCACCTGATTGATGTGACTTACTTTAGGTTCAGCCTGGTATCTTGCACATACACCAACAACAAAGGCAATGTCAGGTCTGCTGGCTGTTAAGTATAGTAGACTTCCTATCATGCTTCTGTACAAGCTTTGATCAACATTTGTCCCACTTGTGTCTTTGGACAACTTTAGATGTGTAGGTGCAGGAGTCCTTTTATGACTTGCATTCTCCATTCCAAACTTCTTGACAATATTATTTGCCTACTTGCTTTGAGAGAGAAAGATTGAGTCCTCCATCTGCGTGACTTGTAGTCCAAGAAAGTAGGTCAATTCTCCCATGAGACTCATTTCAAATTCAGCTTGCATCTGGTTAGCAAAATGTTTAACCATTTTATCTGACATTCCTCCAAACACTATGTCATCAACATAAATTTGAGCCACCATTATCTTTCCTCCTTCATCCTTGACAAACAGAGTTTTGTTCAACCCTCATTTCCTGTATCCTTTGTCAGTAAGGAACTTTGTCAATCTTTCATACCAAGCTCTAGGAGCTTGTTTCAAACCATATAATGCTTTCCTCAATTTGTAAACATGATCAGGACAGTTTGGATCCACAAATCCTTTAGGCTGTTCCACATACACTTCCTCATTTAAGTACCCATTTAGGAAGGCAATTTTCACATCCATCTGAAACAGCTTAAACTTCAGAAGGCAAGCAACTCCTAGTAGTAATCTGATAGATTCCAGCCTGGCCACAGGAGCAAAAGTCTCATCAAAATCAATCCCTTCAACTTTAGTGTATCCTTGAGCAACAAGCCTTGCCTTATTCTTGGTGACAACCCCTTCAGCATCTGACTTGTTCTTGTAGATCCACTTTGTGCCAATGATGTTTGTTCCTTTTGGTCTAGGAACTAACTCCCACACTTCATGTTGCTTGAACTGGTTCAATTCATCTTGCATTGCTCCAATCCAGTATTCATCAGTCAAAGCCTCTTTAACATTCTTTGGCTCAATCTTAGACACAAAACAAGACTTTGAGATGATTTCTCTAGATCTTGTAATGAATCCACTATTAGGATATCCTATAATGAGTTCCTTTGGATGATCTTTCTGAATTCTGATGGAAGGTTCTTTGTTAGCTACCTCTGATTAAGACTTTGGTGGAGTAGGGATAGGCACATCATCCTTATTAGACACTTGTGGTGATGTCTCAAACAACGTCTCAACATCATATGGGACATTTTTTTCCTCATGGTGATCATCAACTATAACATTTATAGACTCCATCATAACTTTGATCCTGGAATTGAATACCCTATATGCTCTGCTGTTTGTAGAGTATCCCATAAAAATTCCTTCATCACTTTTAGAGTCCATCTTTCTCCTTTGTTCACGATCTGTCAGAATATAGCATTTGCTCCCAAATACATGGAAATACTTCACAGTAGGTTTTCTTCCTTTCCATATTTCATAAAGGGTGGACATAACAGGCTGTATTCATAGCTTCAGCCCAAAAATGAATAGGAGGCTTCTTGGCATGTATCATTGCTCTGGCAGAGTCCTGTATAGTTCTGTTTTTCCTTTCCACAACTCCATTTTGTTGAGTTATAGGTGAGGAGAACTCATGATTGATTCCTTCTGAGGAACAGAACTCATCAAACTTGCTATTCTCAAATTCCTTTCCATGATCACTTCTAATTCTGACAATGCATCCTTCTTTTTCTCTTTGAAGTTTCTTGCATAATTCTTTAAAGACATCAAATACATTAGATTTTTCCCTGATGAAGTTTATCCAGGTAAATCTAGAAAAATCATCCACAACAACATATACATATCTTTTTCCACCAAGGCTTTCCACCTGCATGGGACCCATCAGATCCATGTGCAAAAGCTCTAGCACCTTAGAGGTGGTCAGATGTCTTGACTTTGGATGTGACATTCTGGTTTGCTTTCCAACCTGACATTCACCACAGACTCTCCCTGCATCAATATGAAGTCTTGGAATCCCTCTGACAGCCTCCATGGATATGATCTTTTTCAACCCTCTAAGATGTAAATGACCAAGCTTTTGGTGCCACAGTTTCACTTCCTTTTCTTCTTTGGTTGTAGAGCACACAGAAGAGTAGTTAGTGTCCTCAGACTCCCATAGGTAACAATTGTTCTTTGATCTGACTCCTCTCATAACAACTTCTTGTTTTTCATTGGTTACAAGACATTCAGACTTGGTGAAGTTGACCTTGAATCCCATATCACACAGTTGACGGATACTTATGAGATTTGCAGTCAAACCATTTACCAGCAACACTTCATTTAGGTTTGGAACTCCAGGGCAGTCCAAGTTTCCAACACCTTTGATTTCTCCTCTAGCTCCATCACCAAAAGTGACATAGCTAGTAGTATGAGGTTTGACATCATTAAGCAGATTCTTAATTCCAGTCATGTGTTTAGAACATCCGCTATCAAAGTACCAATCTTCCTGGGAAGAAACTCTAAGGGAGGCATGAGATATCAGGGCCGCTGTCCTTTTCTTCCATTGTTGAGTATATGGTGCCTTGTTGGTCTTAGGCTTGACATATGGGGTCTGACTAGGATATCCATATAATCTGAAGAAAAATGGCTTTATATGCCCAAACCTGCCACAATAATGACATCTCCATCTTTGAAACTTTTTCTTCATGTTTCTCTGATCTTGATGTTGAGCCCTATGTTGTGACATCTGCTTTGACATTTGTTTATCAGGCCTATTCTTCTTCTTGTCACCAGCAGATTTCTTTGCATCCACATATCCTAGACCAGACATATTTCCTGCATTTTGTCCAGTCTGAAGGATTTCTTCCAACTTGTCAGTTCCAGTTGTTAACATCTTGACAGACTTAGTCATCTGATCAAGTTTGGAATTCAACACTAGAACTTGACCTTTGAGATGACTTATAGTAGCAGTGTCTTCCTTCTTCTCAGCCTCCAACTTCACAATGAGCTTTTACATTTCTCATTTCTGCGGACTTGACGCCGATACACAACTTCTTGTAAGTGTCAGCAAGTTCTTCAAATGTCACTTCCTCATCACTAGAATCATTATCAGAGTTACAAACACCAGATAGTGTAGTAACTAGTTTGGCAGATTCTTCCTCAGAATCACTTTCTGAGTCACCATTAGACCAAGTGACAGACATTCCTTTCTTTTGTTTCTTTAGAAAGGTAGGACATTCAGCTCAAATGTGCCCATATCCTTCACATCCATGGCATTGGATTCCTCTACTTTGATTTCCCTTTTCTTTAGACTTAGTTCTTCTGCTGGAGTCATAGGGTCTGCTAATGTCAGAGGGAATGTTCTTGACATTTGACCTTGACTCGGGTCAATCTCTTGATGAGTTTGTTGAGCGCCTTCAAGCATAGCTATTGCTTGATATCTTCTCTTCATCACCCTCCTTGCATTCCTCTTGACATTGGATACAAGGGCTATGCTCTTGTTTTCTTGTCAACATTGTCACGATCCCCATTTCAAATGTACGAGTGATCCAATGAGTTCATCAACCTTCAAGTTGCGGATATCTGAGCTTCCTCTATAGCGGTCACTTTCATTGCAAACCTTTTAGGCAAGGATCGAGAATCTTTCTCACCGTTTTCTTGACCTCTTTTCTCCCAATGCTCACGAGGTGTTGGCAATCTCCAATGTTCATGTGAAACTCATGAATAGTCTCATCTTCCTTCATCTTCAGATTCTCAAATTTGGTAGTGAGCATCTGAAGTCTTGACATTTTCACCTTGGATGTACCTTCATGAGTGGTTTTGAGAGTGTCCCAAACATCCTTGGCCAGTTCACACTGATGTACTAGTCTGAAAATATTCCTGTCAATTCCATTGAATAAGGCATTCAATGCTTTAGAGTTGCCCAGTGCTAGCTCTTCTTCTTCTTTGCTCCATTCTTCCTCAAGTTTCTGGCTAGTAGTCCCATCTTTCTCAAATTTGGGGGGATGTTTCCATCCTCTGTCACCAGCTCTCCAAGCTTTGTTATCCAGTGACTTCAAAAAGGCAACCATACGAGGTTTCCTGTAATCATAGTTAGATCCATCCAGAATAGGTGGTCTACTCCCAAATCCTCCTTCTTTGTCCATAACGCCATAAAATAATATCCCTAGATCTCACCCAGAAATAATAGGCAGGGTACCTGCTTTGATGCCAATTGAAATTCTTGGCAGCAGATACGTGATGTCACAGAGAATGTTATGACACCGTATCTGAAAAATTGTTTAACAATTCACACAGTAATTCAAAACAGTAAAGAACACAATCAATTATTTACCCAGTGTAGTGTGTAACTACACCTACATCTGGGGGCTACCAAGCCAGGGAGGAAATCCACTATAAGCAGTATTAATTCAGGAATAAACCAACCAGTTTATATCCTTCACTTAAGACCTACCCAATGCAACTTCAATCTAAGTCCTACTTAGACACGAGTTCCTACTCACTCCCTCAATCACAGTGATATCAACCTATTGATTAATTGAATTGTGAAGACACTCTTCAATAAACATACTTGATTTTGCTTCAAAGCTTTAATCAAGAGACACAACACTCGTGCTTCAAAGCTTTGAGTGATAAACAACCCTTACAATCAAATCCTAGTCCAAGGCACTTATCAAATGATAATTGCTTGGTTCACAAGAATAACTAGAATACACAAATTAACAGTCTGCTTAATCTTGTACATAGTAAAAGGCACAGCAGTATAATCAGGGATTCTTTTCTAATATAGAAGCAGTAAACAGTCTTCAACTTGGGCTTCCATAATTATAGCTAGGGTTAACTTAATTTAACCTAAAGACTTGGTCTTTTTAACAAACCAATTTAGGGTTAAACAAGGTTAACCTCAGAGCCACATGAGCATGTGATCCAACAACATAATCCATAATAAAATAGCTTAGCAGAATCCTGAAAAGTCTCAGGAAAAGTAAATCTGCATAATAGCAAATGTTGCACAGAATGTCACAACATTGGTCATGACATCAGTCATTCTTCTTGTAGATTTCCAGCATAACAGTTAACACCCAGTCTGAGTTGTACCTGTATTAATTCTTCTTCTGCAGAATTTATCTTCAACTCTGAATGTCATGACATCAATCAAGACATTGACATAAACTAGTTTTACCAAAAATTAAAGCCAACATAAAAACACTTACACCATCCAATGGCAAGAAACCGGGACGTGTGTCCCTCATTGCAAGGGAAGAAGCGGATTTTGCTGTCTTATGGTTTTTCTGTTTTGTAAACTCTATTTTACTGTATTTTTGCAGAATAAGTTTCCTGCATAATTCTTGCTATTTAGTTTTTGTTTCTCTCCATTTTTCCAATTCCATATACTGCTAGTTAGTATTAATAAAATATAATTAGGACATAAGTTAGCCGACTAAATTTAGAACCCGATTATGTTCCGATTTTTCGATTTCGGTAATTTGCGACGAATTCAATGAAAATTGACGTGCTAGCTAAGTTCGACGTGTAGAACGTAGTGGTGAGGTTAGTTTTTCGAAATTACGAGTTTTTATGAAATGGTCCGAAATAGGCTTAATTACGGTTAAATTGAATCGGATTGCGTTTTAGTCAATTTAAGACACGTATGGACAATCCGATTGCGATGTTGACGATTATGATTAACGCCGGTTATTAGGATTGGCTTTCGCGATGATTATAGGTATTTGACTATTTTTCCGTATTTGGAATTTAGTAAATGAATTGATAATGATGTGGTGTGATTAAACATGATGTTTGCGACGGTGTATTTATTAACGAATACTTGATGATATGCGATGCGATGATATGTTTATCTTGATGTGGATGAATATGGAGACGTGGACTTTATGTCAAATTTGATGAGCGATGATGATGTTTTGTTATGTTGTTTTTATTGTCGAGTCACATACGTTGCATTGGCGGCGAAGGCTTTTATGCTGCGGCGAGGGCTTTTATGCTAGCGACGATGGGCTTTATGCCAAGTGTTCTAATTATGGACAAAGCGGCGGTACCACATGCATAACATAGTCGTGTCTCATGGAGTCGGTTATGTTTATGTTTGAGTTGTTTGGCGTTGGGTTTTAATTGATGGATGATGTTGAATTGCGATGATATATGATGCTTCGTTTGGTGATGATCTTTGTGATGAACATGAAATGAATATGACTTGATAATTTCATGATAACTATGCGATGAATATAAATGATGAGTTTTGCGATGATTTAACTTTGATGAAATGCTTAATGCAAATATGGCGTGATGATGTTTGTGACGATGGGCTTTTATGCCAAAAGCGGCGATGGGCTTTATCCAATTTGTGATGATTTTATTTAGGTTGCTTATGTTATTAGCATTGTTTGATGTTGTTGTTAGATGTTGTTGTTTATGATTGTCGTGTTGATTAGTGACGTATTGACTTGTGATAATTTCGTGGTGATGAACATTTATGAGTTGTTGTGATGATTTCGTGGTGATAAACGTTTACGTGTTGTTGTGACGATTTATGTCGATGAGGTTATGGCGATAAAGTGTAGACTATACACATTAGAATGACGATTAGAGTGAGTGAGTTTTGGATATGTGTTGGAATTGCACTTATTAATCTACACCCTTTATGATTCCGAAACTATATATATATATATATATATATATATATATGTTATCATGCCTTTAATTATATGTTTTGGAGTATCTCACCCTTTACTTGTTTCGCCGTTACCTTTATACTGGTAATGTGCAGGTTATGAAGACGGAGATTACAGCTGCTATTAGTCGAGTCGGTGTCGCTCTGATACGTAGAACTCGGGGGGATTAATTATGTCGTCTTGTTGTTGTTCTTTTATTATTATTCCTTTTGTGAATAAGAATCATACTTTATGAAAACATGATTTGATGAGGAAGTTTAATAAAGAAGATTTTTTTATTTTTAAGAATCAATTTATGATTTCCGATGATGCTATGTATCCGAGATTTATACTTTAAAGTAAACTATTTAAAGTGATTTGGTTTTGAAGGTGTGACACCTCAGTATTGAATTTATGAAATTTTAAATTACTCTGATTTTTGCATATAAAACCTTGGGTAATATTGGGGTGTTACAAGAGTTATCTAGATCAACACTTGTGGACTCACTTAGAGCTTCTTTTCCTGTCTCCTCAGTCTTCACTAGGCACGAACAAATATTGTCTTCAACATATATCCTTTGTTTAGTAATTGAATCATCAACTACCATATTGATAGATTCTAAATTAATCCAAGTTATAGAGTTAAAAACTTTATAATTTTTGCTCCTTAAAGAGTAACCCAGAAATATCCCTTCATCCCTTATGGGATTCTTCCTACCCTTTTGATCTTTGCCAGTCAAGTAATAACATTTGCTTACAAAGATATGAAAGTAATTGACTCTAGGTTTCCTTCATTTCCATATCTTATAAGAAGTGATTGAAATCCATCTTCTTAAATTAATCCTATTATGAATGTATCAAGAAGTATTCACGGTTCTTCCATAAAGTACAAAGGAAAATCCTTAGCATGAAGCATGACTCTAGATGATTCTTGAACATATTTGGTCACTTGTTCAACAATCCCCTCTTTTCAATATCACTCATGACTAATAATTTTAGAAGCACAAAATTTAGAGAATTTTATATTCCCAAAATTTTGTCATGTTCACTTCTAACTTTTACTATATCATCAATCTTCTATTCTTGAATACTTCGACACAATTCTTTGAAGATTTGAAAAGCACCTTAGTTTTCTATAAGAAAATTTATCCAGGTATATCCAGAAAAATCATCTATAAGCACATAAATATATCTTTTAATACTCAAGATTTCATATTGTCTTGGTATGATTAAGTCCATGTGAAGAAGTTCTAACATTTTGGAAGTAGTCGATGTTGCACCATTTAGTGTGACATCATGGTTTGAGACCTAAATTAACATTCACAAAAGAGTTTTGAGATGGAGGTATTCAAGTTTCTAGTGCCATATCTTTACTTCATCCTTCCTAATTATTGAACATTAGGAAGAATAAGCATTTAATTAAGCTTCTGGGAGATAACAATTGTCTTTAGACCTTATCCCCTTTATGAACAAAACATTTTCTCATATTTTACCAAGCATTCTGATTTTGAGAAAATGACTTATAATCCTTGATCACATAACTGACTAGTGCTAATAAGATTAGCAGTTACTTCTTTCATATAAAGAACATCTTCCAAATTAGGAGAAGCAGCATCCATCAACTTACCAACTCCGTTGATCTCACCATTAAACCCATCACCAAATCTTACGGATCCGTGGGACGGCGTAATATTCACCAATATCTTACGAACTCCTATCATGTCCATAGAGAATACACTATCAAAATACCAATCTTTTCCATTTGGGTCTCTTAAGGAAGTATTAGTAGTAAATTTCATATCCTTATTTTCAACACTTCTCTTTTTTCTCACTAGATAGACCTTAGAATGATCGAAGATTTTTCATCTCCATCGTTTATAATAGAGAGCTTGATATGACCAAGCTCACCATAATTATGACATATCAAAGTTGATGATTAGAAGCTGGATAAGGTTTTATCATATGCATGATATTGTAATATGTCGCTGGACGTGTTGATCATTCTTTTTCTTTCAGAATAAAATTACTTCTTCTCAAACACTCTTCTTTGTTTATTATCAAACTGAAAATCAATTTATGTATCTCTATCCTCTTTCATAATATCAGCTTTGCTATTTATCTTATTCAAAGAATCTGACATATTATTCAGTTTGGAATTAAAGAGAGATACCTCACCTTGAAGATGTGAAACAATACACTAGGGATGATAAACGGGCATGCCCTCCTCATTTAGGCCTACCCTAAAAAAGCCCGCAAAAAACAGAGAGGGCGGCCATATTTGAGGATGAGGGCCTAAAACATTTTCTCTCCCCTCAAAAAAATGAGTGTGAGGCGGGAAGGGCCTGTGGGCACTACACCTTTTAAGCCTAAAAATGTAAATATTTTTGTTAATACTTGTGCCCACAAAATCCTGCAAATAAAACGGCGCCAAAGTAACACCTTTTAAGATTTTTGTCGATTTTTTTTCAAGTAACACAACAATATTGGACATACCTTCAAAAGTATCTAAATTGGCTTGGCATTCTTGATTTTCAACATTGGAAACAAAAGCTACGATCTTGTGCTTTTTCTATGACTTGTCACTAATTGCCAACTAAAAGGTTTAAAGCGAACCAACAAGTTCATCAACCCTCATGTTGCCGATGTCATGAGACTCTTCAATGGTAGTAGTTACCTTCATGTCAAATTTCCTAGGTGGTGACCTAAGAATCTTTCTAACCAGCTTTTCTTCTAACATCTTTTTCCCCCAAGGCACTAGATGCATTTGCTATTTCAAGAATATTCATATGATATTTCTAGATGGTCTCATCAGCATTCATCTTTATATTCTCAAATTTTGAGGTGAAAAACTAAAGTCTTGACATTTTAACTTAGGATGTACTTTCATGAGTTGTTATGTGAATTTCCCAAGCATCCTTAGCCACGGTACATGTGTTGATCAATATGAACACATTCTTATCCACTTCATTGAATAAAACATGAAAATCCTTGGAGTTTCCAAGAGTCAATTTGTCATCCTAATCATTCCAATCTTCCTTTTTCCTTAAGGACACATTCCTATATTTGTCCTTATTAAAAGGATGTTCCCATCCTTTCGAAATATCCTTCCATGTTTATGGAACCATCTAACAAAGGTCAAGACAGATGTCTCAACATGCAACACAATGTCTAAACAAATGTTATGACATATCTTTGAAAGAAAAACAAGCTAAAACAATTGATTATGCAGAAAGATAAACTGTAGAAATTTAAAGAACACAATCAATTGTTAACCCAATTCAGTGCAATGTCACCTACATTGGGGATACTAAGCCGTGAAGGAAATCCACTATAAAGTAATAGTTAAAACCTTAGAAATTCCACTAAAATTCTAGTACAACATATCAGATGTCAAAGGGGATGTCAGGACACTGATATCTGTCTTCAGAACAATTAACATAACAAAATTCTAAAATGCATAAAACAATAAAAACATAATGAATTTTGTACCCAGTTCTTTTCCAACCAACCTACGTCAGGGGGCTTCCAAGCCAGGGATGAAGTCTTTATTTACACTCTTCACTTAATCCCTACTCAATGACCCTTCTACCTAAGAAACCTATCTTAGATATGAGAACCGTCGCTCACTCCCTAAGTCACACGCAGTGACAATAAACAAAAACTAAACTAAAGATACTCTTCAAAGACACACAATCACACTTGCTTCAAAGCTTATGGTGATTGACAAATTACAACTCAACAAATGTCCTACTCATGTTTCAATGAATACAAGAGAGGCTCATAATAAAAAACCAACACAATTAACAACCAACAATAAGAATAATAATTTCTAAATCTGGAACGGCCAGACTGCAAAACAAGGTTTGTAGCCTTTAAATAAAGTAACAACAACTAGGGTTGCTTTACTCACAAGTCTTCAGCGCTTCCTATCGTTTTTCTATGAAATCAGGACATAAGATCTCCAAGTATATTTCTAAAGTTGTTACACAAGCTTCCTTAATCGAAGCATACAAAAACAAACAAATTGACTTCCTAAAAAATATGAACTTAAACCAACTCTGCCAGTTTCACATGTCAGGAGATCTGTTGTGACATCTGCTACTTCAGTAGAACTAACAAATTTAAAAACTTTCTCCTAATCACTATCCCTTATAATTTCTACCTAGGAACCTCTTAGTTTCAATCACCTCAGTTATAAATAAACCAGTTACAATCGTAGTATAAAATAGAAGTTTGAACTTACAATCGACAATGCTTACTTAAGAAACTTATCTAAGAACACTCAACCGTTTACTTAAAAGCTCATCTGTGAGAAAAATAGATTGATAAACAAGCAACAATCAGTCAATTGAATTCATCAAAAGATACATGAAAGACGGACAAAGAACTTAAAAGACACATAAAACCCTAAAACTTATGTTGTACATATAGTTTATTCTTGTGAATTCTTGCTTTTTTTAGGTCTAGCAAATCTATTTATATAGACTCATGCAGTACGGGCTTGAACTCTTCAAATAGATCTCATCTTTTCATTTAAAAACAACTCCAAGATCTTCTCATGAAAATATGAACAAATATTTTTAAATCTTCCTAAAAATTCTCCAAGATTATTTTTAAGAAATTCAAGTAAATACTCACTATTGTCTTAAATATTCTCCTTGACATGCGCATAATTGTTCATTCTCGATTATTTGAATTGGAACTATGTTTGGTAAAACTATTATATTAGCAATTATTTAGATAGAATTTAAAACTTGTGAGAGAAAGAAGGTTGAAGTTCTATTTGAAAAATGAATATGTTGAGATGAACTAATTCAACAACTTGAACAATATATCGAAGAAGATGTTTCGACATATCGCCTGTAGAACTAAATAGGGAGATTTAGTTTTATTTTAGTTATGTAGAATATTTGGGGAATATTATCCATCATAAATGGCGTATATTTGCCGGTATATTTAAAGGTCTAAAAGAGTCAAGGAGAATCAATCTGAAATCAAGGAGAACATTTAGGAAACTAAATGTTGAAGACCTTTCTTGTGTGAAGTATTTGTTTTATTCTGACTATTGTTTGAAGGCCCAATTCCTGTCTGGGTAAAGGTTATAAATAAGGATTTGTAACCTTGTTTTTGAAGCTAGCCGAAATAAGGAAAGATGTAATCATTAGGGCTAGATGTTGTGAACCATCTAGATTGTGGGACGGTCACCAGTTTACCTCGAAGCCTGTAGGTAAGAGGAATGTTGTTGTCACGCAAAATATGGGAAGTAATGAGTTGATTATTTTTATTAGAGGAAGCTTTGAATAAATTCCAAGTATGTGTTCTTAGTATAGAGTCAAGGCTTAGTATGGATGGAAGTGTGGCTTCCTGCCTTGACATAGAAGTGTGTCTCCTCATTATGGAAGTGTGTCTTCTACTTTTAAGGTGTTGAAGAGTTGTTAGAAGTAAAGTTGTTGATGTTGTGGCTAAGATGTTGACTATTGGACATCATTGTGATGATTGGAAGTGGGATGGGGATATCTCATATCTAGAAAGGACCTAGGTAGAAGGGTCATTAGGTAGTAATTAAGTGAGGAGTTATAAACAGGGTAGTTTAGCTCTAAATTAATACTGCTTATAGTGGACTTCAATCCTGGCTTGGTAGCCCCCAGATGAAGGTGTTGGTTTCACCGAACTGGGTTAACAATCCTGGCTTGGTAGCCCCCAGATGAAGGTGTTGGTTTCACCGAACTACTGTACCAAATTTTCAATTGGTAATCAGAGCACGCGTCCTGTTCATTTTTTGGGTGAGATCCTGGGGAATATACTTTCTGGTTCATCTGCAAGAAAGATAGTTTTACTGAGAAGTAATATGGACTTGGTCAGCTCATATGATTTTGAATGGTCCATAGGAGTGGAGGATGGACCATTCGTGACAAAGGATGTGGTGACTCTGTCTTGAAGTTTTCAAGAAAGTAGAGACTCATGTGATATCTAAAGCTTGGAGGAGTTTTTTTTAATTATTCCGCTGCATCTGATGGAAAACTCCCGGTGTATCCTCTGAAGATGTATCATGAGGATAATATTGACTGACTTATTTATGTAGCCAAAGATACTTGAGGTTTGACCCAAGTTCACTCATAATGAAATTTTTCAATAAGTTGGTTAATGTGAGATCAGAAAGGAGAAATTTATTTTTGCTCTCTACTTTGAAAAACCAACCACTTGTCTTTATTGAAGGATCTCATGGTGTAGTTCTTGAATGATGTTCTACCAGATGTTGGGACATCACATCAGCAGATTATGCTGAATTTTGCTGATTAAATAGATTGCACATTAGATGCTTTGGGGGATGAACATTTGGTGTATTAATCACACATGTTTCGAACCTACTCTTGATCTTGAAGAGGAGGCATCTGGTTTTAGGAGGTTTCATTGCTAGAAATTTTTCCTCGACACATCTATTGATCAGGATACGACCAACATATGTTTTACTTCTTGGGTCGGTTTATTTCTAATTCAATGAAGTAGTAGTGTAGAGACTGAGCTTCCAGTTGTATTTGAAGAATATCTCAACAAGGTTCTTCATATATGAGGTCTAAATGTCTTGGACATTATCTCTGACATCTGTTAGATTCTTCTGACCAAAGGAATAAAAAATTTAGAGAAGAAGACTTAAGGTGGTAGTTATCCAAGATTCAAGGATGATAGTTAATTCTGCAAACAGGATGGAGGTTGTTTAAATATAACTTGATTCAACTACCAAATATATAAGAGCATGGAAAACTGGTTCTAAATCAAAGGAGTACTATTATCCAAGGAGGTATAATGAATGGTGTATCAACCTATGCTCAGTGGTTGACAAGTATCTGCATTTTGGAGGTTTCATCCAATCTGTTTGTAGTGATTCTTCTGTATTGACTTGAGAAAAGAAAGAGGAGCATACCATATCAAGAGAAAGGTATGTACTCTCAAAGGAGATCTCTCTAAAGTTAGAGTCCAGTGTTGTGTTGTCCTCACATGTTGGATCAGTTGGCTATGCACTAGGGGTTAAAGTGCTTAAGTGAACCTTAAAGACGCGAAAATGGTTATGGTATTGTACTAAATTTATCATTTGTTAGTTGATTCTACCTCAGATACCTGTCTAGAGGGAATCTCCTCTCCAGGTAAAGAAGTTTTGCACCTACCACCTCGATATCAGACAGGAGGTGTACATATGTTCCTGAGGCGTGTGTCATGCATGTCACGACATAAAGACATTGTCTGATTATGAAGGATAATTAGTTGTTGAAGAATCATCTTGTATCCCCTACAAGAGTTATACAAATATTACTATGGAGGTATCTCCAAAAACCATAGTTGTTGTTATGAAGGAGGTTGTCATGACCTAGTCATCAATTTGAGCCACAGGAAAGAAGAAGAAGTAAGCATGAGACTAATGGTGAATAATTTGATGGGAGATGGAGTGCTTAAAAGCTACATCCTCCATCCTGTTTACTCTGCAATCTAAACTTTCAAGGTTCAATAAAAGTATAGAGAATTTATTTTTCTATATGTGGCTGAGTAGATTAAAAGCTACTAAGTACTGGCAGTTTATTCCTCTCAGTGGTGGTAATTGACAACCAGATTCAACTTCCAAAGCTGATATCCTAAATGATGTTGGAATATCATGATTACTGGTTGTTAACAAGTTCTCTCTATATCCAGGAGTTGTATTTCTGAATACTACAAGACCAGTATTTGAAGCTTCTGGCCCTATCCACAAGGGTGTATGGGAAAGGCAATACTCTTGAAGTCAATAGGTATATCCAAAAATTTCTAGGGAGTTAAACATCAGACAGGGGATCTGATCAACATGTCTTTCAAGGGACGACTTCTTTTTCAACAAGGAATGGAGTGGAAGTCTGAGACTTGTACAACAAAGAAGCTAAAAGCGTTTGATATGGAATATGTGAAACGTTCCAAGTCAAGTGTATCATTTCTTATGTGGACATCTCAGGGTACTTGATATCTCTCTAATGGAGATGATGGTTCTGGATATGTAAAAGTCAAGACGACTTTACTGCATGAATTCGTACTCAGCTGGTATGTTAAACCAGGAGTATGTAATAGTAGCTACTGTACAATATGGGAAGATGAAGTCCCTCAGAACTCTTCATCCTATGTTGTAAGGTTCATCTTTAACTGAAGCATTGTTGTCCATAATAAGAGAAGCATGTGACTTGTAGCTGGATTGGAGTTGCAGTAATGCAGTAGTGGGAGTGGAATTTTAGACATCATGGTGTGACATTTCAGTATGCTTGATAGGGAGTAAATTGGTAAACCAAGTAAAGATGGTTGGTGCAGCCATTTGATCTCAAGTTTCTCAAGGTGGACTCTGAGAAATAATAAGGAATATGAGAGAATTTATTTTTTTCTGCAGAATCTGAAGGGGGTATTGAGATCGCCATAAACATTATACTTCTACTTCTAAACTAATGGAAAGTATAAAAAATACTAATCTTTTCAAGCTAGAATAATAATGTCGAACAAGAAGTCAGGACATATCTCAAGACATGTTTTTGTTCCTTGAAAACCAGCAAGGATCAAGCTTAAACGTTATATCTAAGACGTGTATTGATGGTGTGTATCACATGTTATGACTTGGTTCATGATTTGGAAACTGTCATTTCCAAAATAAACGGGTTGTATTAAAGGCATTCATTGCTTTCAGCTGGTGCACGAATTCACCTGATGCATTTTTTGTTGAAGTAACGTTTATTGACCAAGAAAATTGTTGTAGTCTAGGTACATTATTTTAGTTGCTCAGATATTTAGAGTGTCTTTTGTTTCTTTTTCTTTCCTTCACTTTTGTGTGTGTCTTTGTTAGTTGTGCTCTCATGTCTTTTGTTCGGACATAGGTAAGTTGAGAGTATGTGAAGGTTATGTTTGTCAAGTTGTGGCAAACATAGGGAAAAGGGTAGTGTTCAGACGTTGTTAAGTCTGAGGTCACTCTTTGTAGCTGCTTTTGCAAAGATGTTGAATAGGATATCCTATTCAGAGACTATTGGCTCTTGCATTTTCTGCAATTATTTTTGTTTTGTGCTTTGTTTTTGAGTTACGAACACAAATTGTGTCTCGTGTTTTGAGTTATACAATATAGAGGTCTGGTTCTCTATGTCTGTAAATGGATAGTTCAAGTGTTTGTTTCTGTTAATATGTTTCCTCTTGTGCTCTAAAAGAGGATGTTGTGCTTATTTGTGTTGTATCATTGGGCTCAGTTAGAGGGGAGTATTTAGTATCTTCTTCCTCATGTGCATGATGGCCTCAATTTTTCTCCTTTTTTGTGAAGATATTGTTTATGGTTTCATATTTTCGGTGCTATAGTGAGTTCTCCTTCAACAAGCCTTTGTCATATTCTCGCTAAAAAGGTGGAGAAGTGCTTGTGTTATGTTATCTCTGAAGAGCTACTTTTAAGGGGATGGGGGAACTTTGTGCTATCTGTGGGATCCTTAAAAGAAAGAGAGAACATTGGAGTTGGATTTTCAAGAAAGATGTCCTAGTATGATGTTTCAACATCATAAAAGAAGACTGAAGACTGAAGATTGTCACATACAAATATTGAAAATCATAAACAGTGACTATTGAAGACTTCTAAATTGCTGCTGTTGGATTATATTGTTAAATACCATTGTATTATTTTTTAAGCTTTTGTAATGCAAAGGTTGTATAAATTAGTTTTAGCCAAAATAATCAAAGGGTGAGATTTTTAATTCACTATTTTTTGAATTGGCATTATATTTGGTAAAACTAATATAGTAGCAATTAGTTAGATATAATTTGTAACATCTAAGAGAAAGCAGGTGGATATTCTATTTAACAAAGTAACATGTTGTGCTGAACTAATTCAACAACTTGATCAACATGTCGAATAAGATGTTTCGACATCGCGCCTGTTGAACTAAATAGGGAGATTTACTTTTACTTCAGTTATGCAGAATATTTGGGGAATATTATGCATCCTATATGGCAAAGATTTGTAGGTATATTTAAAGGTCTAAAAGACACAACGAGAATCAATCTGAAATCAAGGAGAACATTTAAGAAACTAAATGTTGAAGATCTTTCTTGTAGCAGAAGGTTTCTGTTGTTTTGTTACAACTACTGTGATGTTGTTTGAAGGCCCAAGTCTAGTTTGGGTAGAGATTATAAATAAGTATTTGTAACCTAGTTAGTGCAGCTAGGCGAAATACGGAAAGATGTAATCATTAGGGATAGATGTGGTAAACCACCCGGTTGTGGGATGGTCACCATTTTACCTCGAAGCTTGTAGGCAGGAGGAGTGTTGTTCTCACTCAGAAGTTGTGAACTAATGAGTTGAGTATTTTTCTTGGAGGAATATTTGAATCAACTCCAAGTATATGTTCTTATTCTGAAGTCAAGGCAGAGTATGGAGGGAAGTACGTCTTCCTGTCTCGACATAGGAGTGTGTCTCCTAATCATGGATATATGTCTTATGCTTTTCAGGTGTTGATGTAGTGGTTGAAATGTCGACTGCTAGAGATTATTGCGATGATTGGAAGTGGGATGGGGATATCTCATATCTAGGGTGGACCTAGGTAGAAGGGTCATTGGATAGTGATTAAGTGAGGAGTTGTAAATGTAACACCCTTCTAAAATACCCCGCGATTAATAATAAATTCAGAGCCAACATGTAATAAAAAGGGCATTACAATACATTTAAAAGAAACTCCATTGAAATGTCATGCTTCATACTGAAGAACATAATTAAATTCACCATCCAATAGACATGTTCTACACAGCGGAATCATAATCAAAAACGGAACAAATGCAACCAATAAGTATTCCCAAAATAAATCTAATAAAAGAAAAATAGAGTTTAATTATAACTCTAAACCAAACGTTCCCCAGTGTTACAAGACCAGAGCATGACACTGACACACGGTAAAATAAATAGCACAACTCTATAAGTCATCCTCACCAACTCCTGAGCCGCTAATCTTCAATCTAAAATCATCAAAGTAAGGGTGAGATTTCATCATAATTAAAATGCATTATAAGTTTCTCAAACCAAATAAAATATCTCAAGTGTATTAATCCATCCTTTTTAGCATAATCAGATAAGTCGATTTTTCACCAATTAATTCATAAACATACATTCATACACGACCAACAAATTATAACACAGGAAACTATCCTATCATGTTATAATTTACACAAATGCAAATGCACGACTCTATGCATGTGTTACCAAAAAGTTAATTAAGTCACCAACATTGATTCGTCCATAATCACCCGGACATGAATCTAGACTCACCACCCATAATCATCCGAGAAAGGTTATTGGAAATACTCACTAATTCCACACAATGGAAATTAGCTACCACCAGAATGTATATGCATGCACATCATAAAGCATGCAACATTCAATAAATTATGATCACATCAACATCATAAACCAACACCAAACCGGAACATGATATCATTCATTAATCATGTACACGTCAAACAACACAAAACAATGCATTTCATCCACCAAAACCTGATATAGTCAAACATTACGGCTACACCATTACATACCAAGTATGCACAAAGTAACAAACTGCATAATTCGGAATTCGACGCAATTTCAAAATAAAATCCATTAATTAGTGTTTTATTCAATTTATAAAATAGGTTATTAAACTTAGAGAACAAAACGGCATTGGAAACGGAGTTACGGTTTAGAAAATATGATTTTTCGTAGTTTTAAGATTTTTCAAAATGACACAGTGGTAACCGGTTCCTCCCAGGGAGAACTCAGTTCCCACAAGTCTTAGAATTATGCTCTCTGGAAAAATGTATGGGGAACTCGGTTCCTCCAAACAGGGAACCGGTTCCTGCTAAAAATGTCCTTTTTCAGTGTAAAATTTTCACTTGGAACCCGATTCCTCCCAAGGAGTAACCGGTTCCTACTGACTCAGAAAACTCCTTCTCTGGACTTTGTACCCGGAACCCAGTTCCTCCCACATGGGAACCGGTTTACATGACCTGATGTCAATGCATATTTTGACAGATGCTTCCAAATTCCATTCTTATCATTCCCAATCGAACCCATACATTCCAAGGTAGTAGAATCGATCAAACAACAATAGTACCATGCAATATAACATATTCCGGTCATCCCTAACGATCCTATATCATGCAATTTATTCAATTCTACACAATTCGATATCAATTGGGAGAAGTCCTACAAACATAGAAAATCCTAAATTGGGATTCCTAACATGCTTTGGTCAATCCTATTGATCTCAAAACCTATAAGGCATAGTAATTAATCGAAATCACCCCTTACCTTAAGGATTCGTCGGATTCTGAACTTTTGGCTTTTCCTCCTTCCTTCTGCTCTTCTCACTTTCACGTAGAATGAATATTCCCAAATGTGTTTCTTTTTTTCTTTTCCTTCTCTTATTCCTTATTACTCTAATCTTTTACAACACACACCCCACACTGTATCTCTACACCACATTCCAATTTCACTTATTTAATTAATTCCAGCAATTCCAAAAATACAATAATTAAATTTCTAATTAATAAATAATAAAAAAATTCGAATTATTTAATAATTGAAATATTGGGGTGTTACAGTAAACAGGGTAGTTTTGCTCTAAATTAATACTGCTGACAGTTGATAACACGAATTTATATAACATATTTGACTTAATTTTCATTGATAATGTTACTATTTTTATTTAATTATTCTATTTTATTTCTGTATTATGTTGGTATTTCTTTTGTTTCAGGTATTTGTATTAGATAAAGATAAATTGAGCAAAGAAATAAAATTGAGGAAAAATCGGATTAAAAAGCCAAAGAAATGAAGCAAAGGGGTGATATAGCAAAAAGGAGGAGTTAAGAAGAAAGAAATAATTATAAGACGAAGCCCAGAAGAGCAAAGCCCAGTAGAAGTTCAGCCCACAAGGTGTGACGACCGTCACCTTGGCGCACCCATTATAGTGAGACGACTGTCTCACATTTTCCCACTCAGTGAGGAGGCGCCCGCCTCCCACTCTGGGACCCACGTCTCCTAGTCCTTCCATGATGTGAGACCCACATCTCACACTTCTTCCCTTCAAAAGGCGTCCATCCCATGTTTAGTCCCACGTTCTGGAAGTTTTACACACGTTCACCACTTGCCTTCGTACAACATTGGAAGCGGAAGTTACATGAAGAAGCTATAAATACAAGTTCAAGCTTGAGCAATGGTCGGCATTCTTACCAAACAACCGTTATTGAGTTTTTCTATTTTCGTATTTTCTTTTCAGTTCTGTATTTCTATTTTATTTTTCATTTCAATTTCTTTGTTTAGTTTTTATTTTACTTTTAAGTTTCTATAATTTTCTCACAACAATTTATACACCGGAAATGTTGTGTATTTTTCACTGATCTAACCTTACGTTAGATCTAGTGCTTTTTATTCTTGTCGCATTTTCTTTTCGATTCGAGAAGTCTCCGAGCAGATCCAGCCGACTTGTGGTGGAATGTTCGTTTATTCAAGAACAAGATTATTCGATTCTTATTTTCAGGTTTTTAATATAATTATTTTATTTTATTTAAAGTACTGTGCCTGATATTTATTTATTTGATTATGGAGATGTTTAAATATATTGAACCTTATTATTTATGCATGTCCAAATTAATAACTATGTCCGGCTAAACCGTGTAGGTATCGGTAAGTAATAGTAGTAAGAGTAGGAATTAAATTGTTCTTAAGCTAAAATCTTAATTAACTTAAATTCTGGTTATGACTTTTTGTAATTAAAATCAATCTTTTCGTTACGAAAGTAAGAAAGGTAGAATAGGTTAGGATCGAGACCACGAAAGTGTGAGGTTTTAACCGGATAGCTAAAGTTAGGCATTCGATTTAAACACGTGAGGCGCTTTAAAGCAATTAGATTTTATTAAGTTTCAAAGAATATTTTCTAAACACTTATGGGCTAGCGAGAGCAGGCATAGGGCTTTAGGAGTATAATCCGAAATAAGACCACGAAAGTGTGAGTTGAGGGTTTTTAAACTGATAATTTCTACAGAACAATTAAGTTAACCATATTTATACACTTAGGTTCAGTTTAATTCGCTTAGGTTCGCTATATTACGTACCGATATCCGTTTAATTTATATTTTTCTTTAACCATTATCTAAAAGAATTATTCGCCTTAGCTATATACAGTAACATAGGATAACAGTAGATCGATTTATAGTCTCTGTGGGTTCGATATCTTTTAAAACTACGCGATAGGAGTGTGCACTTGCAGTCTCCCGATTAATAGACGATAAAGTCGCGATCAACAGTGGACTTCATTCATAGCTTGGTAGCCTATAGATGTAGGTGTTGTTATCACCGATCTGGGTTAACAATTCTTTTGTGCACATTACTTTTCAGCAACTACTTTAACTGTCTTTATCTTGCATATGTTGTTGATAACAGACTAGATGTCTCGACATGCTATTTGAAATCTGAGTATGATGTACCATAATTTCAATAATGACGACGTATATCCAAAAAGGGTCTCAACAAATAAAATCCAATATTTCAAGACATATACAACAACAGCTGTAACGCCCGTTTTTAATTAATATTATATTATATTAATATTTTCGAATTTCCGATAGACATTTATTTTGCGATGAGAATATTTATATTAATCAATATATCTATTAATATATTTGGCGACGTTTCGTTCGGTCCGGTTTTTATTCCGTTCGGTTAGATAAAATATTATTCGAATCCGATATTTAATTCCCCGGAATTATTCTAATTAATTGGATTAATAATATGATTAAATATTATTAGTATGTTATTTATAATTAAGTTATGGGTGTGGGGAGCAATTAGTGAGAATTGGGCTTACACCTCTAGCTAGTAAGAAAACATAATTATAAAACCATTTTCTTTCCCTTTTCTTCCCATTTTTCCTACACCAACCAAACTTAGAAACTTGGAGAAAAGAAAGGGTTTTGGGAGAAGAAGAGCAAGAGAAGAACAAGAGGAGAGCTAGAGCTTGTGTTGGGTTTGTAGAATCATCAAGATAAATCAAAGCTTCCATGGTAAGGGGTTTAATTCTCCATCTCATATTGTTAGGTTTTGATGTTTATATTTTAGATTTGGGGGAAAATTTGATAGTTGATTTATAGGGTTTGGTTGGTTAATTGTTGAGATAACTTAGAAATGTTGAGTTAGGAGTATGGATTGTGGGTAATTTATTTCTAGGCTGGCAAGATTAAGTTGCAAGAATGAAGAAAAATGAGTAAAACTATGAAACTGTAAAAAGAAGAAAAACCAGAAAATATAATGCAGACTGTATGCAGGGAAGGAAGAAAGAAATAGCGTGGGTATGTAACAAGGGGGGAGGCGCCCACCTCATGGTGAGGGGCGGCCGTGCCCCATTGTAAGGCAACCGCCTTCCATCTTTCAATTGGGCTGGGGCGTGCGTCCCCTTAGGGAGAAGGAGGAAACGGAATTTCGTGTTTTCTGGTTTCTGTATGTAGTATTTTTGTTGTTTTCTACAGAAATAAGTTTCTGCATAATTTTCCTGAGGAGCTTCTGTTTATTTGATTTTCTTCCATTCCACCTAGTAACATTCTATACTAATAAAATATAATTAGGACATAAGTCAGCCGATTAAATTTAGAACCCGATTATGTTCCGATTTTCCGATTTCGGTAAATTCGACGACGGAGCAAATTGCTCCGAATTCAACAAAAATTGACATGCTAGCTAAGTTTGACGTGTAGAACGTAGTGGTGAGGTTAGTTTTTCGAAATTACGAGTTTTTACGAGTTGACCTGAAATAGGCCAATTTACGGTAAAATTGAATCGGATTGCGTTTTAGTAGATTTAAGATACGTATGGACAATCCAATTTCGATGTTGACGATTATGATTAATGCTGGTTATTAGGAATGGCTTTCGTGACGATTATTGATGTTTTGACTATTTTTCCGTTTTTGGAATTTGGTGAATTAATTGATAATGATGCGGTGTAAATAAATATAATGTTTGCGACAGTGTTTTTATTAATGAATACTTGTTGATATGCAATGCGATGATATATGTCTTTGTACATGATGATGTGATGATTATATTGATGTTGTTAATAAATGCTTCCGATTGTGAATGAATGATTTTGATGATGATGAATTATTAGTGATGTTTTGCATAATGCAAATATGATGCGATGATATATTTATCTTGATGTGGATAAATTATGGCGATGTGGGCTTTATGCCAATTTTGATGAGCGATGATGATGTTTTTGTGTTGTGTTGTTTATTGTCGAGTCACATACATTGCATTGACGACGATGGGCTTTTATGCCAAGCGACGAGGCTTTTATGCCAAGTGTTCCTATTTATGGACAAAGCGACGGGTACCACATGCATAACATAGTCGTGTCTCATGGAGTCGGTTATGTTTATGTTTGAATTGTTGGTGTTGGGTTTTAATTGATTGATGATGATTGAATTGCGATGGTATATGATGCTTTGTTGGTGATGGTCTTTAGGATAAACATGAAATGAATATGATTTGATAATTTCATGACAACTATGCGGTGAATATAAACGATGAGTTTTGCGATGATTTAACTTGATGAAATGCTTAATGCAAATATGACGTGATGATGTTTGTGATGATGGGCTTTTATGCCAAAAGCGACGAGGGGCTTTAGCCAATGTGTGATGATTTTATTTATGTTGCTTATGTTATTAGCATTGTTTGGTGTTGTTATTTGATGCTGTTGTTTATAGTTTATGTGTTGTTGTGATGAATTATGCCAGTGAGGTTATGGCGATAAAGTGTTGATTATACACAATGGTACGACGATTAAAGTAAGTAAGTTTTGATTATGTGTTGAAATGCACTTATTAACTTATATCCCTTATGATTCCATATATATATATATATATATATATATATATATATATATATATATATATCATGCCTTTAATTATATGTTTTGGATTATCTCACCCTTTACTTGTTTTGCCGTTACCTTTATATTGGTAACGTGCAGGTTATGAAGACGGAGTTTATAGCTGCTATTAGTCGAGTCGGTGTCGCTCTGATACGTAGCACTCGGGGGGAATATTTATGTTGTCTTGTTGTTGTTCTATTGGTGTTATTCCTTTATGTATAAGAATCATACTTTATGAAAATATGATTTTATGAGGAAGTTTAATAAAGAAGATGTTTTGATTTTTATGAATCAATTTATGATTTTCGATGATGCTATGTATCCGAGATTTATACTTTAAGCAAATTGTTTAAAGTGATGTGGTTTTGAAGGTGTGACGCCTCGGTATTTAATTTATGAAATTTTAAATTACTCTGATTTTTGCATATAAAACCTTGGGTAATATTGGGGTGTTACATTAGTGGTATCATAGCAGGTCTGTCTGTCGGCCAGGTTATTAATGTGTTTAACCCTTTGGTATGCGACATGTGTGTGAAATGTAACAACCCAAATCTACCCAAGGGTTTATATGTAAAAATCAGAGTAATTTAAAATTTCATAAATTAAATACTGAGGCGTCACATCATCAAACCAAATCACTTTAAACAGTTTGCTTTAAAGTATAAATCTCAGATACATAGCATTGTTGGAAAACATAAATTGATTCATAAACATCAAAACATCTTCTTTATTAAACTTCGTTAATAAATCATATTTTCATAAAGTATGATTCCTATACATAAAGGAAACAATAAAAGGACAACAACAAGACGACATAAATATTCCCCCCGAGTGCTACGTATCAGAGTGACACCGACTCAACTAATAGCAGCTATAATCTCCGTCTTCATAACCGCGTTACCAATATAAAGGTAACAAACAAGTAAAGGGTGAGATACTCCAAAACATATAATTAAAGGCATGATAAAATATATATATATATATATATATATATATATACGTATATATATATATAGTTTCAGAATTATAAAGGGGATAGATTAATAAGTGTAATTCCAACATATAATCAAAACTCACTTACTTTATTCGTCATCCTAATGTGTATAATCTACACTATATCACCATAACCTCGTCGGCATAAAGCGTCGCAACAACACATAAACGTTCATCACCACAAAATTATCATAACAATTATCAAAAACGACATCAAACAACAATACCAAACAATGTTAATCACATAAGCAACATAAATAATATCATCTCCAATTGGCTAAAGCCCATCATCGCTTTTTGGCATAAAATCCTATCGTCACAAACATCATCACATCATATATCATCGCAATTCAATATCATTCATCAATCAACAAAACTCAACGCCAAACGACTCAACATAAACATAACCGACTCCATGAGTCACGACTATGTTATGCATGTGGTACCCATCGCTTTGTCCATAATTAGGGACACAAGGCATAAAGCCCATCTTCGCTCGGCATAAAAGCCATCATCGCTTGGCATAAAAGCCCTCTTCGCTTATGAAATGTATGTGACTCGACAATAAAACCACACAACACAAAAACATCATCATCTCTCTTCCAAATTGGCATAAAGCCCACATCGCCATAATTTATCCAAAACAAGATAAATATATCGTCGCATCATAATTGCATTATGCAAACATCACCAATAAATTCATCAAACTCATGCATTCACAAATTGGAAGCATTTATTAACAACATCAATTTAATCATCATATCATCAGGTACAAAACATATATCATCGCATTGCAGATCAACAAGTATTCATTAATAAATACACCGTCGCAAATCTTACGTTTATTCACACCATATCATCATCAATTAATTCACTAAATTCCGAAAACGGGAAAATAATCAAACACCTTTAATCGTCGCGAAAGCCATTCCTAATAACCGGATTAATCATAATCGTCGACGTCGAAATCGGATTGTCCATACGTGCCTTAAGTCCACTAAAACACAATCCGGTTCAATTACCGTAAATTGGCCTATTTCGGGTCACTTCGTAAAAACTCGTAATTTCTAAAAACTAACCTCACCACTATGTTCTACACGTCAAACTTAGCTAGCACGTCAATTTTCGTTGAATTCGGCGCAACTTGCTCCGTCGCCGAATTTACCGGAATCGGAAAATTGGAACATAATCGGGTTCTAAATTTAATCGGCTATCTTATCCCCTAGTTATATTTTATTAATACTAACTAGTAGTATAAGAAATTGGGAAAATTAGACAGTACAGAATCAAACTGCATAATTATGCAGAAAACATAATTATGCAGTAAACAGACAAACAGACAGTGCAAAACGCAAAACAAGCTACCCTGCATGGATGGAGGGGACGAACGTCCCTGGTCTTGTTAAGAAAAGGAGGCGAGGGCCTCATGAAAGGCGGTGGCCGCCCCACACATGGAGGTGGGCGCCTCCCCCATAAATTTCTTCCATTCATTTTCTTTTCTTTTCCCTGTGTTTTTGCTGTATAACATTTTCTGGTTTTTCAAACTGTATTGTTTTCTTTCCTATTTCCATTTCCATCTTATATTTCCATTATACCATACTACTAATAACAACACCTATAATCTCTACTCCAAAATCAATTCTTCTAAACATTTCAACAATCAATCAAACCCTATAACCCAACCATTAATTTCCCCCCCAAATCCAAAATATAATCATCAAAACCCTAACTATATGGATGGAGAAATAAAACCCCTTACCATGGAAGCTTAGTTGATTCATGATGATTCTTCAAGACCCCATCCTCAAGCTTGCTCATGTTCCTCCTCTCCTTCTCCTCTTGCTCTTCACCTCACAAAACCTTCTTTTTCCTCTGAAGTTTCTATTTTGGTTTTTGTTGGAAAAATGGGAAGAAAAACAAAGGAAAGGGTTTTATAATGTTGTTTCCTTACTAGCTTCCTCTCTTACTCTTGTTTGGCTTGGTGTGTTATGTTGGAAGAAAACAAGGAAAGTATTTGGATGGAAAGAAAATGAGGAAAGTGGTTTTATGATAACCTTACTAGTAAACTAAGGTGTAAACCCAACTCTTCCCAAATAATCCTCACACTCCTAATTTATTAATATAATTAATTCAATCAATTAAAATAATTCCGGGGAATTAAAATATCGGATCCGAATAATGTTTTACCGAACGGAACGGAACGTCGCCAGATATATTAATATATATATTAATTAACACAATTATTCTCGTCGCAAAATAAACATCGATCGGTAACTCGAAAATATTAATATAATTTAATATTAATTAAAAACGGGTGTTACATGAAACACTGTCGGTACTTGCTAGTTTCTAATTGTTTGTCTACAGAGATGAGTTTGAAACAAGTGGGGGAGAAGTTTTACTTCTTTGTGGCGCTTGTGGCTTAGAGTTGGAGCCTCAATGCGGGGTTACGCTTTGTTAACTTGAAGTTTAAGTTTGAAGACGTTGTTGTAGTTTGGTAAAGATGGTTTATGTCACCATCATGATTGTCGACTGTCTATTGAGAAATTGAGGAACTGATCACCCTTAATCTCTTGTTGATAGTAGTCGGGATTTATGTTGGTTGGGATAGATTGTCTTTCCAGCTTAATAGTGTATGAAGCAGATGAGTTAGCACGAGGTGGTGCATGGTTACTTGTGTTGTGGGCGAATTTGGATTTTGGTGAGGAACAAGATTTTGGCAAGCGAGCTTCTTGTAGTGATTCTTCCAAAGCATATTATGAAGATGTGAGTGAATTACCGCCGTAGTGCGAAGTGAAGTTTTGATGGATTTAGTTTCTGGAATTAGTTGTGATTCGAAGTATCCTTAAGGGATGTTTGCTTCTGAATTAGAGTTGAAGAGTCATCTTGAGGATTGGTTTGAGCAGAGTTGTTTATTCGAGCGGGTCACGTGGAGTGCTACCGTTGTGTTGTTCGAGAAGAGCAAAGGTTACCCGAGTTGGTGTGTCGTTTGCAGTCAAGGAACGAAGTGGATGTTGAGGACGAGTGTCTACTTCCGAGGATTGATATTTAAGTGAATCGATCATTTGGAGTTTATGTGTTTAGTGAGATCAATGTGAAGTCTGGCTGGCTACGGGTTAGTGTGAGAGCTGAAGACGTTTAGACAATGCTTTTCAAGATAGTGCATGGTCCTAGCGAGTATTTGTTGATGTCATTAGTGTGACTAATGCGTCAGGTATGATTTTGGAATGTTCCGACATTGCTCTCATGAGTAGCTGTAGAGTTGTTTCGTGTTCATGAATATTATTTGGTTCACATCAAGTTAAGGAATCGTAGCAAGCATCCAAGCTTTGCGTTGTTGGTAGTGAAGTTAGACCGGTGCATGTCGAGTAATCTAAAGATAGAATTTTGAGCTGTTGGACTAGAGTGCCTTAAGTAAGCGGCTTGAACGGTGGTATTTTGGACAGTTCTGCGAAGATTTATTTTGTATCTTGTAGAAGACTTCAAGGGGTTATTTCAGACCTTAGAAGTTCTTTTGTTGTGGATGATTAACTTCGTGAGTTTGATGGAAGATATTTTTATAAGTTGGTATTGATCGTGAGTACTTTGACCCGAGATGGTTAAGTCACTATTTGGACTTCGCATTGGGAAGCGAATTTGTGGAGCCAGTGGAAAGTTTAGCGGATGCTTTGATTTTGGTCTCGTTTAGTGCTGAAGAACCTTGTGCGGGGTATTGTGATATTTCATTTTGGACTTAAGATGTATTTCGACGTAGAGTTGGAGAAAGTGTACTACTTCCTTGGAACGATTTGATTTTCATAAGGAATATTGTCGGACGCGTGAGTTAGAGTTTGATGCGGTTGTGCTCATTTGAAATCTTAAAGGTGCAGATGTTAACGACAAGAAGATTGGAATTGTTAAAGACAATTCAAGTTGAGTACGGTCTATAAAGAGACTTCTTGTGTAGCATGTGATATCGCGATTAACCCAAGAATATCTGATTTGGGATTTGTTATTTTGAAGAATGTTGCATGTTTGTTTTGGGACACTTGTTGAGATTAAGCTCAGAAGGTTATTAAGGATTTGTTCACTACAAACATATGGATTTAGTCGGATACTAATGGTCGCGGTGGATTATTAGATTACGACTAAGATAAGTCTTGATGGTAAAGAATTTGGTGATGGTTTGGTAACCACAAGTACTTTAAGATGATTGATGTTTTATAAAGGAAAGTGTTCTATTTGTGACTGAAGTCAGCCGCGACGGTGTTCATGTTGGATCCCATAAAAATTGATGTTATGGTTCTATGTTCAACCTGTTTTGTAATTACAGGAATATGAGACGACGTTGATGGATAGAGTTCTTGAGAGAGTGTTTTGATTTGAATTACCACTTAGGAAGATTGAAAGTTATGAAAGGTGCTTCGAATAAGAAACATGTGTATTGATCGTTGCGACGGAGCGAGGGTAGTGATTACTTAATACAAATTTTGGGAATTGAATTGTTATAAGGGGAGACTTCGTTGAAGTCAAGTGTATACGTCGAAGGTTACAAGTGAATATTTGGACAATATTTGAAAAGGTCAAACTATGTCGTGTATTTTAGAGGATCAATGGACGTTGATCAATCAAGAATGAATGGATGATTTTTCGAGTTGATGAGGCTGATGTTGCGAGGTGTCCTGATGGGTGTACGCTTCGAACGTATCCATTCTGAGAAAATATGAAGTTAAGGATTAACCAAGTTATTTTACGAATGGCACCTTATGCATAAAAGTGAAGCAGCATGATTTATATATCGGGCAATGAATTTTTAGCGAGTATGCGAGATTGTTGGATTTGGGCTGGTGAGTTATAGTCGCAAGTCATCTGTATAAGCCCTAGAATAACTGGTGTATCGCAGTTCGGTTATGTTTGGGTAACTTGTTATTGTTCGAAGGTTGTACGTTGGTAATCTACAAGGATGATGTGACCTTGTGATTTTCTGGAATGAAAGCGATGACTGCAAGTGTAATTCTTGAGTTCGTAATTATGCGTGGATGAAGGCATCTTTTTCGTGGTTGCGTAGCACGCGTGGTTTTACCCTATTCTGATTGCTTCAGTTTTGGTTTGTATGACCATTTTGTTGTTTTCATTTTAGCGATGGAGTTGGTGTTGTGTCGTAGGACTTTATGTTCCTATCTTTGATGACTCGTTTCCGAGGTGTCAGTTCGAGTGTGCGACTAATTCTATGGTTGAGGCGTTAGGATAGTATCGATCTTGTTTGTTTGGTTCTCGAGTGAACCGGTGTGTCTGCGACTTGTTTAGTTGTTGGGCGTTAGTTGGTTGTCGAGTGCATTGTATGGGATTTGCATCTCGGCATGGTTGTTCTTGACTGGACGTTGTGGTTAGGGACATACCCTTATTTTTGGTGTCTTTTGTGTGTTGTTTAATTGACGCGAGGATTGAGTGGACGAATACGTAGGCATGTCCCGATTGTTCGTTTTGGGTCGAAATTTCGAGATGAAAAGTTTATAAGTGGGGGAGAGTTGTAACGCCCATTTTTAATTAATATTATATTATATTAATATTTTTGAATTTCCGATCGACATTTATTTTGCGATGAAAATATTTATATTAATCAATATATCTATTTAATATATTTGGCGACGTTTCGTTCGGTCCGGTTTTTATTCCGTTCGGTTCGATAAAATATTATTCGGATCCGATATTTAATTCCCCAGAGTTATTCTAATTAATTGGATTAATAATATGATTAAATATTATTAGTATGTTATTTATAATCAAGTTAGGAGTGTGGGGAGCAATTAGTGAGAATTGGGCTTACACCCCTAGCTAGTAAGAAAACATAATTATAAAACCATTTTCTTTCCCTTTTCTTCCCATTTTTCCTACACCAACCAAACATAGAAACTTGGAGAAAAGAAAGGGTTTTGGGAGAAGAAGAGCAATAGAAGAACAAGAGGAGAGCTAGAGCTTGAGGTTGGGTTTGTAGAATCATCAAGATCAATCAAAGCTTCCATGGTAAGGGGTTTGATTCTCCATCTCATATTGTTAGGTTTTGATGTTTATATTTTAGATTTGGGGGGGAAATTGATAGTTGATTTATAGGGTTTGGTTGGTTGATTGTTGAAATAACTTAGCAATGTTGAGTTAGGAGTATGGATTGTGGGTAATTTATTTCTAGGCTAGCAAGATTAAGTTGCAAGAATGAAGAAAAATGAGTAAAACTATGAAATTGTAAAAAGAAGAAAAACCAGAAAATATATGGCAGACTGTAATTTATTTAGAGTGTCTTTTGTTTCTTTTTCTTTCCTTCACTTTCGTGTGTGTCTTTGTTTGTTGTGCTCTCATGTCTTTTGTTCGGACATAAGTAAGTTGAGAGTATGTGAAGGTTATGTTGGTCATGTTGTGGCAAACATAGGGAAAAATGGTAGTCAGACGTTGTTAAGTATGAGGTCACTCTTTGTAGCTGCTTTTGCAAAGATGTTGAATAGGATATCCTATTATGAGTTTATTGGCTCTTGCGTTTTCTGCAATTATTTTTGTTTTGTGCTTTGTTTTTTAGTTACGAATACTAATTGTGTCTCGTGTTCTGAGTTATACAATATAGAGGTTTTGTATTCTATGTCTGTAAATGGATAATTCAAGTGTTTGTTTCTGTTAATATGTTTCCTCTTGTGCTCTAAAAGAGGATGTTGTGCTTATTTGTGTTGTATCATTGGTCTCAGTTAGAGGGGACTATTTAGTATCTTCTTCCTCATGTGCATCATGGCCTCATTTTTTCTCCTTTTTTGTGAAGATATTGTCTATGGTTTTATGTTTCCAGTGCTATAGAGAGTTCTCCTTCAACAAGCCTTTGTCATATTTTCGCTAAAAAGGGGGAGAAGTGCTTATGTTATGTTATCTGTGAAGAGAAACTTTTAAGGGGGGGGGGACTTTGTGCTATCTGTGGGATCCTTAAAAAGAGAGAGAGAGAGAACATTGGAGTTGGATCTTCCAGAAAGATGTCCCAGTATGATGTTTCAACATCATAAAAGAAGACTGAAGATTGTCACATTCAAATATTGAAAATCATAAATAGTGACTATTGAAGACTTCTAAATTGTTGTTGTTGGATTATATTCTTAAATACCATTATATTATTTTTTTAAGCTTTTGTAATGAAAAGGTTGTATAAATTAGTTTTAGCCAAAATAAGTCAAAGGGTGAGATTTTTAATTCACTATTTTTTAAATTGGCATTATGTTTGGTAAAACTAATATAGTAGCAATTAGTTAGATATAATTTGTAACTTCTAAGAGAAAGAAGGTGGATGTTTTATTTGACAAAGGAACATGTTGTGCTGAACTAATTCAACAACTGAATCAACATCTCGAATAAGATGTTTCGAAATTGCACCTGCTGAACTAAATAGGGAGATTTAATTTTACTTCAGTTATGCAGAATATTTGGGGAATATTATGCATCCTATATGGCGCAGATTTGCAGGTATATTTAAAGGTCTAAAAGACACAAGGAGAATCAATCTAAAATCAAGGAGAACATTTAGGAAACTAAATGTTGAAGATCTTTCTTGTAGCAGAAGTTTTATGTTGTTTTGTTACAGCTATTGTGATGTTGTTTGAAGGCCCAAGTCCAGTTTGGGTAGAGATTATAAATAAGTATTTGTAACCTAGTTTGTGCAGCTACGCGAAATAAGGAAAGATGTAATCATTAGGGCTACATGTTATGAACCACCCAGATTGTGCGATGGTCACCAGTTTACCTCGAATCCTGTAGGCAAGAGGAGTGTTGTTCTCACTCAGAAGCTGTGAACTAATGGGTTGAGTATTTTTCTTGGAGGAATCTTTGAAGCAACTCCAAGTATTTGTTCTTAGTTTGGAGTCAAGGCAGAGTATGCAGGGAAGTGCGTCTTCCTGTCTCGACATAGGAGTGTGTCTCCTAATCATGGAAATGTGTCTTCTACTTTTCAGGTGTTGATGCAGTGGTTGAAATGTTGACGGCTAGACATTATTGCGATGATTGGAAGTGGAATGGGGATATCTCATATCTAGGGTGGACCTAGGTAGAAGGGTCATTGGATAGTGATTAAGTGAGGAGTTGTAAACGGGGTAGTTTTGCTCTAAATTTATACTGCTGATAATGGACTTCTTTCATAGCTTGGTAGCCTACAGATGTAGGTGTTGTTATCACCGATTTGGGTTAACAATTATTTTGTGCACTTTACTTTTCAGAAACTACTTTAATTGTCTTTATCTTGCATATGTTGTTGATAACAGACTAGATGTCTCGACATGCTATTTGAAATCTGAGTATGATGTACCATAATTTAAATAATGACGAGGTATATCCAAAAAGGGTCTCAACAAATAAAATCCAATATTTCAAGCGATATACAACAGCAGCACCCGTTATACACAGACCAAGATATCATGACGCTTGTCATCGAAATATTACACAGACCAAGATATCATGAAGATGTTACAATATCTTATACAATATCAGTATAGAACCATGTTTTACTAAAATTTATCCAATCATAAAATCATAGAACTAACAATATAGGTTGCATCCAAAAATATATAAATTATATTTTGTTTTTTCCTTTCATATCATGAGAAGTTGTAAATATATGGAAATTTAATTTAAAAACAAGTTCCAAATTGACCTCTTTATAGTTTAAAGAGGCAACCACAATACATGAATATACACAAGTCACATTTCGTGTTAATTATAATTTTTTAAGTTTTTTTTTACAATTTCATGAAACCTAAAAGTTACTTTATCGGTGTATGCAAATGATGAACTTTATAAATATATAAAACCATTTATTAAATAGAAAGCGAAGAAATATGGCTAATGTTATAAAATTTGTTTATGCCATGATTATCATTCTTTCTTTATTTTTTGCTGCAACAAACGTTGAATGTAAGTTTTTATTTATTTTAAATTTCCTTATTTACTTTTTACAAAATATTTTAACCAATTTAATTTACATTTCTTTATCGTTTTTTCCCTTTGTAGCGTGGAAGTACAATAAAAATAGACATTGTTTTAAAGATTCAGATTGTCTTGAAAAATATTGTAAAGGACCTACGATAAATAAATGTGTCAATCGTTTGTGTAAATGTGTCCCGGTATTTCAAAAACCCTTAGCAAAGAGTACCTGAATTGACTAAAAAAAATTTACTTCATGTAGCTACGTATTGGGGTCCTATATTGATATTTTTACTTCCTTAACTATATAAAGTATTTTATTATTATGACTTTGTAATCTAAGATGATATATATGAAATAAAATAAGATATCAAATAATATTAATTAAATTATTTTTTTATTTTTTGCAATTAATGTGATTTCGACCCACACCCTCACCAAATAATTTAGTTGAGCACTAGCCATCAGCACCACATAATATAAGAAGATACTAACATCTGGTCAAACCTATATTATCTCTAGCTTAAAAATTACCATTGCATGCATTAAGGGTTAATTCTTGTCAAAATAATATGTTTGCAAACTATATGGCAATTTGAACCAATAGTTTTGTCTTTTTTGTACGTTTGGTTTTGCCTAATATCCCAATAAATGGCTGTAACACATGCCATATCATCCAAATGCAACCAAAACATGAATTTTCCTATTCCTAATTTTCCAATATTTTTTCCTTTCAAATGTTGAATTTATGGAATCCCAAACATTAGTTCTGCCATCAACCCCCACCTTCTCCGTTCTTAGCATTTTCTTTCAAACTACACATTCTCCCTTTAATTCAAATTCCTTTTTTCTACATATTTTTATATTCTCTCTCTTCCTCTTCTGCTTTCTTCTCTCTTCGTCTTCTTCTTTCTTCTCTTTTGCATTATCTCACTCTTCCTATTCTTCATTCTCTCTTAATTTTTTAAATAATCGGCCGAAAATCATCTGATATCGAAAAATATTAATGAAGTCGCCATCGAACATTTTTATCCCGTCGAAAGGAAAAGGTAAACATCGAGTAAATCTGAGAGGGAGAAATCACGGTCTTACGACCGAGAGATCGGGTAAGGAAGTACATACATGAGGAGAAGGTATTAGCACCCATAGTACTCTACAATATCTAATTGGGTGTAAAGTCTATCTATATCTGTATATGAGGGAGAATGCATGAAAAGTAAATAAAAAGAAAGAAACCACGGGGAAAAGAATGAAGTTTTTACAAAGTTTGCTCGATCACAGCCCCATGACCAGATGGCTACGTATTGCCTCGTGAAATGGAAAAGTCAAAGCATCGTAGTTCGCTCACATATTTTGGTTGGTTTTGTTTTTAATTAAGAAGATAAACCAACAAACAACAATGACAAAACATCGACAATAATGATAAAACATCAATAACAATGACAAAACATCGACAACGATGACAAAACATCACATACAACGAAAAAACATCATATAACATGGTAAGACATCAAATACGACGACGAAACATCTTATAACATGGTAATACATCAAATACGACGACAACACATCATATAACATGGTAAGACATCGAATACGATGAGAAAACATCATATAACATTGTAAGACATCGAATACAACGACAAAACATCATATCTGAGGAAAATAAACATGTGAGACGACAAAACATCATATACATGGTAAAATATTAGATATGACAACAATACATCATATAACATATGACCAAAGGCTTATGACAGATGACAAATCATCAACATATTACAAAAGACTCATAACAAACGACAAAACATCAACAACAAATTAGATAAAATGATGAAACATCAGAAGACACACAAACAATTAAGATTGGTTTGTATCTTTTACTTTGAAAAGTGGTTTCATATTGTTGGAGTATCTTAATGCATTTGACAAAACAATATTTTAGTTTTAAGGATGCCAAACAAGAAAGGTAAAAAGTCAAAGGGAGACTAACCTATCTTCTAACCCTAATGTTATCATGCAACATAGATCCCAAGGTTCTGGTATCAGGGGGAACATAAATGCTCCTACAAACCTAAGAAAACTAATAAGGGAATAATAAAAAAATAAACAATCAGTTAAAGATTGAGGAGTATCCATATCACTCGAGTAGCACACACGTCTACCGAGGTTCCATGAAACCTAGGTAAAATAAGGGGGAACCTGGCCATGATAATGTAGTATTGGGTAAGCAAGCAATACCTAACTTAGATAAAAATTAGAGCAGGGTGGGGGATCAAGCCATAGACAAGAGTAGAGAGTTACTCCTAGAAAAAAAACTATCACACTATGGGAAAATATTGTGCTTCAACCGTGGTATCAATCGTCAGGAAAGATGTGGAAAATACTGGGGGAAATGATAAATTGTACATGCGTACACCAAGAATCAACGTCTTTCAATGTGAGCTAGACAAAACATGGGTTCCGACTACAATACCCTTCCACTTACCTTAATCAGGCCTTAGACTCATTGGGATCTTAGGAATATGTTCAAAGCTCTAAACTTACAAAAAGCGAGCATAGGAATGACACGAACGAGAGACTGCATGGGTTGATTGGTAACCCACCACTTGCCTTAATCGTTGAGGACTTAGGAATGGTTTCCATAAAAGGCCCTAGAACCATCATCTCGCTATAAAGGCTCAAACGTAAACAGACAAATACATGGCCTCCTAATGATCACTTCTAACATACAACCCTAATTCTAAGTAACCAATAAAATGCAGTAAAGCGTAAATCAGATTAAGAAGAATACCACATGGATAAAGATCCATTGAGAAGTTTTGAACTATTTTAGTTATTTTCTTAATAATAATTAATGAAAATTCTATCTAGAGTAACTATAAAACCAAGAGATCTTTAAACACTAGCATCACCAAATAATATAATTCAAAAAAATGCATCATCCGATGTAAGTAGCAAAACCTCGGTGTGAAAATAAATCACAGGTGGTGTGTAGCAGACACAACCACATGAACAGCATGCAAGTCGATACTTAACAGAAAAAAGAACACACAATAGTGCTGATATAATAGTCGTATCCCACAAATAAAGTGGAATACGAAGCAAGCAGGTCAAGATTAACTACTTTTCAGAGTACCTCACATACTTAACAAACAGGTTAGCAATAACAAGGCAGAGTGATTCAACACTAAATTGCAGATGATAATACATCAAGATGATAATGGATGATGGAAACACCTCATAAAAGATATAATAATAGCTCATCACAAATAAAAACACATCACAAAGCATAGAAATCTCACAATGAAGCTTAGACAAATTATACTAGGAATAGACAATTAATTCAAAGTGTCAGAAGATCATGGGAAGTTAATACATTTTGAAATCCATATGATCCTAACCTATACATGTTATACACATAACAAGCATAGGCAAGGAACATGGTACAAACACCAAAATAATCAAACTAGCTAACCATGGAGATGGTGTAGTCAAGTAGACTCAACTGAGTGATTGATCATGCATAGGTTAAATGTGTCAACTAGAGTTAGTTCATAAGTAACATCATATACCATGGTTCACAATCAAACCCGGAAACATTACCAAGTAAACACACAAAGTTTGCACATACACTAGGCAAAAACAAGACCTAAAAGCATGTGAAAGGTAAAGTGCGCAAGGTCAGGGCATGAATGAAATGGTAACATGGTTAGGATATGAC